>CM038215.1:236913571-237513571 GCA_021442155.1 Cymbidium sinense | reverse complement strand
GACAAATTGGACTTGGTTTGGCTCAATTGGGGGTCAAGTCATGTTCAAACATTAACTATGGGTTGGTGTGAATCAATGGTTCCAATCAATTTGGTGTATGGAAAGTTTTGGCTAGCTTGGGTTTCATTTGTTAAGGTTGACTTGGTCAAATGACCAAGTTGACTTGGTTTGACCCAATTCAAGGCAATTGATCACTCTAGGGTGATTATTGATCATGATATTAGCTTGGATGGGCTTGGTTCAATCCAATTTTGGTTGGATTAGAACTTGGCTCAAAAAGGTCTTTTAGGCCACTTTGGTCAAGTGGACCTAGATGGGTCAATTAACTTGGTTTTGGCTTGATTCAAGTTTAGTTGGACTTTTGTATGAGTTTAGGATTGAAATATAAATCTAACCACAATCAATTTGGGCTATAATAGGTTTTGGTTCATTTGAAATTTTCAAGTCAAAAAGGCTAACTTGGGCTTGACTTGGGTTGATTTCAATATGGCTAGATAATTGTAGGTTTCATTTATATTTGAGTAGATGATTGATGGAATGATTGATTTAAGAGAAAATCTATTGGCTTTGACTTGATTTGGATAGGATTTGGCAAGTTCAAGGAATTGGCTTAAAGGGCTTGAATTGGGTTTTGACTTGATTTTGGACTTAGTTTTGGTCATGTGAATTTATATTTCATTTATATTTGTGAATATAAATGAAGATATAAATGATTTAAGAGAAAATCACTTGAGTTTGGAGTGATTTGGCAGCAAATTTGATTAAGCTCATGGATGTAGGTCAAAAAGGCTAAAGTAAGAATTTGATTTAGTTTGATTTAGTTTTAGCTATATATGGAAGTTTCATTTATATTTATGAATATAAATGAAGGAATAACTAATTATAAAGAAATCAATTGAGTTTGGGTTACACATGAGGTTTGGCTAAGCTCATGGAGGTGGGTTCATAAGGCTTAAGAAGGGTTTTGGTTGGATTGATTTAGTTTTATTTGGTTTTGGTTATTTGAGTATGGATTTCATTTATATTTGTGAATATAAATAAATAATAAATTTATAAAAAAAATCAAATGATTTTGGAATAATTTATGTTGAAATTTGGCTAAGCTTATGAGAATGGGTCATATGGCTTAAGAAGGAATTTTAGAATTTGGGTTTAGTTTGATTTAGCTTTGGCTATTTGAGTATGTATTTCATTTATATTTGTGAATATAAATGAAGGAATAATTGATTTATAAAGAAATCAATCAAATTTTGGTTAATTTAGGTGGAGATTTGGCTAAAATGGGTCATATGGATTGAAAGAAATTTTGAAATTTGGGTTTAATTTTATAAGTGAATAATTTGGTTTGGATTTGAATTTAGATTTGGTATTTAATGGAGGGATTGAACTGATCTTGGAGAAAATCAACCGAATTTGAATTGATTTGAATTTGGTTGAGGCTAAGTCCATAAGATAAAATCAAAGGGCTTAGGGAGAATTTTGATTTTTGGATTTGATTATGTGTTTCAATCATTTAGTTTGGGATTTGGATTTGAATTTGAATTTGAGGTTTGGTTTCGAGAAGGAAAACATGGATTGGGTTAAGGATATAGGATGGGCAAGTCTCCAATCCCAAGGCACAACCTACCCCTAAGGATAATCCTTCAAGTCTCTAAGCTTAAGTTAGGTGTTCACCTAATCACTAGAAGTGTCTTAAGACTAAGGAGCTCTTAGTGTCTATAAGAGTCCTAGATCAATGATGAGTAGGTTGAAGACTCACTCTAAAAGTGAGGTCAACATGTACACCCTTTTTAAAATTTTGAACCACTTGGGACTTAATATATCCTTTCTAAATGCTATTATAAGTCGCTTTGAGTTCTTTTAGAGGATTTGGGTTCTTTTGGGAGTTTCCATGTGTACACTCTGTATACTCTAGAGTGTACACCCTTTTTTTAAAATTTAAAGTACTATGGGATTTCCTTTTATGGATCTCAATGGTATTTTATGCTATATGGAGTGTCTTTTAACATGATTTGAGTACCTTTTTTATCAATTTTCCAAAATGTATAGTCTGTACACTTTAGAGTGTACACCTTTTTTTAATTTTAATCCACTAGTGGACTTACAATAATGGATCTACATGCTATTATAAGCTGCTTTGAGTTTTCCCAGGATGATTTGGGTGATTTTGGAGCATTTTTCCATGTGTACACTCTAGAGTATACACCAATTTATTTTTAAAATTTAAAGCATTGGGGGACTTCCTATTATGGATCTTAATTGTATTATATGTTGTATGGATTGCCTTTCAACATGATTTGAGTATTTTTTTATCAGTTTTCCAGAGTGTACAATCTATACACTATGGAGTGTACACCCCCTTTTTTTATTTTAATACACTAGGAGACTTATAGTAATGGATCTACATGCTATTATAAGTTGCTTTGAGTTCTTTCTAGGGGTATTTGGGTACTTTTGGAGCAGTTAACCATGTGTACACTTTGGAGTGTACATCTTTTTTTAAAAAATTTTAAACCACTGTGGGACTTCCTATATCCTTTCTAAATGCTATTATAAGCTGCTTTGAGTTCTTTCCAAGAGGATTTGAGTAATTTTGTATTTATTTTTGAGGTGTACACTCTATACACTCTAGAGTACACACCTTTTTTTTTTTAATTTAAAGCACTAGGGGACTTCTTATATCCTTTCTAAATGCTATTATAAGCTATTTTGAGTTCTTTCGAAGATTTGGGTACTTTTGGGCAATTATCCATGTGTACACTCATACACTCTAGAGTGTATACTTTTTTAAAAAATTTTAAACCAATGGGACTTCCTATATCTTTTCTAAATGCTATTATAAGCTACTTTGAGTTCTTTCCAAGAGAATTTAGGTGATTTTGGAGCAGTTTTCCATGCGTACATTATATACACTATGGAGTGTACAGCCTTTATTTAAATTTAAAGCACTAAGGGACTTCCTATTATGGATCTCAATGATATTTTGTGATGTATGGAGTGCCTTTTAATATGATTTGAGTATTTTTTTTATCAATTTTTCAAAGTGTATAGTTTGTACACTCTGGAGTGTACACCCTCTCTTTTTTAATTTTAATTTACTGGGGGACTTACAGTAATGGATCTATATACTATTATAAGCTGCTTTGAGTTCTTTCTAGAAGGATTTGGATACTTTTAGACCAGTTTTCTATGTGTACACTACATCCCTTTTTTTAATTTTAAACCACTGTAAGGCTTTCTATATCCTTTCTAAATGTTATTATAAGCAACTTTGAGTTTACTCTAGAAGGATTTAGGTGATTTTGGAGCAGTTTTCCATATGTACACTCTGTATGCTTTAGAGTGTACACCTTTTTTTAATTTAAAGCACTGGGAGACTTCATATTATGGATCTCAATAGTGTTATATGTTGTATGGATTGCCTTTCAACATGGTTTGAGTATTTTTTTTATCAGTTTTCTAGAGTGTACAGTTTGTACACTCTAGAGTGTACACCCTTTTGTTTAAATTTTAGGGCACTGGGGACTTCCAATCTGGTTGTAATGTTCTCATTAGTTCACTTTTCATTTGAAGCTTAAAATGTTTATGAAACGGATAACTTTCAGAAGCGGGCCATCCACCATCAGAGCATTGCTTGATTCCATTTTAGAACACTTCATTAAAAAAGTAGTTATAATTTTAAGAATGCTACATATTCATCAATTCATTAAAATGTCTGTCATTCAATAAGATTTGATAGCTACACTTCACTCATGTCCTGCTGGAAGATAGAAAAGTAGGCTTTCTATGTTAGTGGCCACTACCTTCCTTTCACACCAGATGAAGTTGTTTTAATCATAGGGATGTCAAACAGAGGGGAGAAGGTCATATGGAAAAAATAATCATTGCAAAGTCCAATTCAATAGATTTTAAGAATAAAATTGAGAAGCTCGAATGTCCGTTGATCTTAGCACACTTTGTGCAGTTCTACATACAAGTTTTGATTTCAAATCTATTTTTATATTAGTGGCATCAAACTGATCTACTACACTAATAATATAGAGAAATTTGTTGATTACAATTGTCCAGAAGCCATATGGAGCTTCCTTGTTTCACAATTTGATGTGATTACATCAAAAATCTTAATGCAGAAGGCACCCGGGTACATGAGTGGCTTTGCCACTCTTTTGATTGTATGTTTTACATTTTTTGATATATATTATGATATACATTGAAGCTTACATATGTTACTCTTGTAGATTTGACATAAAGTCCTAAGCCCCACAATTCGCAAAGCCCCTGTATGTTACTTGGCACAAAAAAAAAGTTTGCGAGGAACTCATAGTGGTTTGCAAGACACCGTGTAATGCTAATTATACTTTATTTCATTTACATCAAATTTAATTTATTCATGTTCCAAATTATCAAGCTTTCTTATTGGTGTAACATAGGTCTTCCAATCATTTGAAGACATAATAGAAGAGGAACTTGGCTCCTTCAAATAGTGCCCTCTATCCCACAGCCATCTCACAATGATCCCTAGAGGAGTCACATTCCAAGTCCAATGATTAAAGCCCAAAGTGGATCTTCTTACATCTCTCCACAGTATTCTCCTCCTTCATGTGCATCTAGCCTACAATCTGCTACTACCCTCAGAGAGTGTTGAGAAGGAGAATATACTTTCATCAATCAAAGCCCTGGGGGATAGACTATCATATTTTGAAGCTATAATAATAGAGAGAGTGGATGGTATTATTACGTGGCTTGTTGTCCTTGAGGTGAAGGTCGATAGACAAAAAAGTCCAAGCATGGGAGAAGCTCTTAAAGAGGCTAGCACATGGGTAACCACTGATGCCAAACATCAAGATGAGCCTATGGAAACTACCATAGAAAGGAATGAGCAATTGGTTGTATACAAAGGCCCCACATCAAAAAAGATACTGCTCAACCTTCAATGTGTAGCATAACATGCGGTGTGAAGGTGAGACAGGTTAGGAAAAGGAAAACTATCTCATCCCCATTCACATGGGTGTATAAGAAGACGCGGAGCACCACAAAGCTTGTTGTTGATGCCACATCAAATGTAGAGAGAGTAGAGGAGATATTTCTTGTCCATTATACCACTTTAATATAATAAAGTTGATTTTAGTAATTTTTATGTAAGTGAAGGAAGAAGAAGTTCCTACAATGAGGAACAACCTACAACGCTATAATAGTGGTTGAGGAACTAAAAGATATAATATTCTTCATTTTAGAAGCTTTTACTTTAGTTCATATTAAATACAACTCCTAAAAGATGTTATTTCTTGTAGCTAGCTGAGGCACAAAAGACCATTTTCTAATCAAGAGATGTTCTACCCAATCCAATGCTAGAGTTCATTGACACATCTTAGATTTAAGGAAAAGTATGTCATTATTTAATATATTTAATTTGGTTTCATAAACGCCCTTTAATTTAGATTGCTCACATGCCCATGTTGCTCACATGCGTAAGTAATAATGTTTTCTTGGCCCAAAATATCATTAAGAGAGGCCAAATTAATGAATTCTGATCAATATTTGTCGATGCACATGTTGATGCCTTTGTCTATTTGTTGGCCGAAAAGAATAAGATCTATCTTGGGTTTTATGTCCCATATATGTATATCTCATGTCTACACTGGGTGAGTTCATGCAAGGAGGATTGGGTTATAAGATGCCTTCCAATTTTTTGTTGGTTATAAACAAGTTAATTTAACTTTTTTTTTTTTTGAGTTCTTGCAAAGTTATGCCAAATATGACTTGTCAAAGGAAAGCAAAATGTTCATACAACATATTAATGTAGACAGTGTTTCAAGTGATTTAATCTTAATTCCAATTATCAATAATCAACATTGGACACTAGTACATATATTAAGAAAGGGACATGGTTCTTTTATGACTCACCACCGAACCCAACCCATAATGGTTTTCTTCCTGATATTGTAAGAATACTTGTCATATTTAGTTTTTCCTAAATGCATAATTTGTAACTAACTTATTGGACCTTATTTTGGTGCATATGTAGATCAAACTACTTGTCGAAGATGCTAGTGAGGCTTTTGAGACCAACCCTGAGGAATGACCAATCGAAGTGATCACATGTATACCAATCCAAGAGAATAGCGTTGATTGTGGAATGTTTGTATGCAAATATATAGAGGAGGTGGTTCGAAAACCTCTAGTGGATTGGGTTGAGCACCAAGATTGGCCAAAGAAGATGAATTTCTTTAGAGTAAAGTTTGCTTATGCTATTTTCTATTTAAATATGAAATAACTGAATTATAGAATATTGAATGCTTAAGGGTTGGTGTACATATGAAGTGTTTGGACACAAATGTATATGTAGATAATCTCTTTATTTTTCTATCTTGTATAAATTTTCATAGATGTTTATGTGTTGTATGGAGTGCCTTTCAACAACATTTGAATAATTTTTTTTCATTTTTCCATAGTGTACAGTCTGTACATTATGGAGTATACAATCTATACAATCTGGGGTGTACACTTTATTTTTAAATTTAAATCACTGTGGGACTTAAAATTATGAATCTAGATGATATTATAAGCTATTTTGAGTTCTTTCCACGAGCATTTAGATTTTTTTGGTGTAATTTTCTAAGTGTATAATCTGTACACTCTAGAGTATACACCCATTTTTAAATTTTGTAAATGATGAGGGGCTTTCAATTATGGATCTCAATGATTTAATATGCTATATGGAGTGCCTTTCAACAATTTGAGGATTTAAATTTCAATTTTCAGTGTATACATAGTACAGTACACTCGGAGTGTACAATCTATACACTGAGTGTACAATCTATACACTATGGAGTGTACACCTTTAAATTTAAATTTAAATGATGGGGCTTCCAATTATGGATCTAAATAGTATTATAAGCTATTTTGAGTTTTTTAAGGAATTGGTAATTTTTTCTGTTTTTTTAGGTGTACACTCATTACACTAGTGTTCACTTTGTACATACTAACATACACCTTATTTTTTTAAATTTAAACCACTATGTGACTTCAAATTATGAATATAAATAGTATTATACGCTTTGAGTTTTTTAAATGGAATTTGAGTAATTTTGGTGTTTTTCATGTACACTTATTACACCTTATTTTTAAAATTTAGACCACCATGAGACTTCCAATTATGGATCTAAATAGTATTGTAAGTTTTTTGAGTTTTTTTAAAGAAATTTGAGTAATTTTTTTTCAGTTGTGTACACTTTGCTGTGTATAGTCTGTACACTATGGAGTGTACACTCTAGAGTATACACCACCCTATTTTTAAAATTTAAACCATTGTGGGACTTCCGATTATGGATATAAATAGTATTATAGCTATTTTGAGTTTTTTTAGAGAGAATCTGAGTATTGTTTGGTGTAATTTTTTTAAAGTGTACACTCTGTATACACTGGAGTGTACACCTTATTTTTTTTAAATTTATATCACTGGGACTTTTAATTACGATCTAAATAATATTATAAGTTATTTTGAGTTTTTTAAAGGGAGTTTGAGTAATTTGTGGTGTAGTTTTCCAGAGTGTACACTTTGTACACTCTAGGGTGTACGCCTTATTTTAAAATTTAAACTAGTGTGAGACTTCCAATTATGGATCTAAATACTATTATAAGCTGTTTTATTTTTTTTAAAGAAAACTTGAGTAATTTTTGGTGCAATTTTTTAGAGTGTACACCTTATTTTTTTAATTTAAACCATTATAAGACTTCCAATTATGGATATAAATAGTATAATACCTATTTTGATTTTTTTAAAGGAACTGAAAATTTTGTTTTTTTTGAGTGTACACTTTAGTGTACACCTTATTTTTAAATTTATACCACTAGGGTACTTTCAATTATGGATCTAAATAGTATTATAAGCTATTTTGAGTTTTTTAAAAGGAATTTGAGTAATTTGTGGTGCAGTTTTCCAGAGTGTACACTCTGTATACTCTAGAGTGTACACTATGTACACTCTGGGGTGTACACTTTATTTTTTAAATTTAAACTAGTGTGGGACTTCTAATTATGGATCTGAATGCTATTATAAGCTATTTTGATTTTTTTAGAGGGAACTTGAGTAATTTTTTATGCAATTTTCTAAAGTGTCACTTTGTACACTATGGAGTGTACATTTTATTTTTAAAATTTAAACTACCGTGGAACTTCTAATTATCAATCTAAATGCTATTATAAGCTATTTGAGTTCTTTCCAAGGAGATTTGGGTAATTTTTAGCTGAGGTGTACAACTGTACACTCTCGAGTACACCTTTTTAAAATTGTAAATGATGAGGGGCTTCCAATTATGGATTAAATGGTATTATAAGCTATTTAGAGTTCTTTCTAAAGTGATTTGATAAATTTTTAATTAGTTTTCTAAAGTGTACACCCTTTCTTTTAAGATTTAAATGATAAGGGCTTCCAATTATAGATTTAAATGGTATTAGAAGTTGTTTGAGTTCTTTCCAAGGTAATTTGATTATAATTTTTTAGTTTTTTAGAGTTTGTAATCTGTACACTCTAGAGTGTACAACATATACACTCTACAAAAATTCTTCTTCAAAAAATGTGTAAAGCTTTCTTGTGTAAAATATAGCAGCTTATTTTAGTATATGACTGGTTCTAACAACTGGAACAATTGCTAACTGGCTATACTTGAAATCTTCATTCCGTCACCATGTGTCCACCAATCCCAAAAAATAATTGGTGATAGAGCTTGTTGGTTTAGAGATTCCATGACATATATTATTCGTGGACTCACTGCATTGCATTGATAAAATATACATGGAAAATGAATCTTTACTAATGTGGTGGAATTCTATATATAGCATAGTTACCAAGCATGATGATCAAATTGCTTTCTTCTAGTATGTTAGACCAAGCTTGTTCAAACTCTTATTCAATCACATTTACTCATGCACGTATGAAAGTGAGTTTGCACAGTCTTATTACTATTAAAGCAATGTACCTTTGAAAATATTTTATTGGCACAACCTATGGCAAGTTTGTGGTAATGTAATTTTAATAACTCTTGTCATTGCTTGATCTTGATCAGTTGATATTGTTATAGGATGCTTCTCATTCATTAATCAAAGAAATATTTTGAATAGCCATGTGAATGACTCAATTATCTCTTTAGATAGAAAGGTCACTCCAAATAAAATATTTTGCCAATGATGATTAACTCCAACAAAAGGTGCATAGACAAGATTATATTTATTGAGTTGATAACTTATATAAAAAATTCTAACATTCCCAAATAGTCATAGTCTATCCTTGACATGCCATTGCTAAAAAAAATTAACCAAGCTATCCGACTTATCAACTTGGACATCCCATGCAAACATTTCGTCTTCCGCTTGCCTTTCCTTGAACAATTATATTAATGCATTAGTATCACCATTTACAATCCTTAATCTTCTTTCTTTTTGAATATAACTGAAAGCATCACTCTTTTTGTAAAGCTAGTATTCTCCATGTCCCTATCTTCCTCACTAAGATGGTTAAATGCATCAGTTGCTTCAATTTCTTCCTCTATCAATGACTTTAACATAGCTGTCTTCTCTTCGCTGATGCCTTTGTAAGATCTTAGAAGATGTAGGTCATCCGGCTTTGCTAATGAATGATTATGGCTTTCTATAAATTTTTTAACCTTCCAATTCCCATATAAATCAATAAAATATCTAATCATGGCAGGACAACCAGTCCTAGTATCTGTTTTCTAAAATTTAATTGAGCATTTTAGATTGAGACCTTTTTTCAAACCTACTTTTGCACATAAAAAATCCATTGATTTCAAATTCTTCGAAGACTAACATGATCTTCCAAACACTGAATTCCGTTTGATGTACATAATTACAATAGAGTTCATATTCCTCCTTGTCATTTTGAACAATAGTGCCAAGGAGTTTGCCTACAATTGATTCATGAGACATAATAGCTTCATCATTGCACTGATGATTTGCTTCATTCACTTATACATACATACATACGTATTATGAAAATCCACATAACATATATAAGTAAGAACACAAAACATCTTATAATACTATTTTGATCCATTATTGGAAGTCCCTCATTGCTTTAAAATTTTTTTTAAAAAAAGTGTACACTCTAGAGTGTACAGATTATACACCTGAAAAATAGATAGAAAACATCCCAAATCTTTTGGAAAGAACTCAAAATATCTTATAATACCATTTAGATCCATAATTGAAAGTCCCCTAGTAATTTAAATTTAAAAAAAAATATAAGTGTACACTCCAGAGTGTAGCAAAATAGCCCAAATCCTCTTGGAAAGAACTCAAAATAACTAATAATAACATTTAGATCAATAATTGGAAGTCCCACACTAGTTTAAATTTAAAAAATAAGCTATACACTCAAGATCAAAGTGTACACATGGAGAACTGAAAAAAAATACTCAATTCCTCTTGGAAAGAACTCAACACAACTTATAATAGCATTTAGATCAATAAATGAAAGTCTCACAGTGGTTTAAACTTAAAAAATAAAGTGTACAATCTATAGTGTATAGAGTATACACATGACAAACTAAAAAAAACCCAAATCCTCCTAGAAAGAACTCAAAATAACTTATAATACTATTTAGATCCATAATTGGAAGTCCTCTCGTGTTTTAAATTTAAAAATAAGGTACACTCCATAGTGTACACTCGAAAATTGCACCAAAGCACCCAAATCCTATTTGAAAGAACTCAAAATAGTTTATAATAATATTTAAATCCATAATTGGAAGTCCCTAATGGTTTAAATTTAAAAAATAAGGTGTACACTATAAAGTGTACACATTGAAAACTAAAATAAAAAAAAAAAATTACCCAAAATCTCATGGAAAGAACTCAGAACAACTTATAATACCATTTACATCCATAAGTAGAAGTCCCCTAGTGTTTTAAATTTAAAAAATAAGGTGTACACTCCAAAATGTACACCTCAAAAATAGATAGAAACAACCCAAATCCTCTTAGAAAGAACTCAAAACAGCTTATAATATCATTTAGAAAGATATTGGAAGTCCCTGTGTGTTTTATATTTATATAAAAAAAGATGTCTGAGTGTGAGTGTACGATCTAAAACTACACCAAACAACCCAAATCCTCTTGAAAAAAACTCAAAACTACTTATATTAGCATTGAGATCCATAATTGGAAATCCCACAGTAGTTTAAATTTGATAAATAAGGTGTACACTCTAGAGTGTATAGAGTATACACATGAAAAACAGATAGAAAATAGCCCAAAATCCTCCTAGAAAGCACTCCAAACAGTGCATGAAATATTTATTTCAAAAAAAATTTCAAAGAAGATCACTAAGTGTTTCAAAATAACTATATATATAAAATTGTATAGAAAATTTACCGATGCATTCATATTTATAATATTATCAGCTAAATTGTTCACCATATGAAGTTTACCACTTTCAGGCTCGTTCTTCATCTTCATTATTTTTTTCTCAATTGAAATGAGAGATTTTTATCTGTCTTCTCTCTAGTTCGTCTGCAAAAAAATCTAAATATGAGTGCCCTAAATCCATTTATATACTCCTTCTAAATTTCTCGCACTGAATCAAAGCGGCGCCCACATTTGAAAATGGCGCCCAAGCCAAAATGACATCCATGCACTCCCGTTGTTCTGACGGGTCGGGTCGGGTCGCGGTCACGTTGACGCCAGCAGGTCATGTCGTTACCACGTGGTAAAGTCAAAAACGAATATTTTTATCTCCGACACCTGTCCAACTCTGATTGGAGTCCAAATATAGAGCTACATCTGGTCTCTGCATGTAATATTTTCCCCACGGTCACAGACGTCCGCCCATGAACGTACAGTATCAACGTGGATAGATAATGAGCAAGAAGTTTACAAAATTCAAATTATTATAGTGCAAGGCACTTTAGCCTAGTGATTGAGAGCTTTGGCTTTCAATCAAGATGTCTTGAGTTTAAGTCCTTGCACATATATTATGTATGTGAGATTACAATTAAATTCACTCAAATATCCCCAAAAAAAATTTAAATTATTTTAATATTTTTTTACGAAAATGCAAATTATTTATGCGCTTTCGAAAATAGAAAAATGAAGATCAAAAGTTTTATAAAAAGTATTTGTAATTATTTTATCACAAAAATATTATCATTGGAATATATTTGCATCATATTTTAAAAATATTTGTGGTTGCAAATATAAAAAAATTACATTATAGTTACATTAAGTGATGAAATGTTCGATTATATGATTAATTTACATATAATTAAATAATTAGAAGAGACAATTAGAAGGAATTATATAATGTAAATTTGTATTTAATATATAAATATAGATATTGTTGCGTGCTAGAAAACCAGTAGCGGTAGAGTGAAAGTTTAAGCCTTAGCCTTGTTATGAAATCCACACACACAGTATTTAAAGAGTGAACAAGAAAACTAATTTTAATGTGAAAAATCTCAAAAGAGGAAAACCACGGCCTAACCCGAAAAAAAAATCTTCACTATGTATGTTTTGAGTACAAAATCTTCGATAACGGATTACGTGGAGTATGAGAAGGGAACAATAACTATGTACGCTCGTGGTAAATGCTTGTGGTACAGATGATGATGAATGAGGACATCGAATGACAATGAATGTCGCCATGATGGAGACCACAGATGATGACGATGGTGAGATTAGTGGCTGACTAGGCGGTGGCGGGCGGTGGTTGATGACCGTCAGTGGTGGCGTGGATTGCTTGGAGAATCTTCAAGCTTTAGAGCTCTCTCCTCTCTTGCTTGGCCTCCCTCATATGTGTAATAAGGGGCTATTTATAGATTGGAGAGTGTCTTTATAAATACATACAAAATCAATCACTTCATCGGACGCCGTAATGATTCCTTTGATCATTTGATGTATTTTAAGTATTTGAATGCTCAAATGAAGTTAGAATTGTAATATCTTGGGCTTGTTGGATTCGGCTCGTTGAGATGCTCGATTTGACTATAAACACTTTATATTTGAGAGCTATTTAGGGATTTAACTGATATCCCAAAGTTTCCAAGAATATTTTAAGAGCTTGATCTCCAACTTCGGATCAGCTTGCTTTTAGCATCAAGATTCGTGCTTCGACTAGTAGTATTTTAAGTGGCATATCAGTTGCCCCCTATTTTTGGATGACATTATCTCAATCATCCAAAAATATATATGTCAAATACTTGAAAATAGAAAATTCTTCAATGAAATTTGAGAGTCCATTAACCACACATTTTGAGAGAATAGATCTTCAAAGACAAGATTATGACTACGAAAAGTGATGCAGGTCGCAGATGTGTGTAGGTATTTGCGTCATGGGCGCTGGACCGCTGATAGGGTCGCATATCGGCACGCTGCAGGGCGACCGTGGGAGCGACGCGCTGGCGGGCGGGTCACGATAACTGCCTCGCGGTCGAACGAACGGGCGGGTGGTCAAGCGCTGGCTAACGGGTCGAGCGGTGTCACCAGCGGGCCGTGAGTCGCAGAACGGACGCCAGAGCGCTGGTCGGGCCGGATGAACGCTGGCCGAGCGAGTGGCAGGCACCATGGGCCATGCAATGGCACGGCGTCCGCTGCGATGCCATGGCAAAACATCCGATTTGCTCGCTTTGGCCCGTCATTTTGAGCTTTTGGATGGTTTTGATGATTTTAGTGATTTTGACCTTTTGCTCCCATGGGGTCTATAAAATCTCCTAGGGCCAAGGAGAAGGCACCTTCTCTTCTTGAGAGAAGGTCATTTAGAGGTCAAGGCGCTACATATCGCCGTGGTTCGCTTTTCCACGAAAGAGGCATCAACTATTTCGTGACCGACTGTTTGAGGCGATCAAGGCGGCCAGACGCCGTGTCATAATTTTCCTCGAAAGAGGCATCAACTGACCGTCCGGACCGGAGGTGATCGCCCGCAGACATACGTGTATCAGTTTTCCCTCGAAAGAGGTATCATCATTCGCTGACCGTCCGGAGGCGATCAAGGCCCGCGTACATACATCGTGTTTAAATTTTTTCCTCGAAAGAGGTAAATAACCGCATTCCGGACCGTCCGAAAGCGCCGCGTTGGTACATACATCGTGGCTATTTTCCTCAAAAAAGGCGCATCAATTTGTCGAATCAAGTTTGGAGGTGATGATCGGCGAAGATAATTGTGACACGATGATCGGGCTGGCTACGGCGCGAAGCGGGATAGATAAATGCGGTGGTGCGGAGATTGCCGACGATATGCGGTGGTGACCGACGACGATGGTGGTGGGTCGACGGGTGGTCGGCAATAAAAATCGCGGCCGTAGTCGACGCGGGCGATCGCCGGCAATGGGATGACCGCGACATGGTGGTTGACCACGGAGATTGTCGGCGATGGTTGGCAGCGGACCGGCGATAGGTTGGCGTCGACGAGTGGTTGGCGGGCGACAATGGCGATAATAGGCCAGCGGGCGACCGGCATCAATTGGGAATGACCCGCGCAGTAGCCGCGGATGATGACGATATGGTGACCGAGGTTGCCGACGATGCAGCGCACAACCGACGATAGTTGGTGGCCGACGGGTGGCGGATAACCGCAGGCTGTAATGACGGGATGACCATTAATGATGGTGGTGATCGGCGAGGGTGCAATGGTCGGCGCGACCGGCGACGATGGTGGTGACCACGGAGATTGCCGCATGGGTACGGCGGACCCATGACGTGTGATGATTTTGACCTATTCGAGGTTGTTTGTCAAAGTCTTACCCGATGACGCAACCTGCGTGGAAGAGGTTGAATTGAATCGCGGATTTTGATCCATCCGGATTTTTTTTTCGAGTGTTACCCAATGATTAACTGTGGAAGAGGGGAAGTCCACCAGGACCTTTTGACCTATCCTGCATTGTTTGTCGAAGTCTTTGCCGATGACGCTAACTGTGAAGATGTTGAATCCGCTGATAATTTTGACCATATCAGATTGTCGGGTGTTACGGCGACGTTAACTGTATGGAAGAGGTCAAATTAAATCCGAGATTTTGACCCATCCGAGTTGTTTGTAGTGTTACCCGATGACATTAACGTGTGGAAGAGGCGGGAAGTCCACCAATGACCTTTTATCCTAGGTTGTTTGTCAAAGTCTTTGCTCGATGACGTTAACCTATGTGGAAGAGGTTGAATTGAATCCGCTGAGGATTTTAACCCATCCGAGGTTGTTTATCAGAGTGTTACCCAATGACGTTAACCTGTGTGGACGAGGCCGTGGGAAGTCCACCAAGGACCTTTGACTATCTAGGTTGTTTGTCGAAGTCTTTGCTCGATGCCAACTATGTGGAAGAGGTTGAATTGAATCCACTGAGGATTTTGACCCATCTCAGGTTGTTTGTCAGTGTGTTACCCGATGACGTTAACTTGTATGGAAGAGAATCAATCCAGGATTTTGACCTATCTGAGGTTGTTTGTCAGGGTGTTACCCGATGACGTTAACCTGTATGGATGAGGTCGAATTGAATCTGCTGAGGATTTTTTACCTATCCGAGGTTGTTTGTCAGGGTGTTACCCGATGACGTTACCTGTATGGATGAGGTGAATTGAATCCACCGAGAATTTTGACTATCCGGGATTGTTTGTCGGTGTTACCATGATATTAACTGTGGAAGAGGTGGAAAGTCCACCAAGGACCTTTTGACCTATCCTAGGTTGTTTGTCAGAGTCTTTGCTTGATGACATTAATTTGTATGAAGAGGTTGAATCAAAACATCCGTTTGTGGTTGTAGCCAAAGTTGCTTATTAACCTTGGTCTTGTTTTTCCATGAGTATGATTGGAAAATCATAATTTGCAAAGCTATATCTCTTCTCAATGTTGAAATATCCTCCAACTTTGACTTGTTTCTTGGGATGGTAATCGATTAGATGCTTAACATGGGCAATTTTCTAAGATTAAGAGTTGCCCCTCAGTTTTCGATAAAATCTGAAGGAACGAAGTTTGATGAATTTTCATTCTTTACTTGCACTCCTTAAAAGTTTGAAATGCTCCACCTCGATGGTGGTTTTGATCTTGTTGGAAAACTTGGTCGCCATACAAGATGAAATAATGTGAATCAATTTTCCACAGACGATGCCAAACTGTTGTGTGCTAGAAAACCAGTTGCGGTAGAGTGAAAGTTTACGCCTTAGCCTTGTTATGAAATCCAACACACACGTATTTAAAGAGTGAAAAGAAAACTCTAAAATTTTAACATGGAAAATCAAAAGAGGGAAAAATCACGGGCCTAGCCCAAGAAAAATCTTCCACTATGTATCCGTTTGAGTACAAAATCTTCGATAACGGGATTAGGATTGCATATGAGAAGGGAACAACAACTATGTAATAATGCTCGGTGGTAACGCTTGCTAGATGATGGTGAACAACGAAGGACATCGACCGAGATGAAGGTCATGATGGAGACCGACAGATTGACGACGAGATCACGGCGGTGGTTAACCGCCGAGTGGTGATTGCGCTTTTAGAGAATCTTCAAGCTTTAGAGCTCTCTCCTCTCTTGCTTGGCCTCCTCATATGAGTAATGAGGACTATTTATAGATTGGAGGAGTGACGCTCAGAATACATGCAAAATCGAACCACTCCACCATCGACGGCTCGAATGATTCCTTTGATCATTTGATGTATTTTAAGTATTTGAATGCTCAAATGAAGTCGGAATTGTAATTTCTTGGGCTTGTTGGATTCGGCTCGTCGAGACGCTCGATTTGACTATAAACACTTTATATTTGAGAGCTATTTAAATATTTAACCGATATCCCAAACTTTCCAAAATATTTTAAAGATCTCTCACCGGTTTAAACTTGGATCGCTTTCTTTTAACATCAAGATTCGTGCTTCGACTAGTAGTATTTTAAGTGTCATATCATATATAGATGGTTGATTGTTTAAAAATTATTTATTTAAAATCTGAGATACTTGTTTATATCAAAAAATTTTAATTATTATTTTATTTGATGTACATATTAATTTATTTATGTTATGTTATAATCACAATCCTTTATCAATTAATTTTTTTATTATATTTTCAGACGATGATGATAAATATAGTTAAGCAATAAGATTGTAAGTAAAATATTATATATATGTTATTTGAATAAAAAATACGTAATAGTTTGCAATTAAAATATAAGTAAACAAGTTTTTTTTTTTTTAAAACATCGCTTAAGAATTGTGATTTTCAAAAAAAATAGAAAAATAGACTCGGTTTCTAAACGTGCACCCTTTGGTTAATTTCACGTGTGATGAGCTACTATTTTTAAAAAGTCCTATACTTAAAAAAAAATAATCAGTTGTTCGATACAATGTTTTGACATTTTGTCCAAAATAATCAAAATATCAATCTTAAAAATTATATATAGATCCTCAGTTTTCACATGAAATGGTGATACATTTGAAATTAGAGAGGGATTGAAGACTCCATTATACCTTTGCTTAATAACCGATGTCATTAATCATCACTAATAATTGTCGGTCTAATTAACATCACCTGATTGTTCATTAGTCGTCCATCATTGCCTAACTACTATCATTTTATGCCCATCATGATTTGATTGCTAGTGCTTGTTCGTTGTCTCTTGATTGTCATTGTCTGATTATTATCACTTAATTGATGTTATATACTGTCATTACTCAATCATCATCTCCAAATCAATGCCACTTAATTGTTATTGCATGATCATCATCTCTTGACTGACACCCCCACTCTTCACTACTTCTTTAGTCTTTGCTACTATATTTATAAGAAATCTATACTTTATAATAACATCTTCTTTAATTAAGGAGAAAAATAAACTTTTATAATTCAAATTAATATTATCATTTCAACTAGGCTAAGCCTAGTATTTTTTTATTTTTTTTGAAAATTTCACATAAACCCTTGCATCATTTTCTTCCAAGTTTTTGTACAATGCTATGACATAAGCATACTCTCTTTATTGTTGTCAATTTTTTGGCACACAACCTTATGAAATTAAAAGGTGAGGCTGCAAAGCACTTGACATGCTACTCGTGACTCAGCTTGATTAAAGCTTGATCATGATTGTTTAATTAAGTAATCGAATGAGCTTGAAAAGTTTTAGAATACTGATTCTAAACAATAAAGCAACATTGTTTAGTTCATTTATGTTCAAGAACAATATCATTAAAGCTCAGAAGTTCTAAAGAACTCGATTATAGCTCAATTAAGATTCAACTAAGACTTATTTGTGAATAATATGGTTTAATTTTTTTTTTAGGCTTAACAAGCTTTAATTGATATAGCTTGTGTATATTTCTCAGCAAGCTGCTCGTGAACAAGTTTGATTAAAGCTCGTTTATTTCTTTAAACGAGCTATTCATTAACAAGCTTGACAATCCCAATACGATCCGAGCTCGTGAACAAATTTGAGCCAAACTTGAATAGGATTATTTTAAACAAGCTCAAGCTTGAACACCATACTAAAAGTTTGAATCAAGTTGGAGCTATATAATGGTAAACAAGATTGAAATTATTCTCTGCTTAGCTTTGTTCATCTGCAGTCCTATTAAAATGATATGTGGTCTTTTGGTTGATGGACAAAATTATTTTGTAAATTCATAATATTAGTCACATATTTTTAAGATCCATTGCTTATTATCCCAACAAAAGTAAAAAAAGGAGAAATGTTTATTAAAAGAGAGAAAAATTTCATTTATATAATTATTTTATATCTATTTATGTGATCAATACTGCATATGCTTCTTTGACAATATTTTCTAATTTAATGAAATAATAATATTATTATTTTAAATTTTGAATCTATGTATTTTATAGTTCGGTTCAATTGGTTCGAATGAATACTTTCTTTTTAAAAAACTATATTGCAATTGGTTTGATTCAACGCCACCTATAATTTGATCGATTCCATCCTGCCTATAATTACATCAGTTTAATTAATTTAATAAATCTGATAATCAAACTATTTCTATCAGATAGAGGCGTAGGAAAAAAGCTCTGTACGCAGAAAAGCATTACAATCATCCATTCACTATTTTTGACAGACTAAAGAAAGCTTTTGGCTCAGCGCCTATTTTTTTAGAAAACTAATATATAAGTTTATTGAAAAATTATTATATATAGAGTCTGAATATTACTCTTCATCTAAATTCTAATAACATAATATCATATGACACTCAATTAATACATAATTATTATGCATTAGTATACAATATCTATATTCACATCAATACATAATAGTTTATAATCAATACGGAATAATTATATATTGATAAGTGTTATATAATTCTATGCTATTGGAGTCCGAATATAAAAATTATATACATATTCTGCATGTAATAATTTCTCAAATTTATTAGAGCATGCTTCAAATTAGATTTGATGAGAGAATTGGGAAATAAAAGATGATGTTTTGAAAATCACAAAATTCACTCCATCTTAAAATTTAAAATAGGAGTAAAATTTTATTTCGATAAAATCTCATATGTTTTTAAATAATAGTATAGATATAAATTAATAGATTAAAGATTACATTTAAGATTATGATTTATCTATCAAAATTAAAGTTACTGATTTTATTTAGGCGGTTTTTTTTAAAAAAAAAAATATTCAGATTCTTAGCATCCATTCAATATTAAATGTTACATTGGAGCGAAAATGTAAATTTGATTGACGTTTTACATGGGAAAAAGTTATTTCCACCTAAAAGCGCAATTAAGAAATGCAATTTTAATGTTTTCGATGAAAACGCAATTTAAGTTCCTACTTAAAATTTGGTCTTCAATATTTCCCGGTTGTAACGGATCTTCACTTCAAGAGAGATTAATCATCCTCTCTTGCGATTTGAAAAATTGTCTCTCCGCCGTGACAAAGTGCTGCTGCTGCCCATGCCTGTATTTTTTTTTTTTTTTGCAATAGGTATTCACCCAACACCTCACTTATCTTGTGAGTATTGATATTATTGTGACTAATCCCACGCGACACATTCTATCACCCACACGTGCGGCCCCCGCTTACTTTTCCCACCTTTGGTAGGCTGCCCGGAGAGGATTCAACTCGATCCGTGGTTCACCGCCGCCCACCAACTAAGCTAAGAGACGGTGGGTTCCATGCTATTGAACAAAGTGATAGTTACAGTAGGGTTATGGAGGCCTATAAATAGTTCATAGATCCAAAATGCTCATGTTAGCTGAGTAAACATTTTTTTTCTTTTTTTAAAGGAGATTTGAGCGAATTTAATCGTAAACTCACATAGATCATATATATGTAAGGATTTAAACCCAAGACCTCTTGGTTAAAGCCAAAACTCATAACTACTAAGCTAAGATATCTTGCACGATCCAAATAAATATTCATTAGGAAAGATTATAATGATGCGTGATTTGTTTTGGAATAATTTATATGGGTAGATCTTTCATATTTGATTTTGCTTCAAAACTGAAGTTAATAAGCATATTGGAAGCTGTGGAAGCTGTTGGAACTTTAGTCTTATTCTTAGTTTTGTTTTACATCTTGAATGAATATTTATATTCCAATATTTTAAAGAATCTTATGTCAGTTTCACAGAGTTATTACTTTATGATTATAAGTTAACATTTTTTGACACTTCATTTTATTTGTTAAAAGATAATGTTATTGCTGCAAATAGCTCTATAGTTGATGGCTTATTTAAACTTCACTTGAATTCTACTTTTGATTATAATATTATAACTTTGCATGGTCATATTGGTATTAAGCGCAATATTATAAATGATAAATCATCTATGCTTTGACATAGGAGAAGAGGATATATTTCAATTGAAGGAATAAAAATATTAGTAATTGTTGGAGCTTTAAAAGCTCTTGACTTTATATAGTTTTATACTTGTGTGAATTGCATAAAAGAAACACAAGCCAACAAGAACATGAAAGCTACAAGAACAAGTTCTAACATATTAGAAATTGTGTAAAAAAAAAATAGAAATGATTATAATAAAATTTTTCTTCAATTTCTAAGAAAAATTCTTTTAGAATAATCATAGAAATAATATCTCATTTTGATTTGGAGTCACATCAAATGGATGTGTAAATAGCTATCTTTAATAGAAACTTAAAGAAAGAAGTTTACATGAAACAATCATAAGGATTCATCTTAAATATAAATGAATATCTTATTTGCAAATTAAGAAATCTATATATGAACTAAAATAAGCCTCCTATTAATGGAATTTAAAGTTCCATAATGTTATATCTTTATTTAATTTTATGGAAAATATTATGGATCAATGTATATACCATTGGATTAATGGGAGTAAAATAATTTTCCTAGTCCTATATGTAAATGATATTTTGTTTGTTACAAATAATTTGGGATTGCCATATAATGTGAAATAATTTCTCTTACAAAATTTTGATTTGATGAATAAAATTATATTGTGATAATTTTACAGCAATGTTTTTTACTAAAAATAATAAAATTAGAAGTTGAAGCAAGCACATTAACATCAAATATTTAGCCATTAGAGAACACGCTAAAACAAAGAAGGTGGCAATTGAGCATATTAATACTATATTGATGATTATAGATCTCTTGACTAAAGTATTGTCACCAAGATTGCATAAGGAACCTGAGCAACACATAGGTCTCAATTTTATCTTGCAAAATTACAATTCAAAAACCCTTTATTTTATTTAATATTTTGTATTTAAAACTCTCATATTTGAGATTGTCTTCTCTTTGATTGTTTATATAAAATTTAGAGGATGACAATATTGTAATTTGATAAAGATCATGAATGATTAGTTGATAATTCATTCATACTCCACATATAGTGCTCATATAAAAGAAAAAAATTATACCGTGATGCATAGAAGGTAATAATCAATGAAGTGAACCTAGCACTATAGTTTATTATCTTTGACTCTTTTATTTGAGTTTAAATTAAGAGACACAATAGTATAAGATTTAGATTAATGAGTCAAATGGGAGAAGGTTAAAATAATAATCATATTATTAATTAATTAATTAATTAACTTAAGTGTATCATTAACTTAAGAAAATTATTTTAGCTTATTATTATCTCTTATTTATTGGAAAGATGTGACTATTAATCTAATGGATGTTTCATTTGGAAAAGTGGTGTGACTTGTCATTCAAAATTATTTGTTGTATGTATGTGTATAACTTCTTTATATATATATATATATATATATATATATATATATATATATATATATATATATATATATATATATATATATATATATATATATATATATATATATATATTGCTAGAAAAATCATGAAAGAGTCTTTAGTTTGACATTAAAAAATAATACACATATTTTAAAGAAACAAAGAAATTTTACGTGAAAACCTTAAAGAGGGAAAACCATGGCCTAGCTCACTAAAAATTTTCACTATATATTTGTTTTGAGTACAAGTTTTCCGCCTGGATTACAAAATTGTATATTAGAATGGTCGACAATGGGAACCCCAAAATCGACAACAAACCATATAATCACGCTCGTGCAGAAGCAGTTGCTAGTGATAGATGATGAACAATGGGAACGACCACCGACGATGAAGGTCGCCATGGAGATCGACGGAGATCAATTACTCAGGACGCATGGTGGTTGACTACCGTCGAGGTAACGATTGTGCTTGGAGGATTTTCAAGCTTTAGAGCTCTCCCTCTCTTGCTGGCCTCCATTCATATGAGGAATGAGGCTATTTATAGATTGGAGGAGTAGCGCTCTAGAATACATACATGCACAATAACCACTCCACTTCATCTCGGCTCGTAATGATTCCTTTGATCATTTGATGTATTTAAGTATTTGAATGCTCAAATGAAGTAAATTATGAGATCTTGGCTTGTTAGATCCGCCACAAGACGCCGATGACTATAAACACTCCATGTTTAAGAGCTATTTATGGATTTAAGATATCCCAAAGTTTCAAATGATATTTTAAGTGCCGATCTCACTAGTTTCAACCGGGATCAACTTGCTTTTGACATCAAGATTCTGTTTCACTAGTAAATTTTCAAATGTCCCCCCTATTTTGGATGACATTATCTCAATCATCCAAAGATATATATGTCGAATACTTGATTCTTCAATGGAATTTGTGGGTCCATTAACCATTCATTTTGAGAGAGAAGATTTTCATGTAAGTACAAGATTATGAACGTAAGCGCAGGTGAAGCGATGATGTGAGGGTACGCTAAACAAGATTGGGTTATGGACTCATCTGCTTACGACGAAACCGCTACGATGAGGTATTTTCATCCGCTTTTGTCCGATTTTCCATGATTTTGAACTAAGCGCTTTTCTTGATTTTGACCTTTTTTTCCCTTATAGGTATATAAAACCCCTAGGCAAGGGAGAAGACATTCTCTTCTTCTTGAGAGGATCGGAGTATGGCCCGTAGCTCATACGGCGAGTCCGTTTTCCCTCGAAAGAGGCCAACCGCTGTTTGAGACCGTCGAGGTGATCAAGACCCGTAGTTCATACTGAGGCTCGTTTTCCTCAAAAAAGTCAACCGCCCTTGTCGACCAACCAAATTCGGGGCGATCAAGACCGTAGTGAGTTCTAGTTTTCCTGAAAGAGGCGCCTTGTCGGACCGACTGTTCGGAGGCATCAAGGCCCATAGCTCATACGGGCGAGGCGTTTTCCTCGAAAGAGGCGCCAACCGCCTTGTCTGACCGACCGGTTCGGAGGCGATCGCGCCCGTAGTCATATGACGGCTCATTTTCCTCGAAGAGGCGTAACCGCCTTTATCGGACCGACCGGGTCGGCGATCAATGCCCGTAGTTCATACTGGCGGGCATTTTCCCTCGAAAGAGGCGCTAACCGCCTTGTCGGACCGACGGTTCGAGGCGACATCGTGATGATAACCGGCGACGTGATGATGTGGCGGGCACCGACGCCGCGAATGGTGGTGGGGATGACCGCAATGATATGGTGGACCGCGATTGCCAACGATGGTAAGCGGGGATGACCGGCGATGATGGTGGTGACCGGCGGAGATTGCCGGCGATGGTTGGCGGCAGTGATCGGCGATGGTGGTTGGCGGCTGATGGGGTGGTCGCCAATGCGACCAGAATGATGGTGGCGACCAAATGGTAATGTGAGATGACAGCGATATCACCCAGAGATGCGAGTGATGGCTGGGTGCCAGCGATAGATTGGCGATCGACGGGTGGTTGCAATACGAAATGGCGACGATAATCGGCACATGGCAATGAAATAGCGGCCTACGGGATGACCTGGGACGATGATGGTGACCATCGGCGATGCGATGGTCGACGGCCAGTGACCGGCGACTGGTTGGCTCGACGGAGTGGTCGCGGCAACCGGCGGCTGGTGAGTGATTCGGCGAGGCGCTCGAGTCGGGATGCCGACGATTGTGGTGAATTAATCGAGATTGTCGATGGTCGGCGGCGGACCGACGTAGTCGGAGACCGATGAGATTGATGATGGCGGATGATCACGCGACGCCGGTGGTGGTGACAAATGCCGACAAACGACATTTGGAGGATTTTCAAGCTTTAGAGCTCTCCTCTCTTGCTGGCCTCATTCATATGAGGAATGAGAGGCTATTTATAGATGGAGAGTGACGCCTCTGTAAACATGCAATCCCACTTCATCGGACGGCTAATGATTCCTTTGAGGGATGTAATTTAAGTATTTGAATGCTCAAATGAAGTGAATTATGAGATCTTGGGCTTGGATCCGGCCACAAGACGATTTGACTAAACACTCCATGTTTAAGAGCTATTTATGAATTTAACTGATATCCCAAAGTTTCAAATGATATTTTAAGTGTTTGATCTCGACTAGTTTCAACTGAGGATCAACTTGCTTTTGACATCAAGATTCGTTTTACTAGTAGAATTTTCGTCATATCGTGGTGAGCGAGATTGCCGCGATGGTGATGATTTTGACCTATCAAGTTGTTTGTCGAGTGACTCAATGATGTTAACGATGACGAACTGTGGAGAGGTTGAATGAATCCGAGATTTTGACCCATCCAGGTTGTTTGTCGAGTATTACCCGGCGACGCTAACTGCGTGGAAGAGGCCATGGAAGTCCAAGGACCTGACATATCCAGGTTGTTTATCGAACCGACTTGCTTAACGTATGGAAGAGGTTGAATTGAATCCGAAGATTTTGACCATCGAGGTTGTTTATCGGTGTTATCATGACGCAATCGTGGAAGAGGAATTGAATTGCCGAGGATTTTGACCCATCCGAGATTGTTTATCAAGTGTTACGGCGACATTAACCTATGTGGAAGAGGTTGAATCAATCCGCCGGTGATTTTGACCCATCCGTGGTTGTTTGTGAAAGTGTTGCCCGGCGACATTAACCGTGGAAGAGGTCAAGTCCACAAGGACCGCTTATCCTAGGTTGTTTGTTGATTTCTTCGATGAAGTTAACCGTGGAAGAGGTTGAATTGAATCCGGTGATTTTGACCTATCCGGGTTATTCTGGTGTTACCCATGATGTTAACTTGTGGAAGAAGAGTTGAATTGAATCTATTTTTGACTATCAGGTTGTTTGTGAGAGTGTTACCCGATGACGAACTGTGGAAGAGGTCGAAGTCCACCGGACTTTTGACCTATCTGTGTTGTTGTCGAAGTTTCATGACGCAACTGTGGAAGAAGTTGAATTGAATCCAGGATTTTGACCCATCCGAGGTTGTCTATCAGTGTTACCCATGATGTTAACTGTGGAAGAGGTCAAATTACCGAGGATTTTGACCCATCCGGTGTTTTGTCGAGTGTTACTGATGTTAACTGTGGAGGTCGGAAGTCCACCAAGGACCTTTTGACCTTTCTTAGGTTGTTTGTCAGAGTCTTTGCTTGATGAAGTTAACCTATGTGGAAGAGGTTGAATTGAATATGTTGAGAATTTTAGATCTATCCGAGGTTGTTTGTCAGGGTGTTACCCGATGACGTTATGAGGAGTCAAATTAACTGCTAAAGATTTTTTTATCCGGTTGTTTATGAGAGTTATGATGTAACTCGCTGGAAGAGGCCGGGAAGTCCATCAAGGACCTTTTTTTTGACCTATCTTGTTTGTCGAGTCGACTGATGATGTTAACCATATGGAAGAGGTTGCATGAATCCGTGATTTTGACCTATCGGTATTTTTGTCAAGTGTTGCTCAATGATGTTAACCCGGGACGCAACTGTGGAAGAGAATTGAATCAGGATTTTGACCCATCGAGGTTGTTGTCGAGTGTTACCCATGACGTTAACCCATGGAAGAGGTCAAATTGAATCCGGTTTTTGACCTATCGGTTGTTTATCGTGGTGTTACCCACGACGCTAACTCTGTATGGAAGAGGTGGGAAGTCCACCAAGGACCTTTTGACTATCTGTGTGTTTGAGAGTGTTTGCTCAATGATGTTAACTGAAAGATGTTGAATCAATTGCCGAGAATTTTGACCCATCAGGTTATTTGTCATTGTTGGCGACGTAACCTGGAAGTGAAATTGAATCCGAATTAATCAAGGTTTGTGTTAGTGTTACCCATGACGCATCTGTATGGAAGAGGTCAAATTGAATCCGAGATTTTGACCTATCCGAGGTTGATCGGTGTTACCCACGACGCAACTGATAAAGAGACGCGAAGTCCACCAAGGACCTGACCTATCCTAGGTTGTTTGTCGAGTGTTACCCGGCGAAGTTAACGTATGGAAGATGTCAATTAAAACATCCGCTTGTAGTTGTAGCCAAAGTTGCTCCTTAACCGGTCTTGTTTTTTCCATGAGTATGATTGGAAATCATAATTGCAAAGCTATCTCTTCTGAAATATCCTCAACTTTGACTTGTTTCTTGGAATGATAATCGATTAGATGCTTAACATATTAGCATGGGCATCTTCAGAGAGGTCCTAGTTTTCGATAAAATCAAGGAACAAGTTTGATGAATTCATTCTTCGCTTATGCCCTTAAAGCCGGAAATGCAACGATGGTTGTTTTATCTTGTTGGAAAATTGGCACAAGATGAAATAATGAGAATCTTTCCAGACGGCACCAAACCATGCGTTTAGAAAATAAATTGCGGTGAAAGTTTACGCCTTTAGTTTTGTGAAATCCACACACACATGTATTTAAAGAGTGAACAAGAAAACTTTACATTGAAAACCCTCGGAAAGAGAGAAAAAACCACGGGGCCTAGCCCAATAAAAAGTTTTCACTATATATTTATTTTGGAGTACAAGATTTCCTACTACGGGATTACAAAATTGTATATGAGAAGAGGTCGTATGGGAACTCCAAAATCGGAACAACAACTTGACCATAATCTGCGTTGAGGTGGTATGGGTTGAGATGATGGTGAATGACAACCACTAACGATGAAGGTTGTCATGACGGAGGAGCGACGAGATATTGACGGCGAGGATGGTGGCGGCGCGGCGGCGGCACGGCGTGGTTGACCGCCGTCAGTGGTACGTGTTGGAGGATTTTTCAAGCTTTAGAGCTCTCTCCTCTCTTGCTTGACCTTCATTCATATGAGGAATGAGAGTACTATTAGGTGGAGGAGTGGCTCTATAAATACATGCACAATCAAACCACTCCCACTTCATGGACGGCTCGAATGATTCCTTTGATCATTTGATGTATTTTAAGTATTTGAATGCTCAAATGAAGTCGAATTATGAGATCTTGGGCATTAGATCCCGTCAAGGCAGCTGATTTGACTATAAACACTCCATGTTTAAGAGCTATTTATGGATTTAATTGATATCCCAAAGTTTCAAATGATATTTTAAGTGCTTGATCTCGACTAGTTTCAACTGAGAATCAACTTGCTTTTAACATCAAGATTCGTGCTTCGACTAGTCCTGGCAGCATGGGTGGGCTTGGTGATATTAGAGGAGGAGTGGAGCAGCGAGGTGTTCGACGAAGACATGAAGGGCGATGCTGAAGAAGGAAATAAAGAGATGCGTAAGCTACTCAAGATTGGGCTGATTTTGCGAGAGCGGAGAAGAGGCCGGAGATACGAGAACCGGTTCAGAGGATTGAACAGCTCAAAGAAAGGGACGACGGAAAATTGTGTTGATTATATATATATATATATGAGTTTTGTTTTAAGAATATATTGGTTGGAATTAAAATATGATCGATATGGGTCACTGCTATTTCTTCTGTCTTCCTCTTCTTCTTCTTCTTCTTCTTCTTCTTCACTTTCTGAAGCTTTTGTGGGTTTCTCACTTTCTCAAAGATGGTGTACAGAGAGATTGTAGCAATGATTTCATCATTTATTATATTTTATGATTAAGACCCTTTAATTCATCATCTTAGAGTTCAGAAATATTTGAAGAGAATATTCTGATTAATTTGATTAAAATATTTTAAGATAATATTATCTAGTAGTTAATTATTATTTATATATTATAATCATCTTAAAAATAAATTTAAATATTTAAGACGCATTCTAATTAGATCAAATCTTTGCAAAATGTAACTAAAATATACTCTTAGAAGTATTTTATTTTGGATCTTTGCAAAAGATATAATAAATTTTTAGCTAAATATTTGGATAACTAGTGATAATTAGTTAACCACAAGTACAATAAATTATTTCTTTTTTATTCATTAATAATCATAGCGCTTCAATAATAATTAATGATTAAATAATTACTTGATTAAAATGAACTAAAAGGAAAATTAAAGAGCAAGCCAAATTACATTCGGAAAAAAATAACTGTGCCCCTACGACTGAACAATATCTTTCACATATCACATCTATATCTTATAGATATATAATCAACATACTACTTTGCCTAATCACATATCGTTTGTCATGATGTTTAGAAGATTTGAATCCATGCATAGAAAGAGGTATGTGAAAAGATTTTTTTTCAAATGTAAGACTAAAACCACTTTTGTAGGTGAAGCTAACTATTAAATGGAAGAAAGAAATAAAGAAAAAAAAAAGTCTTTGGAACTAACTTAATTTTATATTCATCACCATCATTCAAAGAGTAAGAGAAACCTAGGAAAAAAAATATAGCTCCTCATTAAATGAAAAAAATAATTTAAAAAAGTAATGTTAAAAATAAACATAAGGATTTAAAGAATGAGAATTATTTCTTTCTGGAAAAATATTTATATAAAGCTAAATTAGGATATGAAATCATTTTTGTTAAAAATTATAATTGATTTATTAAAAAAAATTTATTCATCAATATCACAATAATTGACCCCAAAATATAAATTTATACAATAATTATTATGCAAGAATGTATACATTTCATTTGATGTGTGTGTGCATGTACAAAATTTGCACACATTAATATATGCATATGTAACTAACTAGATCACAAAATATTTATTTTGAATTTGGACTTGGATTCCCATTTTAATTAATTGTTGAAAGATTAATATACATACTAGACAATTCCTACGTCTTTACATATCTAACACATAAAGTCTAATATCAATATTTTTAATATTTTATCAGGGTATAAAAGGGTGCATTCATATTTAACAAATATAATAATAATGATATTTTTTATGTGATATTAAAGATTTGAGTTTATCCATGTAAATAACAAAGTTAAGGTGTCAGAAATATAAATATATAAGATTTATGTGAGAATGATATTATTGTAAGATTGATGAAGACATATAATATCTGAATAGTGGATAAAATATTTTACTTGTAAGTCATAAGCAAAATAATATTTATTTGTTACATTCTAATAACTTTGATTATAATAACAAATTCATGTGATTGAAAATAATGATTGAATGATACTTGATTATGGCATAGAAATATATATCATGCAAACATGCATGCTCTTTAAAAGATTTCAAAGCATGATCTTCTTATTATACTTGTAGTATATTAGAGTTTTAATGGGTCATTTTAGTGATCCTCGATGATAAGATTGTTTATACTTAGACCTCTTGTAGCCATTTTAAATCCCAAAGGTGTTGCCATAAACTTTCTTTTGGCAAAATATTTAGAGTTTGATCATGAGACATCTAAGTTGTTCTTACCTTAAAGACATTTTTAGAAGTCAATACTTAAGGAGGTTAGGGAGAGCCAAGTTATCTAAGGTTCTCAATTACAAATTGTCATTGGGGGTGCATTCTAAGAAGGAAACATGCCTTCTAGTGGTTGGCCAAAATATATTTTTGATAAGAGAAAATTTTGAAATGAGTCATGAATGAGAATTCCTACAAGAAGTTGAAAAAGAGAACCAAGAAGGGGCACACTAATGTGTTGACCAACTTGATAAAGTTCTAGGCTGATTTCTTTGCTTGTCCCTAATAACATCTTAAGATAACAAAGGACTCATCTTTGGGATGGTCTATAATGGTTATGGAAAATCTTTGAGGGGTTATGATTTTCTTAGGGAAACCTAAGATCATTATTTAGGCATAAATTGACCAATAATGGGAATTAGATAAGCTTTTGATCCACTTAGTCTAAGGGTAACTTTCAGTGAAAGTTTTGAGTAATTACAAAATTTATTATGTTGATGTCTAATTTAACTTTAGCCTAACTTGGTGGATTATAACATTCATGCTAAATTTAAGATTATAACATTCATACTCTTTCATCTTGAATGTAATTCCCCTTGACTACAATATCTATTTTATTTTAGTTGCTCTTGGGAAAGCTCTACACATGATATATATATAATATATTATATATATATATATATATATATATATATATATATATATATATATATATATATATATATATATATATATATATATATATATATATATATATATATATATATATATATATATATATATATATAATAATTGAATTGAATTATATTAAATCACTACAAAATACTATAATATTCGACGATAAATCCATGGTACCAACGAATAATCAAAAATAGTTTTGATGGAATTTCTGAGAAGGGCGTCAGCTCATCACTTAAAGCATTAAATTTAGATGGATTAGACGGTCGTAAAGGTTTTCAACGGATTGATTGCCAGAAACTGTTAGTATATGATCGTTAAACCTCATATCTAAACTATATGTACCTTTCTCATCTTTGCCTTCTGACAAAAGAACCATAACATAATGCTCTTCTCATATTTGACCCTTAAATGTGTATATCATTCTTGAATTTCTTGAAATGATCAATTCCCACCATTCATAACAACTATGACCCAAGTTAAAATGTCATAAGAAATATGATGACTAACTATTAGTATACTTTTGTTTATTACAAATTTTATGTAAACATAAAAGAGTATAATTGCTATAGCAAAATCATGTAAGGAACTCTATCAAATAGAGAATTGCATAAAAGAAATGATTAAATCTCTTTTTGGGAACCATGTTTTTAAGAATAAATAAATGTTAATTGAATATATTAAATGAAGAAACAATAGACATGCATCAAAAACTACAAGGAAAAAGTTTATTATAAAAAGGCTCATGCATAAAGAATAAATAGATTATAAAAAGGCTCTTGCATAATGTGGCCAAAATCTTATATATCCCAATCAATAAATCTCTTATATAGGCATTGATGTATGATAGACTAGATATTAATAAAGGTAATTAGTATATACATATCTAATTTTTAAAAAATAATGAAAATCTAAAAATTAAAAAATTATTTAAAATATATAATCTCCAATTCCTTAAAATTTAACAAAACTATCTTAAAACTATAATAATTTTCGGATTAAGACATTCAAAGGAGACTTAAATACAAAGGAGGAGTATCATAGGCTACATCTACACTTTGGTTATAGTATTATGAATTAGGTGATACAATTTTAAAATATAATCATACTATTCACCATAGAAGATAAATATATATTTATTATTGTAGCCAATAAAGAGATAGTTCTACTCAACAACTTCCTTGAAGAACTTCATGTCTCATAAGACTTTACATTTCATAAGAAATCAAACTCTTTTGTGATTAAAACAAAAAACAAAAAGAAGCTTATCCATTATTGGACAAAACCCTTTAGTATCATTGCAAATATAGGTTGTTTAAGTCTAGTGCATTAGAGTTTGTTAAGATTAAAGGGAATAAAAGAAATTATTTATATGATCACAAAAGTAATACCAGTAGAAAGCAAGTTTTGTGAAGTTTTAGATGATTTATAAGTGCACCACATAGAACTATTTGATCTATGACCATTAAGAAGGCATATCAAAAATTTATATATTTGAGTAATAATTTGTTAAACTTATGGAGTTAAAAAAATTTCCATCAAATAATTATAATATATGATTGAGATCACTTATTTATTATATATATTGGATTGAGATTTTCAAAAATGTGATTAAATTTTTGTCACAAATTAATTTTTTATTAAACTTATGAGATATTATTAAATCTTTTAATTATTTATATGCTTTTAAATTATGCATTATTATCATTATAAATTGAGCTTTAAAAGAAGGTATTTATCATTCTAAAATTGTAGGCAAAATAAAGAAGATGAAGAAAATTGGAAATGATCTACCAATCAAGTGAACAAAGAGAAGTTTCTTTCATGTGTCTTTAGGAGAAAGGTTATTCTTTCTCAATATAAGGAAGTGTTATTAATTACAAGTCATAATGAGAAGAAACTCAAAAAAAGAGATGAAAAGAGAATAATAGCAGCATTAGTACTTTTTCTCTATATTCAACATTCATTTTCACAACAAAAGATCATAATCTCTCTCAAATTTTGACATAAAAAAAACTTATCTCTATCTTTCTCCTCAACTTTGTATCAATATTTTGTATAATCTTTATACTCATCTGGATATACTTAGATCTCACCAAATTACACAATCTTATGCACGGTGTTTCTAATATAATTTTTTTATTTTCTTATCATCATGGACATTTTTTAAATTATATTTCTATACTATCTTGACCAAATTGACTTGTGAGCTGGCTCAAACTCACGATAACGAATTCGTAAGTCAAACTTATTGAGCTATGAGCTCAAGCTCGAGCTCAAGCTCGTTTGTAAATGTGCTTAAGTTCAAGCTCGTCCATCAAGCCTAGGCTCAAGAATTGACTCTTTTACGGTCATTCGCCTCATTGAAACCATCTCCAATAAGCTCTTATGACAATTTTATCTTCTCCAACTAACGGTCATATTGATGCTTTCTTTGATAAGCTTTTGCAACAAATCTGATTAAATTCTTATTAAGTGAATAAATGATTCTTGAGCTAATAAGTTAAATGAGCTATTAAATCTATCTTGTTATGTTATTATCAAAGCTTTGAAGTAGAAAATAAAAATGGAGAAACAAGTTGTGTAAAAATGTTCTTGCTAATAAAGAATGAAGAATGTTAAAATGTACTTAATATTTAAATGAGTGAGACTTTTGCAGAAGAATCTGATTAAGAACGATAGCTATATAGAAATATTAAATATTCTTACCTGCCCATATGCAAAAAATGGAGCTATTAAACATCTCATTCTACCAATGAACAAAATGTATGTCTTGCTAATAAGCCACTGAGATCAATGACAGTATGATCAGGAATGAACGATAATTCTCTCCACCTGTCGAGCTTTCCCTGTATTATCTCTTCCTGGTTGCGGATATCCTCTTGCAATGACTCCCTCGTCCCAAATCCGGGTCAGTACAGATCAGAAGAAAGAAAGACAAAAATGCCAAAGAACAAAAAGAATGTTACCTGGACACCAGAATCAGGGACAAGGAGCTGGAGATCCGTTATCTGGCAGGGTTTCCAAACTCAACTTCCTCTTGAGAGGGACTGAAGGAGTCGGGGGCCGCGGAGGGAGTGGGCTACGAAGGTCCTCATGGAGTTTGACTTGCCGGAGGGGCGGTGAACGAAAAGAGAAGATTCTGGCGGCATCATGTTCGGCTCTACGTTCTCAGGAACCTTGGCGGCCTCTGCTTATGAGAGGGTGGGGTCAGTGTTTCGGAGGGAACCCCTTCTGGGATGAACAGGGACTTCATCAGAGATAAATTATCCAGAAACCCAAGAAATGGAGAAGGAGAGGAAGGGAAGCGAAAGAAAGAAGCGGAGAAGGGCCGTTGTGATGTAGGGGGACAAGATTTAAAATGGAGAGCGGATTGCGTTGGATTTTATATATTTTACCTTAGCTGATTATATTGACTTTTGTAATTAGAAACTTTAAACATTTTACTAGTCACCTTAAGATTTAGAACTTCCAACCTAACGTTTTATATGAAAGCACATTAGCGGATTTGTCCATGAGCAAAATTTGTTTTAATTAAAATAAATTTGAACGATTTTAAAATTTTGAAGGTTAAATAAAATGAATGTTAAAATAATCAAACTTATTTATTGTTATTCGATGAGTAATATTTTAAATACTCTATATTAAATTTAATGATAACTCATATATTATCTAAAAATATAACTTTGATATATCAAGTTAAATTAAGCATAAATTTTAAAATTATATATATATATAATTTTATTAAATATTATAATAATGAATGAACAACATTATAATATGAGTTAAGCACTAATAAACTTCAATCATTAAAAAACTATATATAAAACTTGAGATCTTGATTGGATGATCAGAATGAAATTTGGCGTCTTATAGTCCCGAAGCGAGGCGGTTGTGAGGCAGAAAACAAATCAATTAAATCGGATGTTGCTTAAATGGTCAAATCATCAAAAAATTATCTGTGATCGAGGGAATTAGTATGAATTGTTAGATGAAGTGTTTTTAGATTTTGACTATAATTACAAAAGAAAATCTCAAAACCTTATATATAGAAGCCCATTCTTGTCATGAGGGGGAGGAAGCGAGAAGTGAATTTGGAATAAAATTGAGAGAGAGCTGGAATCTTGAAATTCATCATTGCAAAACCTCTTGAAACCATCATTGCCAGCGCGTCATTTATAATCCAACTACTACATATATAACTATTAGACAAACCCCAACATTTTTTTAGCCAATCTTATCCTTCATAGAACGTTTCATGATTTAGTTTGTTTTGAAAATCTAGATTTGTGTTGTATATGAAAACTTGTAGCAAAAAATTAGGAAATAATAAGGAACTTGTTGCTAAAGACTTGAATATTGTCACACTAATAAGATTTGAATTATGCTAAATTTATAAACACTCAAATATTTGTTTAAAACTTGTTCATTAACTCGGTTAAGTATTTGTTTTTTTAACATATATATATATATATATATATATATATATATATATATATATATATATATATATATATATATATATATATATATATATATATATATATATATATATATATATATATATATATATATATATATATATATATAAATACATATATATTTGATCATCCATCAGCCACCATCATGACGCTTTATTGTCGTTGTCATTGTTCACCATCATCACTAGCTGTTACCACCAACGCATTACATAGTTGTTGTTCATCTCATATACAATTCAGAATCCGTTATCGAAAAAATTTTGTACTCTAAAACAGATACATAGTGGAAGATTTTTGCTGGGCTAGGCCCCATGGTTTTTTCCCTCTTTTCAAGTTTTTTCACGTCAAATTTGAGTTTTCTTGTTCCTCTTTAAATACTGTGTATTTTGGATTTTATATAACAAAGCATAAACTTTCAAACTATATTTTTTGTAGAAACAACAATATATATATATATATATATATAAACTTGGCTAAAACTTCAAACATGAATAATTTTTTAATTTATCCAAGCCAAGATTCGATAAGTACTTAATTATAGCCTATCCATAAGCCTATGTGCTTCAAATAACACACTCAAAATATCAGAAAATTGTCTAGGCAAATATGAAAAAGAAAATTCAAAATATAAATGATTTAGGATCGTTTGAAAGTATTCTAATTTATATTTTAATATATATAATTTTTGGGAAATTTGCTACATAACCAATGAAGATAATTTATTTCAAAAGTCATAAGTTCATATATATATATATATATATAATTTTTGGGAAATTTGCTACATAACCAATGAAGATAATTTATTTCAAAAGTCATAAGTTAATATATATAATTTTTGGGAAATTTGCTACATAACCAATGACTTCATATATATATATATATATATATATATATGAGAACAAAAATATATCTTTGACTCAATATTTTTGTCTTCTTTTTTCTCATTACTTAGCCCAAGAGCTAAGGTATGCAGGGCGCACTCCCAGCGACATCTTCTTAATCACCTTTCTTTCTCACCTTGAAGATATAAGTATGTCCTCATATTGAGTCAATGTCCTCATATTGAGTTAATGAACCTACTCATATTGAGTTTTTCGTGAAGAAAGTTCATGATACATAAGATAAAGATTACTCTTTTATATTAAACAGCGAAGATAAAAAAATATAATGTTTAATTTATATTAATTTGTGTTACTAATTAGATTAAATTTTGGAGAGTTTCTTACAAATGATTAGTTTAAATAGATAAAAAATAGCACAAGGCTAATTGATAGTTATTAATTCCATGAGCCTTAGCTTATATTAAATGATTGTCATGATTATAAAATAAATTGCTTGAGCTAGCACTATTATACAAGTATTATGCAAGTTATGTACTAACATTTAAGTATAATTTGAAGATAATTCTAAATATCATCTTTTTTTTTTCTTTGACTTACTCCTCGTGGTTAAAGATGTGACTGATTCAAGAAATATTATAATATATATAATTTTACATAGTTTATGTACAAGTATAAATCATATACCTATAAAAAAATCATAAAATGCAAAATGAATGAGCGTTAAACTACTTCGATTAAACGTTTGTGATTAACTAATCAAACAAGTTTGAATATTTTTGTAAATACTGATTGGTTAATCAAACAAACTTGTCATTTGATTTATTTATGTTCATGAACATTATCATTTAAAGCTCGTGAACAAACTCGCTAAGGAGCTTGATTATGGCTCAATTACAACTCAATTAAAGCTTATTTGTGAACAATGCTATTTAAATTATTATTTTCTAGGCTTAATAAGCTTTAATTGATATCTCATGTATATTTCTTAACAAGCAGCTTGCAGACAAGCTCGATTAAGGCTTGATTAAAGCACGTTTATTTCATTAAATGTGCGTATACACGCCTTGTATTGATATACATTATATATAAAAATAAAAACTTTGATAAAATAAAATAAACTTCATATATAAAATATACATATTATCTATATATTGTGTATAAAGATAGAATCACGTACATATATTATTTATATGGTAAGACAGAGGCAAAAAGTCATCGAAAATGATGAAAGGAGCATGCATAGATGAGTTGAGAATCAACCAACGAGTCAAGCAGCAAGACTGATAAGTGAGGCTGCCAACATACGGTTCTCACAACTGCCATCCAAGGGAAGGATTGAGCACATCAATAACAGATGAATAACAGGTAGAAAAAGAGGGAGATCAGGGTATTCTCAAGGTTGCAGGAGTGGTCGACCAGGTAGGAGGCCCCCAGGAGAAGACTTCCTATCAATCTGAATGCAATAAGCTAGCTCCATTAAGACCATCATTGTATGGTAGACAAAAATACAACAAAAATCGACCAAATGAAACTGAGAAGCATGTGTCAAAAACACAAGTAAAATAAAACAACTTGTCAAAAGCTAGGTGAGCGCCTGCGCCCAAGAGCGCCCTCCATGCATCCAAAAGGGAAATAATAGGGATTATTTTTAAAATAAACTTAGTGCTAATGATAATTAGTTATTTAGGCACGAAAAAAATATAATTAGTAAAATAGGACTAGTTATCGTCAAACGGACGACTGCGCCGACGTTCGTCCGTTTGACGGACTGGCCAGTTTGTGGTTTGTAACGGGGGAGAGAGAGAGAGAAACGGCGGGGAGAGAGAGAGAGAGAGAGAGAGAGAGAGAGAGAGGAGATTTTATTTTTATTAATTTTTTTTAAATAATATAATTATTTAAAGTATATAATTTAAAAAAAATATTTTATAAAATATTTAATAACTAAATATTTATATATTTAGTTATTAATATTTATTTATATATATATAATTAAATATATAATTTAAAATATTTTTAATTATATATATAAATTTATAAATTTATTTAATATTTTATTATTAATTAATATAATTATGTATAATATATATTTTTTTATTAATTTTTTGTTAATATATAATATAAAATTTTAAAATATATAAATAAATAAATAAAAAAAATAAATTATATAAATATTTTATAAACTATATAAATAAAGTAATAATTATATATATATATATATATATATATATATATATATATATATATATATGTATATATATATATATATATATTTATAAATTTATTTAGTTATTTATATGTTTAAAATTATATATAAATATTTTTAAGTTATATAAATAATTTAAAATAATTTTTTATAGAATATTTTTAATTATATATAATATAAATAAATATATAATATATATATATATATATATTTATTTATTAATATAAGTCTTTAATAATAACAATAACAAAAATATAAAAATATAAAAATAAATAAAATAAATAATTTTTAATAAATAAATAAAGAAATGAATAAATATAATATATATATATATAAAATATATATGTATATATATATATATATATATATATATATATATATATATATATAAAATAATAATAACTAAATTTAATATATATAACTAAATATTTATATTTACAATTATTTATTTATTTATTAACTAATTATATATTTTAAAGAAATAAATATTTTAAATAAATAAATAACTAGTTTTATATATATATAATATATGTATATATATATATATATATATAACTATTTTTTATTTATAATTTTAAATATTTTTAAATTATTTATATAACTTAAAATATTTATATAATTTAAATATATAAATAACTAAATAAATTTATATATATATATATATATATAATTATATTTTATTTATATAGTTTATAAAATATTTATATAATTTATTCTTTTCTTTATTTATTTATTTATATATTTTAAATATTTTTATATTATATATTAACAAAATTAATAAAATTATATATTATACATAATTATATTAATTAATAAAAAAAAATATAAATTTATAAATTTATATATATAATTAAAAAATATTTTTAAATTATATATTTAATTATATATATAAATAAATAAATTAATAACTAAATATATAAATATTTAGTTATTATTTTATAAAAAAATATTTTTAAATTATATACTTTAAATAATTATATTATTTAAAAAATTAATAAAAATAAAATCTCTTTCTCTCTCTCTCTCTCTCTCTCTCTCTCTCTCTCTCTACGTTTCTCTCTCTCTCTCTCATAAAAAAAAAAAAAAAACTGGCATCGACGTGGAAACACGTCGACGCACGTCTTATGAAGACATTATTTATTTGTTAATTCTTTTAAATAGCCAATTTCATTATTTTAAAAAAATAATAAAATAATATCATGAGGCCAAGATGAGTCGAACTTCCACCGTTTAAGCTTGTAAGTAGAAGGTTGATAGCAAGGGTGAAGGAAAAGTATGATTTTAGTTTTTGATTATTTATTTATCGTTTAGCTAAATTTAACAGAATAACTAAAGTGAAATATGCATCCATATTCTCGTAAAATCTTTCTTGTGCATCTCAAATTTTGTATTATCAACTCACAAGTGAGTAAATTTTATGTTTTTTTTAATTTTTTTATTTTCACAGCAAGAAAGGATAACATGAGGGTCTATCAAATATAATTTGAATATTTAGGATGCATAATATAATTTGTTTCTCAATATTAATGGAAGTTATATATTTTTGCATGGCAACACATGCATTGTTTAACATTTTCATTATATTTATTAAATCAATTGAGAGGTGCTTTTTAATAATTTTGATAGTTTACTCTAAATTATAAAATTATCCATCTAAAATAATAGTTTAGTTTACACTAAATTTTATTTACCAACCTTATTTATAAAGATTATATTGACAAAAAAATTAAGAAAAGAATAGGGAAACTTTGGAGAGAAATGTAGGTTTTCATTAAATGGAGGAAGGTGCCAACCACCTTCATGATTTTAATTTTTAAAATTAAATGGCTAGCCAATAAATGCCTCCAAATTTGAAAAGTCAAAGCTTATAGACTGAACATCAAAATTAAATAAAACATAAAATTTAAAATTTTATTGATTGTAATTTTGATTGTACTTGATTTGGTTATTTTGGGACCCTTTGTTGGTCTTTGTAAATGGATTTTGGCTTATTTATAAACTTTAAAAGAATCATGATCCCATATTACTTATATGCCTTTTCTCTATTACATATAGGATTGAACTAATCATAATTGAATAAAAAAAATATTTGTGTTATTTGATCCAAGATACTATAATTGCATATTTTTTTATAAAACTCCATAATAATCTATCTTATCATCTAAATATATGCCTCCTGTGATGCACACACCTAAGTTATTTTTTTTCTTTCTTCTAACCAAGAACTAATGTAAAATATATAGTCTTTTACATCATAAATCAGCATAAACTCATAATTTGCATGGATCTTAAAACAATGTCATGAAGGTCTTTGTTCTCCACTCCATTCCTCCAATCATGAACCTATTAAGTGGAGCTCTATAAGAAAGTGTAACTAATGAATTTAATAGAGATATAGAACATAATTAGGATTTTTACATGTAGTATATATCGTGTAGGGAATTCATCTTCAATCTTTTTAATAATAATAGTAATATCATCCACTTAAAAAAGAGTTCATGAATAAAAATCATATCTAAGATTCAACCAAAAATTAGATATCACTAGATTAATAGTCTTATTCAAGAAAAGATTTAACTTCATCACAATAAATAAGAATATTAATTCAAACAAATTTCAACTCTAAAATAAGTATAATAATTCCAAAAAGCATAAGGGTTAGATTTTTAATCATTAGAAATTTTTCAGCATCATATATATATATATATATATATATATATATATATATATATATATATATATATATATATATATATATATATTATATATATATATATATATATATATATGAAGACAAACAATCAACGATCTTTGGTTAATAAGATTGAATACTGTGACCGGGGAGAAGATTTTCTGTCTCTCTTCTATTTTTTGTTGTCATTCAATGTTTAGTATTTATTTTATCATTGTTTCAAATAATATTATTGTTGCGTGTCTGAAAATCGTTGGTGAATAAAAACTTCACTTCGTTAAATCTATACGTGAGATAGTTAAAGAGAATAAAGCTTCCATAATTTTAATGAAAAATCCCAGGAAGTGGGTAAAATCACGAGAACTGGCATTAAAATCTTCCATTGTATATCCTTTGAAATACAAAATTTAAGTTTTCCTGATAGCGTGATTACAAGATTGTATGTGAAAAATTCTGATAATGGGAATTCGAGGTTATAACATATGTAGTTGACATATGTTGTTGGTGATAGTCGGCGGAATGATGAAGCGTGATGGCGGCAAATGATGATAACGAACTTTGAACTTCTAGCTATCTCTCTCTCAGCTTTCTCCCAAGTTCGCTTCTAACTCCTTTTTTCTTTTCATGACAAGAATGGGTCATATTTATAGGATTCTGAGAGAGGCATTTTGGTCATTATAGCCAAAATTTCAAAATACTTCATCGGACGGTGTATATTGATTCATTTGATTATAGATATTTTTTGTGATTTGACCATCCAAACGGTCTTCGATTTGAGTGATCTTAGGCTTGTTGGATTCGTCTCGGCCATTCGATTCTATAGGCGTCAATTTGGAATTCATTTGATCATCGTCAATATCTCGAAATTTCATATATGTGACTTTTTTAATTTGATTTCTCTCGATTTGACTAATATTATTGGACTCATCTTAATTCGTTGAATTTAATTGAATATATGCTTTAACTTGAAATCCATACTTGATTTATAAATTTTAGAGGGATATATCAATATATCCTTAAATAAAAATCTAAAATGTTTGGAATTTTAAGCATCGTATTTACTTGTTTAGGCGAGTGCTTCTATGACCTATTTAAAAAGGAAAAACGTTATATGAGAAATTATATGCTTTTAAATAGGAACAAAATCAATTTCTCTTTTAAGACTAAATAAATTTATTATAAAAAAATTAAAATTAAAATTTGGGAAAATGCATTTATTGATAGAGATAAACATACTAAAATTGATATCTTGCTCAAGAAAAAAATTAAGGTGATAAATACCAACGCTAACTTTTGCATCATTAAAATTCTATATATATGTTTATATAATGCATCACTAAAATATTACTTTGTTATTTATTTTTATTAGATATAACTTCGTAAAACTTCATGAAAAATCTAGCTGACACACTTGGAAGGAAACCAAATCCTGCTCCCACAAGTCAGGTCGAACTCCCATAAATACAGCCTTCAATGCTTCACAGTATCGCCATCTTCTCTCCAAGTTTTATGCGAAAGCAGGTTTTTTTTTTAAATTCTTTTCGTCCTCTTTTTTGGGTTAAAATTCTCGCTGTCTTCCTTGTCGTTGAGGCTGGCTCTGTAAAAACTAGAACTGACCAACCACCAACAGTATTTACTCTGCATTGATGGGGGGAGGAGAGTAATTAATTGATCTTTCACGGGCGAGCGTAAACTCCACTCATGAATGGCTCATGTGCCTAACCTGACATACCAATAATGTTGCATACTTATTCATGAAAATATATAAAGAGATGATGGTATTAATAAATATGTACGTAGTGAAAATTCATGATCTGCATGATAGCTATGTCTATATAAATAATGGTAATTATGATGATACATTGATGAACTTAAATATGATTTATATTAGATTAAATTTTAATTATTTTGGTAATATGTTGTTAATATAATTAGAGCTTGAATCATCATGATTTTCTTATACTTGCTTCATAATAAGAATTGAATATTATCTTGAAGTTGTTCCGACAATAGTTCACATTTATCTTGATTAGTTTGAAACTTTTCTTGAAAATTTATGTTATGTGTTGTTCAATGGGAGTTTTTTGCATTGGATTTTGTTAGGTTGATTATTACCAGCTTAAGATTTGTTTTATAAAAAATTAAAGGGAAAGTTGAGAAATTTTTTTATTTTTTACTCTTTTATTTTTTTTATTCTATTTATATTTTAATTTAAAATAAAAATATATTTTTATTTTATGTAATATTAAAGTAGTTGATATAGCTAATGTGGCCATAGCAATAGATGATGGTGGCAAGATAGAGATAAGAGGAACCGATAATGATTGTGTTCAGGACATAGATGATTGCGAGTAGAACTAGTAGTGAGTAATGACTAGTATTTGAAGTTACCATTAGTGATAGTTATTTGTACAAAATATTTAAAACATCTAAATATTATTTTAAATATTTTAAAAAAGAATTAATTTATTTTTAAAAATAAAAAATAAAAATCAGCAAAAATATACCAAATAAGTAAATTTTAGTCCAATTAATCAAATTGCATGAGCCGATTCATCTAAAAAAAGTACAAAAACATATATTAAAATTTGAGAGCTTAATCACGATATTATAAATAAAATTAATAATTTTAGTTCTATTCATTTTTCTAAATTTTTCAGTATTTCTCCTCAGAATCTCTTTTTCAAGATTCCACTGTCGCAAATTGATTTTCGTATTCTCTTTCTTATAGAATATGCTGTTTTGACACGCTGTTCGAAATTAATATATTTATGTTTAACGCTCTAATAATATGACCAAATATTATGGGAATAGTAATACTATTTTGAAGTGTGAATAAAGGTATCTTTTTCTCATGCTTTTCGCTTCTACTCATTTTTCAAAAAGTATAATTGCCATAAATGGAGTACCTAAAAACGTTTTCAATCAAAGATAACTTTTTATTATGTCATGTTTTCATAAGTATTAATTTTTAGTAATATTATTATTATTTTCTTCTCAAGAAAACATAACATAGAAGTGAAAGTTTTATGTATGTGATTTAAAATTAAAATAGATTTGTAATTTTTTAACGTGGAAAACTAAGAGATGGAAAAAATCATTTATAAAAAAACATATGTAAATCTTTTATGAAATTATCAAATATTACATTATAAAAAAAAATTTATGTAACACATCTATTGTAATAGTTCTTTAGTAATTGGAGATCAACCAGATGAAGGTCTTGATTGATGGGTAATCCTCTCCTCTCTCTCCAAATCTCTTCCTCTTCTTCCTCCTCCTTTGCCCTTTCTTCCACTTCTTTCTTCCGCTGCCACTTTTTGCTCTTTTCTTCCCAACCTTTCCTTGAGAGCGAAAGCCAGCATAAATCAAAGGAAAGCGTGAAATACTTCTCATTATAAAACTTCCTTCGAAAGCTTCGAGATGCTTACTCTCATGGCGTATTTCCATGATAAAAGTGTAGATGAAATATTTTAAGTCTTTGATCCGTCGGTTTTGACTGAAATCATGAACCGACGTCGATTTGTGATTTGAATAGTGGTATTTTGAGAGTCATATCAATTATAATTATTTTTCTTCTGAAAGAGAAACATAACAATAGAAAATAAGATTAGAGATCCTAATTTAAGAGATATGTAAACAAAAATGATGATTTTAAAATATTATGAAATATTCATTGTGTTAGGAAGATTTAAATAATATGTAGATAAACAAGATAATTAGATGTTAAATATATAATTTTATAAATTTTAACAATAGATATGTAAATACCCTTTTTATGATATTAAATTATCAAATATTAGATTAAAAAATAAAAAATAAAAAATATGAAATATTGAAAACTACATTATAAAATATTAATAATTAAGTTCAGTCAATTTTTTTTTTCTTTAAATTTGTCCATGATTCCGTAGAGACCACACCACACCAAAATGGTGACCAACTCCCTCCTCCTCCTCCTCCTCTCCTTTCTTGGTCTCATCTCCCTCCTCAAACTGTCCCTTTCTATGCTCCAATGCCTCTATGCAATCTTCCTCCGCCCTGCCAAAGATCTCAAACGGGTCTACGGCCCATGGGCCGTCGTCACCGGCGCCACGGACGGCATCGGCCGCGCCATCGCCGTTGAACTCGCTCGCCGGGGGATTCACCTAGTACTCGTCGGGCGGAGCCTAGCCAAGCTGAGGAAAGCGTCGGATATTATACTCGGACAATGCGATGACACCCAAGTGAAGACCGTCGTTTGGGACCTGGCGGCCGGAGGTGACTGCGGTGGGGCCGAGAGGCTACGGCGAGCTATCGAGGGCATGGAAGTGGGTGTGCTGGTGAACTCTGCCGGCGCGACGTATCTCGGTGCGGCGTATTTCCATGAGGTAGAGGAGAGAGTGTGGAGAGAAGTGGTGAGAGTGAACGTGGAGGGGATGAGCCACGTCACCCAAGTGGTGCTGCCGGGGATGGTGAACCGACGGCGCGGCGCCGTCGTGAATGTTGGCTCTGCTTCGTCGGTGGCGGTGCCGTCGTTCCCGTTCTACGCCGTCTATGCCGCCACCAAAGCGTAAGTACATATTAATTCAATATTAAAGAGGATTACATGAATGGAAATTATAGGTCCATTCGAATATTTCTTTTATAATTATTTAATACATAAGATCTTTATGAAGTGATGGACTTTGAAACAGATGGATGTCACTCGCCTTTTTAATATAAAAAAATTATTATTCTTATATATATTATGAAAAATACATAGGAGAAAAGTTGGATTCCTATTTAAATTTTAATTATAATTAATATTAATATTAATTAATTTTAAATAAATATAAAATATAAATAATCATAAATTTAATTTATATTATACTCATTTTATAATAAATTTAAATAATTTAACATCTATTATTACTTAATTTTTATCAGAATATTTTTATTTTTTAACTAACTCTTATAAATTTCTTCACTCATTTTTTATTTGAAGTTTTAATTTTATTGCTATTGGAGTACCCCAAAAATTATAGCTAGTTTGTTCTTCATGGTAGTACTAACGTGGGTTCTTATCGGAATGAGGGCAAAATTGTCATAATTTATATGAGTATAATAAAAAATATTATGAATAATTATAATTTTTTTTCTCTATTCTTATTAGAGGGAGAGACAATCAATCTTCCAGTCTCTTAATGACTCTACCACTGCTATGTTCTTAAGTGATTACATACAACTGCAAGTCATTTTCACTTAAATCCGTTCTTTACTATTTTATATGTTGTTCAAATATTAAGCACATAATTTATATTATATAAAAATTAATATAATTTGCACATATAAAAATTAGTATAATTTGCACTTGTATCAGGGGTAGAATCAGCCTCAGTTTTTAGAAGGTATAAATTTATATTTTAGGATAAAAATAAAAGAGACAAAAATATTTTTAGGAGGGATAAACGATTAATTTGATATCTCATATAAGAGAAATTATAAAATTTAGTGAGGCAATTTCCTCCTCAACCGTGCTTGAGTCCGCCTCTGACTTGTATCAATCTTTATAAGTTTTGTTCACACTCACGAATATTTCAAAGAGATGATGATTAGATATAATTGCACCTATAATTTTTTTTTATTTATGTTTACAAATAAAAATGATAAAATACGCTGAAAATATGTTGTGTGTATTGTATAATACAATTTTATATTTAATTATTTTTTATTATATTTATGAATGAATTATCATATTTCTTAGTAAAAAATATCAACTCCTAATACCTATAAAACTACAAAATTGTATTTAAAATATAATTATAGTAGGCATTAATTAGTTCGAATGTTAAAACTCTTGTAAGTTATTGGCAAGATTTTTTTTTTGTTTTCTTTTAGTTTGCCTTTACTTTTATTTTAATTTTATTTATAGAAATAAAAAGTAGAGGATACAACATTGTCTCTATCAAAAAACATACTCGAAGAGTAAGAGAGGTTTCAATGAGCAAGCCTCATGAGAGCAAAACAAAAAATAGACATGGATATTTTTTTTTTCCAAAAGTCAATGGGAGAGCAAACCATTGTGTTTAGGGCTGCAAATAAACCAAATCGAACCGAGCAGAGTCTGTTTGAGTTCAAGCTCGTTTGTCAGTATTGAGCTCGAGCTCGGCTTGAGCTTTTAGGATGGTGTTCAAGCTCGAGCTCGTTTAAAAAAATTATGTTCGAGCTCGGCTCGAGTTTGTTCGTGAGCTCGATTCATTATATCGAGCTTATGGCTTTTGTTTAATGAAATAAGCCTTAATCGAGCCTATTATCGGTTTATGAACATTATCTTAATCAAGCCTCTTTATCGCCATTATCGAGCTCTTAACGAGCTTATTCGAGCTTTAAATCTTTATTTAACATAATTGACCGAACAATAACTTGTTCAAGTTTGTTCATTTAACAATCAGTATTCTGAAGTGTTCAAGCTCGTTCGATTAATTAAATGAATGAAAATAAACGAGCTCTAATCGAGCCGAGTCACGAGTGGCTTGTTGAACGCTCGGTTCATTTGCAACCCTGATTGTGCTTACCTTGGAAGGGGATGAAAGCATAAAGAGTATACTAAAACTATCAAATTTATCTAAAATTTGCAAACACATTTGGACTAATTTGTTGGGAATTTTTTGATTGTATTAAACTTTAAATCTAGAATTTTAAGTTTTTGAATGTTTGGTTGAGGGTAAATCAATTCTTCAATATTTTTTTTATGGATTTTGAGTACACATAGTTGATTTTTAATGTATGTAAAATTTGCTTGATTTTGATAAATTTCAACTACACCATGCATTCATATAAAACTTGTTCAAAAAACTTGCCTTGATAATGCTTGAGCCCAAGAACTTGCCCTTTTGCTCTTGCTCATGAATATGCTGGAGCCTTCACACCATTGTCTTCAACTCACAACTCTCGAGTTCATCTCCAGCCTAATTCATGCCCTTATGTGTGTTCCATCATCTATCGATATGTCCATAGCCCTCACTATCGCGCCACTCCACCCTTTCCTATTGTGACTTTGTCCTCTATTTTGAATTCATGCAACATTGAACCCATGAAACCTTACACCTTCTAAGAGGCCATATGACCTTGATCCCTTGTACAAACTTTTCTCTCTATCCTTGACGCTAATCACCGGTCGGCATCATGTCTCCAACACCCCTTTGAGATGCAAACCTATAGCATAAGTGAGTTTTAGGTGTTTTTGTTGCTTTAAAATAAAAATAAAATATTATTTTGGTGCATTTGAAATACATTCAACCAAACTTCAACGCTGAAATCAAATTGCAGAGGATTCTTTTACTTCGCATTTGGAGCACATGCAACCAATTAGCTCTTTCAAAGGGAGAAGTTCAATTTACTTAAATCTTAATGGGCTAGAATATCCTTCTAATCAGCATTAGGATTTAACTACGAATATATAAAATATGAACACTTTGAAATAATAATGATTAAGAGAAGTTTATTTCCTCCATAGGCTGCATGAAAATTGTAAAGGTAGATTGCCTGCCATACTTTCCATCAAAGCTTTAATGAGTGTTCCTCCTCATACATCTATTGTGTGCCATATTTAGTATGTTAATCCACTCTTTATTTTCAAAGTGAAAGAAACTTTAGAATTTTCATTATTATAAATGCCTTTATATTTTTCTAACTTTCACCATAGACATGGACTTTGGTTGAATTAATGTTTTCTTTGGTTGCAAGAAAGTACATTGACATAAGACCTAAACTAGTAGAGAGTTTCTAGGCAATATCTCACAATTTTTTTAACATAAAATATCTAATATTTTTTATACTTATATTTATTCTTTGGAATATTTACTTATATAACACATAATTCTTATGCATTTACATATCTAACACCTAAAGTTTGGTATTTATAAATATAACATCTGTCTATGCATAAAAAAGTGCATTTCACCTTAAAAAGTTAATGATGGTGATTTTTTTTGATATAATATCAAGGATTTGGTATTAATTATGTAAATATTCAAATTTTAAGTGTTAGATATATAAATATATATATGAATTGTATGGCACGTTAATGTCTTATAAATAAGTAATAAAATATTTTAATATGCTATATTTTATATCCTAAATTTATGTATTAGGGGGATATATCATTAGTGAAAAATGTATCCCTCGAAAGATATTGCTTACAAATTAGCCTCATGTAATATATACTCACATAAACAATTTTTTCCTACATATTTTATTTAATGAACACCTTTTAGATACTTGTTACACATACACAAAATGAGGCTTTATGATATAGTAATTGAAAATTGCCATTATTTAATTTTTTTTCTAATGAATTATCATAGTTCCATATTATGTATTGTTTTTTTTTCTTGCTTATTTTAGGTACATCAACCAATTTTCAAGATGCTTGTATGTTGAGTATAAAGCAATGGGAATCGATGTGCAATGCCAGGTTTGCATTTTTCACCCTATACTTTCAACTTAAATCAATTTTATTAACTTTTTTATATTATAAAATTATCGACTTCTTTATGTATTATAATTCCCCGTCCCCAAAACTATACATATATATAAAATAAATGATGATTCATTTTAAACAACCTAAAATAAACTTGAATTAAATACTATTATCTTAACTCAAATTTGGATCGAGTCATAATTAAAAATTTTGATTTAGAGTTTAGGTTTGCTTATTTGAATTCATATATATATATATTCTAAGAAGGAAAAAGTTATGGAGATTTGTTAAATAGCTTCTATTAGTTTGAAAAGAGTTTCAAATTTATACCCTTTTGACATAAAATTTAATACAATAAAAGAGAAAGAGGCACTAATGTTATTGTTAGTAGTTACAATATTGGATGATGGTTAGCATACCTTAAGGTAGCATTATCATATTTTGGTCTCCTGCATTATGGTGGAGTTGTTAGTAGCATCATAATTCTTGTTGGGATGTGATGTAGTGTAAAAGTGTGGTGAAAGACTTAATGTGACACACGATATGTTATGATATAGGTTTTATCATGATATAATTGAAGATAATAACTTTAGTCAATGTTATGTTTGTTCTTGAAGGTGATTGTTGTGGTTGACTTGAAGGTGAAGGAAGTGGTAGATTAGAGATGTTGATTACAATAAACTTAATGATGATCAAGCAATCAACAATAATATTTAATCTAATGATGTAGCATATTATATAGTTTAAGAAACTTAAATTAAAGGTCCATTTATAAGAGCCTAAGAAAGGACCCAAACAATAGCCTAATTAAGGCCTATCAAAGGAGCCACTGAGGAAGAAGTAATTATATATTCTTTAAGTTTTAATTTTTAAATTATAAATTTAGAATTTTAAAGTATAATTTTTCATTTTGGAGAACATGTATGGATTAGTCATTTAATGCTCTTTAGAAAATAAAATGAATTATTGAAGGTGTTTGACACCTTCCTCTATTATTTGTCACCTAACTCCTTTTCCTCCAAAGCTTCTTTGTTTTTAATAATAGTTTATAATTCATTATCAATACTATAAATAATATTTTTATATAATAAAAACTTATAGATTTTAAATGTTGATAAAATCTTTGAGAAATTTATTTATGTTTGGTTAATGTTTAGTGGCTTACGTAGGCAAACTTTTGTGAAATTTGTTAGTTATATTTATGCTTATTCTTACACTTCTATAAGCCTTAGATTTCCTTCATAAACTCAAAAACATACATTCACATCCTAAACTATCATTTGATTAGAATAATTTTCAACAAGAGGAATTTTTTTGTGGTGAACTTATCATTAAGCACAAAAAATACCTACTACTTATAAATTGCATAAAAATACACATTTACAAAAGGCAAGTAAATTATTTCTGAAGAGGTTCATATAGACTCTACTGTAGATCACAAGTTCTTTAGATAGATAAAAAACAACCCCCCACTTGCTAATACTCAGAATCATTAAAGTATATTTGTTAATAATTAACTAAATTTAATATTTATGAACTAGAGTTTAAATGGACCTAAAGGTGATGATGTGGACAACATGTAGATCATGAAAATGAAATTAAAATCTAATTGTAAGATTTCAAATAAGAGCCTAATTAAGGCCAATCATAAAAGCCCACTCATGAAAAAACTAATTATTTATTATTTATTATTTAAAATTTAAAATTAGTGATTAAAATAACTTTTCATTTTGAATGATATGTAAAAATATGGTCACATAATAAATATTGAAAGATAAAATGATTTAATAAAGGTGGTTAAGACCACTGATGGCCACCCCTCTTTCCTTTCAAAATATTTTTTTTTTTGGATCATGATAGTCTAAGATTTATTATAAATATTATAAATAGTTCCAACATGTAATAAAAATTTTATATTTTGAATGATAATAACATTCTAAGGAAATTTATTCACTTTTAGTTACTACTTGGTTACTTACCTTGACTACCCTTGGTGGGATTAATTAGTTATCATTTATGCTTATTATTAATCTTTTTAAAAATATTGTCTCAAATTTCTTTGGTATCTCTCTTTACAACTAACTCATATCTCAATATCATCCATCCACAACTCAATCCATTATAATCAACCTAAACTTTATTTGGAAGCTCTTAACCTAGACTAGATTTCTTTGAGCATAGACTCATTCTTTACCCTACTATAGGCTTTTAAACCTTATAAAAATTCACCAAAAGCTCTAGATCATAACTATACATTCTAAACTAGTTCTTCACATATATTTCTTTCCAAGTAGCCTTTATTAAACCTTTTTCTTAAAGAAAGAGTTAAACTAAATTAGCTTAAACTAGCTCAAATTGAGCTTGTCTTGCTCTCCCACCACTACCATAAACTCTAATTCACACTTACACATCCAAAAATGATCATGTAAACTTATTTCAACCGCTAATCTATTCGAAAAGTTTTCCATAAGATTCATGATCAAATGTGGGGGAATAATGAAACAAATAATGTATGAATAATACACCCAAATGTAATAATAATAAGGAACCTTGAGGTACATAGATATTATGATAGGTGGTAATTACAAAGTCATGAAAAAAGGTGGTGGTTGTAAATGCATTGAATGTTGATAGTACAATAATCTTAAGAGTTTCATCTATGATATGTCATATGAACTAGCCATAGTGGATACATTGTTATAATAAAGAAGGGGCCTTGAATCTAAGTACTCTAAGAGCTGAGTTTAATATAGAAAGAGTTCATGTCTTAAAAATCTTATACTTTAAATTAGTTGGGCATAGAATTGGTAGTGAATAGATTAGTGTTTCTAAGCATAGGGTACTCCTTGAACCCAAGATCATGTATGGTAAGTTCAAAATTTTAGGATTTTCTATAATGAGAAGGTTGCGATCTTTGGAATACTTGAAAAGGTATTGTTTAAGATTTTTCTAAGGGATTAATGTGGTTAATTAGAACAGAAAGTGAGATTAGGTCATGGAGGACCTAAGATTGCTTACTTATGTTCTCCATCAGATTTCTTCAATTTTTTAAGTAGAAAGTTGGATTATTATTTTTTTTAATGTTAAAAGGGATGAAGAGAGAAATATTAATCATTATATTAATAACTATAGAAAAATATATAATACACAAAAAATCCCTTTTCAAGAGGCACATTTTGACCACCAAGCTTAAAGAGAAAGAAAGTGTGAAAAAACTTGTAATTTTTTAAAATCTTTATTAAGTCATCATTATTGTTAGAAGTATGTTATATACATTTCACTATTACATGTTAGAATGTTAAAAAGCTGAATTCTTAGATGGGAGGGGATACTTTCATTACAATAAAAAGTGGTTGGAGTGATCTTTAATCATGGGTGATATGTCCCTTGTTTGATACATAATTGGTTGATGTGCTTGTTTGGAAAGATGTGGATTTTGAGAATCCACCTACCAACATTCTTTTCATGCGGAAGAAGAAAAATGAGCCTTGTGTGCCATATTCTTTATAGAATGAGAAGGGATTGCATTAGATGGCTACCCATCGATGCATCAACTTTAATTTATGATTGTTACTTGATCAAGGTCCCTTATTCCATGTTATGGTGATGTTTATTTATGACCACCCTTAGACATCCCATGATTTTATCAAATAATTTTAAAAGACACCTTATTACTGTTTGCTAAATTGTAAGCCAAAAGAAAAAGCCTTCGTTGACCACTTCTAAACTTGACCTTATTTGATTCTTTTAATATTCTTCCTTATTTTTGATTATAAAATGATGAATCATTGATGTTCGATAGACTTATGATACAACCTTATATTTTTCATTATCAAAATAAATATACAACAAGCTTAATACAACATATCACTTCTAATAATAATTGACATGATACATTAATAAATCCATAATAATGGGAAACAAATTACAATCACTATCATAGTGACAAAAGGGGACATTACATTATACTTAAAATCTTCATGATCTTATCATGTGGAGGAGGCTATTACGCCCCTCTTTTATTATTCCTTTTATTTATCTCCCTCTCAAGCAACCTCTTGTCCAAAAATCATCGCACTATCTTCATCAAATCTCTTTCAATCTTCTCTCCTTAACTTAACAGAGAAGAAGAAGAAGAAGAAAGAAGGATGAAGAGAGAGAGAGAGAGAGAGAGAGAGAGAGAGAGAGAGAGATAAATAAAAAGAATAAATGAATGAAAAGGGTATGGAAGGTACTCATAGCATTTTCATAAGGCAAGTTGAGAAAAAATGGTATAAATAATATAAACCAATTTACTTGAATAAGTCCATCAAAAAGCTTTATGAAAATCCCCCAAATATATAACTAGAGAGCAAACTTATCTTCATATTAGGCACATAAACACTCTTAAAGGAACTTGTTTCAAATGGTTAATTACATATTTGGAGATACTTATGAATACACTCAAAAAAAAAATTAGCTTGTGTTCTAAAATATTTCAATTAGGCATTATCAAGAAATAATGTTGTCATTTCAGTAGGAGAAACCCCATGCTTCAATATTATCACATGTAGGGCATAAGGTGAATCATCGTATCATAATGAGTAGTCACCTTATAACAAATGGTTTAAGAAATGACATCAAAGTTATTTCTCAAAGGGATATGAATGGGATCAAATATAATCAATGGATAGGTAAAGAGTTTTAAAATTGGTAAACATAACCCATTCAAGATTTCATAGATCCATCATCATGGAAGAGAAATATAGGTCTTATTCCTTATGAAATCACATATGGAAAGAAAGAAAGAAAGAAAGAATAATTTGACCACAAGAGTCAAACTATCCACATTGGTCTTATTATCTTATATGGGTTAGGAAAACCACTGACATCCTAAAGCTCTAGACTACTATTTAAGCAAATAAAATCATGAGGCTAGCCAAGTATAAATGAAGTGAGTACACTTCATGGGACATGAAATGATGCAATATAAAGGCTCTATTGATATTTTTTTTTTGGTTAAGGCCATGCCATGCATGTGAACTTATCATGGATCAATGCTGATAAGAGAATTTTCTAATGATGTGCATAGGAGGCTCAACATGCAACCCATGAATTCCCAATAATAAGAGAACTAATTTATTTTATAATTTTTATATGATTGATTTCAATTTGAATAATCATTTATTAGCTTTGTAGAAAATTATTTTATTCTAAAAGCCTAATAGTGTAAACAACATCTCATACAAATATAATCAAGAAATAAAGTAATAAAAATCATTCATAGTTTTAAATAAACACACAATAAAAGAATAAATAATTAAAGGTTAATTGTATCTGTGTTTTGCAACATACCCTATTAGTAAAAAAAAAGCAGTCTTGTTCCATATATATACATCTTGATCCTTAAATTTATACAAAAAAATAAATATTTGAATCTAAGGTATAAGACATGAGCTACCTGCTCCTAGTCTTCACACATAATCCTAATGCTGATACTCAATAGGATTCATGTGCATATCTTTGTTCCAATACTATTCCAAAACATGAAATGTAGATGATTAAAAATTTAAATTATAAACTCAAAGCATATAAAATAGATGTTAGCATTTTGTGAGAATTTTAATTTGGAATCGTAGGGACACCGCATAAATCTTGGGGGGTACTTATTAAAATGATTGAGTACGACATCTAAAAGATAATGTTCTATCTTGAAAGATAGAAACACCACCTTATAATGGAATAAATTACCTAATAAGGACTCCTAAGATAGATGGATCTACATGTATACGAGAGATCTTTCCCTTATTTTATATGGATAAGTAAAGCAGTTTAGTTCTATGAAAGCAAGTTAATTATATTCTAGGCAATGAGAATTTTCTAAGAACACTTTTGATTAAAGTAGTCAACTAATGTCTCCAATGATTTCAAAGATAGATAATCAAAGAATTAGTCATTTTGGAAAGCAACTGAGGAGAGCTCAAATAAGAAAAGTTCTTAACAGATTCCAAAGGAGAATAAGTAAGAATAAAAAATGATACTAGGAAGTATAGTGAGTGCTTCAATCTATCATATAATAAGGCTTTACATTTTTGAAAGAGAAAAAATTATTTATTTGAGTTAAAATTTTATTAGAATGAGAGACTTAGATTCTAACAACACAAGATTGTGAAAATGTATAAGAGGTGATGACTTATACTCATAATAAATGAGAAACAAGAAGCCTATAAACTTATATTTAGAGTGTTTTAGCACAAGCTAAGAGCTTGACCTAACTCTGCTAAGGGGAATGGGATATATTGGTTCACTTCCACTAAGGAGAGTGGATTAGTACAGACTCTTCTGGACTTATAACCGCCTAGAATGGTTGCCAGCTAACTTCTCTTATGATTCAAAATCATATGGTCTAATCTTATAAGTACAAGATGGTTAGACTGCTATTAATTAAGAAATAATCTAGGGTCCTCAACTCACTCTCTAAAAGACTAAATAATGATAGGTGTGTAAATTATGACCTAAACTGATGCAATAAGATTTACATATTTTATTTTATTTTTGATTCATCATTTTGGACTCAAGCTTGGTGAGTTTATGCATATATGCATGATGAAAAATGGTTATAGGCTAAATCAAAGAGAAATGATATTCTATACTACAAGGAACTGATTTTACAGGTCAAGCTTGTCCCTTATCGTGCAATAGTGGAGATGCCCTATTTGCTAGACTGAAATAATATGCATGCATGCTGTTGTAACATACAACCATATAGCTAAGGGGTTACTAAATCTTTTATTATCTTTATTAACTTCTTAAGCTTTAAGATGAAGTTGTGAGTTGCATAATATTTTTTTTAGTTAGAGTTGTTAAATTGGGGTAGAAAATTTAATTTTTCATAAAGAGCCTACTGTATCCAGAACACATAGCAAACAATCATACTTTAAGAAACCTATAAAAACATCTCATTTTTATTGAACAATCAATGTAAACACAATTATCAAATATTAATCATATAAAAGAATCAAAGGTCGGTGCAGCCGAGTACTGCCATACATCCTAGAAAAGAAAAGAAGTTGGGTAGCCAAGCTTTACCCTTATACAACCCATATTATAATTCATAATTAAACTATAGCTATGGGGGTTTTCAATCTTAGTCTTCATTTTCACTTCTGGATTGAGCACACCAAGCAATACAAGGCCTCCCAAGTTGAAGCATTCTAGCTGCTGCTCATCCCTTTGCTCATCCTAAACAAATATTAATCCTATTGCAAACTTATATTTTGTAAAATAAAAATCTAACTACATTTGTAAAACAAAGATTAGCTCAACAAGCATATACACTAAGCAGTTATATTGCATACATTTGGACTTAGCACTCCCATGGGTAACCTAGCCCGCCCATCCTAACGAATCATGCTTAGGGACTTAAGAAACTTCTATAAGCAAATGCATTTATGTTTTATTATCATTACAATAGTCTCTTATGCATAATCTTCTGTAGTAGATATCATTAGTCTAATATCACTCTAACATCGAGTCTACGTATAAATAATCCTAATATTCAATCTAAAATATTACATCGCAAAATAATATATATCACCACAACAATCATTGGCCTAACCTAACACTAAGATCAGTGATTTAATATTTTAATGTGTGTGCTAAGGCCAAGTGTGATATCTCTTAATTAGACTTTTGAGTTAGGATTTTCTAATGATTGAATGTTCAAGTTCCTCATCAATGGTGGCTATACTTCAAGTTGTTTAAAGTTTAGATAAGATTTTAAATTATATATTTTCTTGTTTATTTCTTAATTGTAATTTAATATTATAAAGAGAAGAAAGAGAGTTGATTCTCTTTAACCCCTACCTTAGGTTGATTCTAAAGAAAGAATTTTCATAACTTTTAAGTTTTTTATTGAAACATTCATGAATTTTAATTAGACCTATGTTTGGATTTAACTTAATGAGTGTTATTTAGACATGAAAGACATCTTAAGATTATTGAAGCCAAATCATAATCAAATGAGTAATGTTTTGTTATCTTAGGTTCATTATCAATATACATCACTATTTTACTTTACTTTATTTTGATTGAATACATATACATATATCCTATATATCTATATATTTCTTTTAAACACACTTGAAGTATGAATATGCATGATTTTTTTAGCAAAGAGAATTTCATTTCATATTTATACGCTTATATAGGGATGTCGGAAACTATATAAGTATGTGCATTTGTTAAACCAGGAAAGTGAGGTTATCTAGGACCTTCTTAGGGCTACTTAAAGCCTTGTGTTCTAGGGATGTCTAGATTATATACTTGTTAGCCCAAATACACATATACACATACATAAATATAAGAATGAAGTTATGAAAAGTTGTAAGTTATCATTCTTTTAAGCATGAAAGACAAGTAAACTTTATTTTGCTTAATTGAGGATTACTCAATTGGTTTGATTTAGGTGCAAACGAACTGAGCTGAGCCGAGCATGTATGTGTTCAAGCTTGAGCTTGTTTAATATTATCGAGTTTGAGCTCGATTCGAGCTTTTAAGAATAGTGTTCAAGCTTGAGCTTGTTTATCATTTTCGAGCTCGAGCTCGAGAGTTTGTTCACGAGCTCGGTTCAAATTGGATTATCGAGCTTAGCATCTCGCTTAATAAAATAAACGAGCTTTAATCAAGCTAATTGTTTAGCCTTCTTGTTGAGAAATGTACATGATCAAATAAAGCTTATTAAGCCTAAAAAATAATAATTTGAACAATATTGTTCACAAACAAGCCTTAATCATTAATCGTGTTACAGAGCTTTTAGCTTGTTGAGCGTTAAATGATAATGTTCATGAACATAAATGAACCGAATGACAAGCTATTCAAGCTTGTTCATTTAGCAATCGAGTCTTTAAAAAGGTGTTCAGGCTCGTTTGATTAGTTAATCAAACGAACATGAACGAGTTCTAATCGAGCCAAGCCATGAGTAGCTTGTCGAACGCTCGGTTCATTTGCACCCCTAGTTTAATTGAAGAAAATTTAATTTGTTTATGATTAGCTTAATCAAAATTTAGTTATAAGTTGATCATAGTCTTTTATCAATTTAGTTACCATCTAGGTTAATTAGTTATTGATTTTTTTTTTTGGCTTTATATTGATTTGATGATTTAGTTCATTTAATCAAGTCAAAATTTAATTAATATTTATATGAGTCTTAGTTTAGTGGAAGTTTATGTTTGAAAGTTTGAAATAAAAAGATTATGTGATATTTGCATTTATTTTGTTGGGTTTAATGAAGTTATTTTATTCACTGGCTTGATATTTAATTTTCCCTAATTATTATTATTATTATTATTATTATTATTTTATTTTTTATATAATTTAGTTTTGATATATTCAATTAATGTTGATTAATTAAAACCCTAATTTTAGTTTCAAAGAGGGTTTATTTAAAATTTTTATTGTTTTAGTTGATTTATTGTGATTTTTTTAAAGTCCACATCAATTAATTGTTTCATTTAATTCAATTAATCACTTAATTAAGTCATTTTGAGGTTTAATGAGTTTCAGAGGATTTTAATATTTTTATGAGTTCATTGCAGTTATTTATAATGGTTTTAATTATTTTGATCATTTTTTCTTAATTTTCTTCAATTTTGAATAATTATTTTACAAAAAAGGGTCTTTAAACTTTGAAATTAAATAACATTTAACATACTAATCATTTAGACCTTAAATTTTATGGTAGATGTGTTTTGACCTTAATTTAATCCACTAAAAATTTTAGATGAATTTGATCATTATTCTAGGATTAATTAAAGAAATTTAATTTTTCACTAAAACCTAAATTAAGCTCAAAATAACTAATAAAAATTGGGGTTTTTATGTGCATTAGATTCTTCTTGAAAAGATGAATGCAATGAGTCCTTATTTATAATTTTTTGATGAGTATTTTATTTTTTATGATTTTTTTGACGTTTTAGGTGATTTTTAGTATTTCCTTAAATTCAGAAAATCCAGGATTATCATACTCTTTTTTTTTGGGACATTTGAGCGAATTAAATCACAAACTCACACACACATAATGCATGTGCAAGGGTTTGAACCTAAGATCTCTTGGTTGAAAACCAAAGCTCTCAACCAATTTTAATTTTGCACAAATTTTCATACTTAAACTTAGTTAGTCGATTTTGCTCATGTTTAGAATGACCATTGGTCATAGTGATGTGGCTTTTTGAATGAGAAACCACGGGTTAGACCAATAGTTCTAGATCATAGATCGTACGACCAAATTAAATTCGTCGATCCAAGGGCCTAAATCAAGATCTAAAGAGATTTAATCATGGCCCATTAAGGGAGATCAATGGTTATTATTCACAACTCACGGATAGTGCAATGGATGGGATTTCGAAAAAGCATGTCCAACCGATTTTTCATTAATTGGAATATCACCCTCTTTCGCCTTAGGATGGTTGGAAATGTAAAATGCAAGGAATATCTAGAAAAATTTCCTAGAATCACATGATTATCCTTGCAAACAAAAGAACATAGCAATTTTCTATGGTTTTGAGGAGATTACTTCGCCGGAGCTAACATCCGATGATTTTTTTTATTTGAATATGCTCCTAAGCATGAGATGAAGCTCTGGGATGAATTAGCCCTCTTGCCTAATTCTCCGGATGACACCTCTTATTCTAGAATTTATTATTTTATGTAAAAGGGATGATGGGTCACTGATGAGCTAAATTAAGCCAACCAAGAGATATCAAAGGCTCCCTTTCCCCCTCTTGGTAATGGTGGCTTAAAATCACCATTAATGATGGTTGGGGAGGTGATGGCAAGCTAGGAGGAGGTTTGGAGAAGTCAAATTAGGTGGTTTAGCTATTATAGAGCCTGCTAGATGTTAGTGAAGTGGAGATATGACTTGTGTTTAAGTGGATCTTAGATTTTGTCACCTTGCCATTGATTCTCCTCTTTCCCATGGCCTCCATTGTTGACTTGAATCTCCACTCCATATGGGTTGAAGTGTTAGCTTCCATGTGACAAATTTTGAGTATGATTTGAGTCCACTTATGTTGGATGGGTTGGTTTGAACCTTTCTTGACTCATTTGACTAAAATGAGTCAAGTTAGGTTCAATGATTTGATTTAGCTCAATTTTGTTCAAATTTGGTCAATTATGTTTGTCTTGATATTTAGAATTATTTAGAGCAATTGATTTTGATTGATTTTGAGTTAGTTTTGATTTGAATCCATTTCAACCCAAATTGGGTTTAATGAACTGGATTGAGTTTGTTTGGATCAAACGATTGATATGACTCAAATGGAAGTGCATATAAGATTTAATTATATCTGATTAAGTATTCGAAGCTATTTGAAGCAATTGATTTTGATTAAATTTGGTTTAATTTGAATTAGGCCAATTTTGGCCTAAATTGGCTTAATGGGTCGAATCAAATCAGGTGGCCAATTTGAAAAAATCAAGATTAAAGAAGAGCCAAATTGTGTTAAAATATGATATAAAAATATTTTAGAATATTTAATTTGAATTAATTTTAATTTATTTTGAGAGTGGGTTCAATACGGTCCATTTGAGTTTGTGTAGATTAGGTGACCCGATTAGGCTATTTGAGTGATCATTGGCTTCATATTTATTTATTTTCATATTCCATCATGTTAATTTAATGAATTTGAGCATTTAGAATTAATTAGGTTGACCAAATTTTGATTAGTTTGATTCTTGACTTGGTGGGGCCCGCATGGGTCAAGTCAAGGTCTAACGACCTGATTGACTACTTTGAACTCCATGGGGATTTATTTTTGGGTCCATCTATACTTATGTATTAATTTTGTGCTTTTGGTTTATATTTTACAGGATTTTCTTGAATTTAGATGATTTTGATTCCAAATGGATTAATTAAGTTAATCAAACTCAATTACCTAAATCTAGGTTCAATTTAATTCAGATTTCATTATAATTTGTTATTTTCATTTCTATTTTAGTTGAGATTATGCACGTAAACACTAATCATAATATCTTAAGTGCCTAATTAGGAAACTCTTAATCTAAGGTTGGAGATCCTAATTCATTGAGATTATGGTGATTATTAACCTCACTTGAGGTTAACAGAACCTTAGTGCCTAGATGAAATCTTAAGTCTAAGAGGAGAGTTGTCAACCTCACTATAAGTGAGATCAACACATTTAAAGTATAATAAAACATGTGATGTAATGCCTAATAAGAGGAAAAAGCTAGAAAAGCACTTGTAGAAAAGGTGGTTATATTTATTTATTTACATTTCCCTCTTCTATGGGCATATATATATATATATATATATATATATATATATATATATATATATATATATATATATATATATATACACACACACACACACACACACACACACACACACACACACACACACACACACATCCATAAACATTATAAATGCATAGCCAATACAAACAATGCACATTACAATGACCACATAGTAAAAAAATCCTAACTATACCATGTCATAAACTAATCAAACATCTATAATTGTGTCTATCACAATATCTAATATGTACATTAGTGTGGTTGAAACTTCTACTCATATGATCTTAACAAGACCACTATGTCTAATCCAAAATATCCAATTATGTTAGATTATTTCATCTTAATTTGATAATTTTTAAGTAGCTATATATGCATATTAATTTTTTTATAATATGCCTTAGTTCTTTAAACAATATATGTTTATTTGAAGACAAAAAAAAACTTGAATGATTGAACATGGATTCAATCACTCAATTACTATATTAATGTGTTCATGATGTTATGATGGCATGATGAAAATTGTAGCATAAATAGGACTGATAAATCTATTTATTGTAGTATTTTTGAAAGCAAGACCATTATCAGAGATTATCTGATGAAGCACATCAAATTTATATACAATATGATTTCTTAGAAAGTGTAGCACATTTTTTTCTTTAACTTCTCTCGAAGGGATGACTTCTGTCCATTTGGAGAAGTTGTGTGCAGCTACAAGTATAAACCTATGGCATTTAGAGGATGGGGAATCAATAGAATCAATGATATCAATTATCCAACACTCAAATGGCCATGGTACCATAGTGGGGTGTAATGCATTTGGTGGTTGATGCAATACTCAGCTAAAGATTTGATATTAATAACATCTTTTACGTTTTCTATACAATCATGGGTCAGCAATGATCAATAATAACCAAGTTTTTTTTTTCAACTTCAATTTTTGGGCTAGATTGATGAGACCAACATAGAACTTCATGCACCTCACACATGATCTTGTGGGCTTCTTCTTTTCCAAGGCAAAAAAAACTACATTTAATTGAATGAGCATTAGTATAAGGTATCATTAATAATAGTGGATGATAATGCCTTCTTTTAAATTTGAGCTACTAAGGAATGATCATTAAGAAATCTCCTTTTGCTAGATATTCAATAAAAATTAAAATCAATCATATTCTTATTTAGTAGATGCCACTAAAGTAGAGCACTACTTATTTGAAAATGTAACCTTAGGAGGACTAAGTCATGCTCATGACAAGACCCTTATATTTTGTATCACAATTATCATAAGGTCCCCTTCCAACTTGATAATTCTTTAGCTAATTTGGATAATGCATCAACCTTACTATTAAAAGAGTGTGATGTTTTAATCAATGTAACATTAAGAATATTCTCAAACAAGGTCATGACCCATTTATTCCCATTTATTATAATATAGAGGGTTAGGCTTGAGGACTTTATAAGTCCCCATTACTTGGCGATCACAAATTGAGAATCACCATCTATTTTAATTTACTTTATATTCATTTAAGTAGTAATCTCAAGACCAAGAATTAAGGTCTCATATTCTGCTTTAATATTTGTTCATGGCTCTACCAAGCTATAAGAATAGTGAATAATAATATCCTCTCGAGACATAATGATCAAGCTAATTCTTGCTTTTACTTTTATGATTGCTTTAGATGGATCTTCTTCTAATGAAGGCACCATCAAAATATAGCTTCTATCTTGTGAGTTAATCTCTAATATCTATTCATCAAGAAGATTGTCATTAAGAAGTAAGTTAGTTGGTATTAGGTGAGCCACTAAGAAATCCACTAAAGCCTATGCCTTGATGACTCGTTAGGGAATATAAGTGATATAAAGTTGTACTAATATCATTGCCCATTTGGCTAGATGCCTTACAAAAGTGGTATGTGTCAACAAATACTGCAATGGATTCATTCTTAAAATTATATATATATGGTAGGATAACTTATAATGCCTCAATTTCTGAACTACAAATATTAAGGCTAGAAAATGCTTTTTTATTAATAGATATATCAATAAAATAGGGATAAATGATGACTAAGATAATAAAGGTCATTTTTATTTTATTTTTATTAAGCTAATCTAATAATACTCCAACTAATTTATTTAATGTTATAATGTATAAAATAAGGCATTTCTCAGGGTTCAATGTTGTTTGTACTAAAAGATTTAATAGGTAACACCTAATATCAAAAGCATCCTAGTAGGCTTTATCTCGATAAAAATATGCATTATTCTTGGCTAGAAAGTGAAATGTTGACATCACTCTGCTAAACTTGATATAAACCTTCTAAGAAATGCAAGCCATCCTTGAAGGAAATAGACATATAATGCTTTTAAGGGGATTCATTTCTAATATAGTTTTTATCTTACTAGGATAAATTTTTATACCCCAATGATAGATAATAAAATTTTAAATTTTTTTTGTGTTTTTGAAGAGACACCCAATGCACATTTTAAGATATTCATTTTTAAAGAATACTTTTTGAGGTGATTGAAAAAAACTCTCAAGTTGATGATGTAATCTTCTTCTAATTAACTTTTAACAAACAATTTATATAATATTTCACTAGTCATTATAATAAGTCATCAAAAATATGTGTCTTGGCTCATTGATAAGCTGCTTTGGAATTCCTTAAGTGAAAGGGCATAATCTTGTAACAAAAAAAGCCAATAGGGGTATGAAAGGTTATGTATTATTTTTCTTCTAACCTTATCTGACTTGGTTGTAATCAAATAAGCCATCCATGAAAAAAATATTGCATTAGAGGATGCAACATCAATTATAAGGTTGTTGATTATCAAAGGAAAAACATCTTTTGGACATACCTAATTAAGATCTCAAAAATCTATATAAACTCTTACTTTGCCCATTCATTTTACAGACACAATATTTGCTAGCCATGTGGGGGTAGAGTTCTTCCCTTGTGAATCATATCTCAATGAGCTTTTCATTTCTTCAATAACCATTTAATCTATGTCAGGTTGCATTCTCTTGGGGACTTGTTTAATAAGAAAAATGTTAGGATCAACGGCCAATCTATACACAACTATATTGTAGGATAAATCGAGCAATTCAGCATAGCTTCACACAAGACATTCACAAAATTCTTTCAAACATCTATAATTTTTTAGCCATATACTTAGATAATTGCTTACTAATATAATTAGGATGACATTCATCATCTATCTATATCTTAATGTATTTCAATAGGTTCATCTATAGTTGAAAGTATTCCATCTCAAGCTCGAAAGAAGCATCATTTAACTTATATTTCAACATAGGTAAATTTATCTGCAATATTATCACATTCAAATATAGAGATCATCTTGCAAGAAGCACATGGTAGCATAGCTTTCCTTAACTTTGTCTTTTTAATATAACCTAAGCAATGCCTTTTCTAAGAGGTCTTATTTTGCCACATTTCCTTACACACTTTGGCCTTGTAAGCACATATACATATGTACTTTTATGTATTTGAAGCTAGAAAGAAAATTATCAATAATGCCTAATTTGCCTAAATGTAGCTTAAGATGAGGTGAGGTCTTCATACCTTATCCTCACATAGAAGTTCTATTAGCTTAGAATGTACTTTATTTTCATGTCTACATTTAAATTTCGTTTCTATCTTATATATAGCTCTTCTCTTTTATTTCTTTTTTATATTTATAAAAAATCATCATATTACACCCAATTTAGATTTTTTTAGATAAAATTAAAAACTTAACCAAGATGGTTAATTTTTCAAGTCTTAGAATTCATAAAGATAATATTGACATAAAAATTTCTTTAAGGATAATAAATAGGTAAAAGAACTAAAAGTCCAGAAAGGAACCTGAACCATGTAAAATAGAAAACATTATCCCACCTCCTACCAAAAATCCTAATTCATCATTAGAAGAAGATAATTCAAACTTACCCCAAAAAAGAAGAATGTAATTGCAGAAGCTGAATCTTAAGAATATAAATAGAAAAGACCATCCTCATAGGAACAGTGATGACTTTAATAATCTGTATAGAATAATTAAAGTCTATACTTCCAGCTATGATTAAACTCATATTGTTTGGTTTTGCATTTGGAATCGAGTAAAATGATCTGTAAAGATTACTTTATATAGTTGTTTGGTTGAGAACTTTACAAATTCATAACTTTTTTTTGTTTGGTTAACAAAATGTAATGTAAGTAAGAAAGGATTGGGCGTCTGCGAGTGCGGTGCTTTCGGCGGCCGTGATGTGCGGTGGCACGGTGGCACCGGTGGTGGCGGCGTCCGAGCGGGCAAGCGGTGGCGGCGGTGACGCGCTGGCCGAGCACCGCATCACTTTATATTGGCTTTGTGTATTTGGAATTCCAGATTTGGAATTCAAATCTCATATCTTTTCGGTGTATTTGAAATCTGGAAATTTTCTTTACTTAAAAACGCAAATGTTGAAAGTGCATTTGGAATCGTGCATTTCAAATGCGTACCAACCACTTAATAGACTTTGAGATTAGCTGTCTAGATTGGATGTAAAAGGTGAATTAGCACTGTTCACCCTACGGTAAATCATGCAATTCTAACAATCATAAGACATAGCAAAGTGTATACCTCGCCTAACAGTAAACCTACACTTTATAGTATCTTTGGAAGACCAAAGTTCACTTTATGGATTTTAGTTTTAAAAAAATTTAATGTTTATGTGGGATGCATTTTATTAGATTTATTATTAATTTTTAAAAAATTATTTAATTAGTTAGGTTTAATGGATTTATTAATTCTCAAATCACATGAAAATAAATCCATAATTTGTTGATCCTTCATAAAAGTAAAAATAAAATCAAGTTATTTAATTTTTATATTAGCTAATTTAAAACTATTTTAAACTTCAAAAAATTATAAAATCAAATCTTCAAAGTCGAGGTACCCCTTAAAAATAATTTATTAATATCCTTTATATCATCAAAGTTCACATGTTCTAATTTATATTTTTTAAAATTATTTACAAATTTAATATTTTTGCTTAGTTTTTAGTAATTAGTTAACCTTGATTTTTATATTTTTTCAATTAAGTTTTGGACTTTATGTAATTAATTTTATAGGCTAAGGATGACTAATTAACATCTCATTAAAATTTAAAAATATTTGAAGATTATTTGAATTTTCATAAATTTTTTATAATAATAAGGATTTTATTCAATATCTAAATTAATTCAATAAAATATAAATTAGTTTCAAAGGTATACCCAAGAAACATCTGATAAAAATATGAAAATATTTGAAAATCCTTTAGCATTTTGGTATGTTATTTCAATTATTATTCCCTGTTATCTAGAAATGAGTTTTTTTATTTTTTTAGAAGCATATATTTTCTAATTTGAAGATTATTTTAATAGATTTTTCATATTTCTAGTGATTCTTAAGAATTTGTTAAAATTAATTTAATAATTTTATGATATATTTTAATTATGCAAATTCTAGATTAAATAATGGTTTATTAATTATCTTAGGGTTCTTATGCTTCAATTTTTTAATTAAATGTACTCCAAACCTTATGAAATTAATTCTAGAAGTGAAACGTTAACTCAAGAATATTTCATAAAAATTTGAAGGAATTTTGAGGTGTTTAAATTTATATGATCTTTTAAATTATTAAAGATCATTATTTATAAATTCAAGGATATTCTAATTTTAAAACAACTATAAACTTTTTTCTCTATTCTAGATGAGATTATGAATGCTGGAAACTTATTTTTAGAATTTAATCTAATTTATTTATGAATTTTCTACTTTAGAAAGCTTATATGGTTTAACCCTTTCATCAAACCCCACCCCATGGAATTAAGACTAGTGTTCAAAGATGCCCTTTATGTTAGTTCATAGGAATTTGGAATCACTTGGAGTCCATGTAATTAAATTGGAAGCCATACTTACTAAAGCATTAATGCCTTTGTACACAAATTTATTTAGGCTTTGGTTTTATTTATTTTTTAATTCTATAAAGGGTGTTTATTCATCATTTATTATGAAGAAATAACTCTAATATGATTTTCCTAATTTAAAAGTGTAATTAAATTTTAATTTAATTTAAAACCTAATTCATTATATAGTTAGTGATGCTTTACCTACATCATAATAAGATTCACTTCATGATGATTTTCCATAATGAGTGATTTGAACCACTTCCTCCTTGAACCATGCAATTGGACCATCATCTTCTCCCAACTAAGAAGAATGAAGTTGTAACCTTTGGTTCACTTCTCATGATGGCAAAGGCCATCCTTGGTGTGAGATCGATCTCACTTAATCAGGAAAGAAAGAGTTTTTGTCCATGAAATTTAGACTGAATTAATATAGGTTTCATGTTGCATTGTCATTATGGTTTAAGGACTTACCTTCTCTAAAGTCAATCTAGTGCCTAGGATAAATGATAAGGTTTCATCTAAGTATGATTAGAATTTGCTAAAATTTTGTTCAATGCTTCCTCATCTAAAATTATGGAGATCAATACATCACCACAAAGTGTTTGGAGCTTTTTTGCTTTGGCTAATAAAAAAGGTTTGGAGGGAGGGGTTGTTTGGGATTGACAACTCTCTAAGGAAGCTAAGACATGCAAGCATATATAGAAATTTTTTTTAGATGGGAGCTTTTTAATAAAAAGTGCTTAAAGTTTTTCAAGGTCGATTATTATGATAATTGAGCTTATTAGTTGTTTTATTTTATATGATTATTGAAACACCATGATCATTATATATGAAAGTTCAAGATGTGTACACACACACAAACACACACACATATAATGGGATGATGGCTATATTATTGATGATTAAGTTGCTTTGTGTTATGTGATTGAGAAAATATTAAATTTCTTCAAATAAATCTTAGGAAACCATCTATTACATACTTGGCTTAGTATATTCTATTACAAGATATAAGTTATACCAAGTTGGGTTGTGACAAGTAAATTGTATAGTTTGGCTAAATAGAAAGGTTTGTATGTTCATGAGCTTGTGCCTTAAACTAGAATTGGTTGAATTTTCCGAGGATTGGGCCAAGTGAACTAAGGTTTTCTTATGATCAAATTAGGATTTTATAAGAACTTGCAATAAACTTATTAAAAAGATGCTTGCAAAAGTTGAAAAATGTTTGAATAGGTTTTACAATATTTAAGATAGATTCTTAAAAATGTTAGGCACCCTTGGGTCAATTTAGAGTCAAATTAGACCAAATGGCTGATGATCTAAGGTCGGGTTCTATGTACCTTATGACTTGGTTTGAATTTTGCTAAAGCTTCAAAGTTGATTAATTTGATTTTTCTTAGCATTTGGGAAGATCCTAATGATAGTTAAAGGATTATAAATATGTAATAGATCATTTTAAATCATAAAGAAGGTATTTGATCATCACATATCTACAGGCTCCAATGTATTTCAAATAGTTTTATAATTGTATTGGAATATTTAGATTTGGGGTATTGGTGGATTTCCTTGGTATTAGGTCCATCCTATGATTAGACTATCTAGCATTATGGTTAGTGCTAAGTTCAATTAGATCATTATAACACTAAATGAACCTTAAAATATGGTCTTCTGCCATGGTTGCATTAGAGTAGGTTATCATTAAACCTAAAGTGTTTTAGGATTGGTTTTACAAAACTTCTAACAAGGTTGTAACATACAACACCAACTTCTAACGATTTTTATGGCTACGCAATGGTAGGTGTGGTAAAGTCCACGATTTAATACTTAAAAGGTTTGGCTAAGTCTAGGGTTGAAGAGTGTTCTTAAGAGAACCTATATAATTGGATCTAAGCATGGACAAAAGCCATTTTAGAATAAGACTTAACACTTGTCGAGTCTACTTAATCTCGTTTAAAAATAAGGTCAATAGGTAGTCATTTGGATTATCACCTTTTCTAGATAAAAAATTATACTTTACCAAATCTTCAAAGGCAAAAGTACTCATCAATAATGCATTCTAAGATCATATAATAAATATGATATATAAAATCATCTATCTTATTTTGCTACCCCTATCTCTTTTTCTTTTCTATCTCTATGTTTTTAGAATCTTGAATATTTTTTTTTTAAAAAGAATATGCTTGATTATTCTTTTTTATAGTAGAAAAAGAATTTCTTAGTTTGCATTGACTATGAATACTTAACTATAATACTAATAATAATAATTTTATTTACTTTTTAGACATTAAATTAATTTTATGATTCTTTATTTTTTGGTTGACAACTATTAAAATGATTAGAATTTTGAAACATCACTATTGATCTCTCACATTTTGGCTAATAATAATAATAATTTTATTTACTTTTTAGACATTAAATTAATTTTATGATTCATTATTTTTTGGTTGAAAACCATTAAAATGATTAGAATTTTGAAACATCACTATTGATCTCTCACAATTTGGCATCACTAAAGGAGCTAATTCATCTTATATACTAGTTGTAATACTAAGGAATTTCTCAAAGTGTTAATGGATCAAAAGCATCATGAAGATGATTGCTTATTATTTTTGAGAAAGGTCTTAACTATAAGGAGCTACTTCATCTTATATACTAGTTGTAATACTAGGAATTTCTCAAAGTGTTAATGGATCAAAAGCATTATGAAGATGATTGCTTATTATTTTTGGGAAAGGTCTTAACTATATGTCATTGCTATAATGCTTACACTTTTTTTTTTTAATTTTTATAACTCATTATCTGATCTATGGACTTATACCCCTTCATTCTCATCATCATAAGATCACTCATTAGAACTTTATATTAGGCACCAATAGTTCTTTTCATAAATAGCTCTTCTAAATAAATGATTTTGCACATGAAATTATTTATTAATTCATCAAACTATTCAATATAATTTGATCAATCCTGTTACCAACACATGTGAATGAAAAATATCACTTCAACTTATGTTACAATGCTCAACTTTATAGTAAGACAAGTGACACCTCTAGTTACTTAATACACCAAACTCTTTGAACTTAGATGGCAAAAATCTTCATAATAGGAGATTGATCCACACTCATCAAGGTGTGGCCTTCCCATCTAACATTGATTTAGCATGTTATGTTGTAATAATGTATTTACCAATGCTTATACTTTTCTTTCTAGATTAATTTAATATTGTCAACTTATTAAGATAGTTAAAGCATAGTGGAAGTAACAAACTTAGTAGGGTATACATTAGTGGAGTTTGTCTAGATGAAGGCACCTTATGAAGTCATGATAATCCTTTTGGAAAACATCAATGTGAGCAATTATCACTATTATTGAAGCTATCTTATCATTGACATATTCTTTATCCTAGAAATATGGATGTTTTTATTCTTATATTTTGCTAGCAACTTAATATAGGTACATATTGCTAGTAATCATTTCAATCATCACCAAGCATGCCCTCTTAACATGGTTGAACAATTAAAGTTACATTTAGAGCCTTAGTGAAAATCATAACATGTCAATTTTGTAGAACATGGCTTATTTTCTATTCTTTATCATCTAAATAATAAATAACACTTTATTCACTAAAATGTTTAAAGTGTGTATAAAAGGATTCAACTTAAGGTGACCTGTAGCTAGATTTGTAGGGGCATTTCATTTTAGATCAACTATAGTCCATATTTAGGGCCTTACCATTGAACCTTTAAAAACTCAGTGTCATCAATGAGGTGGTTGATAATGTAAACATCAAAAGGAGATGTATTTAGCAGTTTGAGTAACTTTCATAATAAACTAATGAGTATTTATTCCCATTCTCTCCCTATAATAGTCATACAAATCATGATATATAGATAAAATATAAATGTCTACCTCTAATCTTTGACTATAATTTATTATATTATGTTTTATCTAGGATCAATATGGCTATTCTCAATATCCATCAATGGTGATCAATTTTGTCATCATTTGATAAGTACAAGGAATGTATCAATTGGTGAATCAACAAACTTAACACCATAATCTTCAGCCATAATGACATATTATAATATTTTTATTAGAATCAAGTACAAAACTATGCTAAAAAAGTAACTTTTATTGAAAGAACTATCTTGTTTATTAGGTAGCATCCATTGATAAATTCTTATTCATTTTTATTGCAATAAACTTTTTCTTGGATAATGATACATTCTAATTAAACTTATTTTCTTCATCTTATTTTTTGTCATAGATCCCCTCCCCATTGACATAACAAGTAACTCTTTTACTTCGAAAGTTCCAAAAGCAAAGGTCATGGGACACCCAAGTGGCTAGTGCTAGGCTTCTTAAGAGAAGAAATCTTAGAAAATATATTTGATAATGACTTCCTATTTGAATATAAAACTAGTCTCATTCTCTAGGAAGGAGAAATCTTACTAACATAATTAGTAAAAACCTAGAAAGTGCTAAATGTAGCTCACATAGCAAGAGTGAGATTGGTCTAGGTAATCTTTGTTAGGGGCAAGTGCCTTTGAACTTTTGTGCATGTTTAATTAAATCATTGAGAATTTAATAGAAATAAAATAACATTTTGATTTGATTTTTTATATTATGATAAAAATTTAAAGAAGTGAGATAAGAGAGTGAAAATTTGATTATTAACAAAGACATATGAAAATATACATTTGTTTTTTCATATTGCCTAAGTAGTACCTATAGTTGCCTATTTCATCAAATTGTTTAAACCAAGGTATAAATTCCATATCTTTATGTGTTTTGTCATGTTATGCTTCAATAAGTGCCCTAACTTGATGATTTATCAAGGCTTATAGTTTTCTCTCCAAGAAAATGTAGAAAGTTATAATTTTCTCTCCAAGATAAATGTAGAGAGGTCAATCTACTAAGTAAAATAAAGTTTAGTCAAAGTAATATACTTAATAGGGCGTAGATTAGCTTGAGTTTGTTTAGATAAATGGACCTTACTAAGCCATGCTTATCCTATTACAACAAATTGCTATGGGAAATCATGATTATAATGAAAGATTTAATATCATCAATTGGTTACTTCATCCTACCAATATGGATGCCTTTCTCTTAGCTTGCATTATCAATTTAGTACATGGTCCATGTTACTATTCAGCACTCTCATCAGCATCAACTTAGTTCTATTAATATACCCAACCAGTTAAGGTCATGTTTAGAGTTTGATGATAATCATAACATGTTAATTTCATGGGCCATCTTTCATTCTAATCTTCATCATTTAGATCATGAATATCATGTCATTCATAAGAATGCTTAAAAGAACCATAAAGGGCTTTGACTTAGGTTGAGCTATAGTGGGTATTATAAATATTAAAATGAGATGTGTGCGTCCACTAGGAACTTATGATTATTTATTCTCAATCTTTACTTATAGTAATTACTAGAATTATGATATATTGGGGACATGTATGATTCAACCTCTAATTTTTAACTATCAATTATTTATTGTATCTTATGAAGGTCCTAAAAATGTTTACCCTTTATCTCCATCTATAGTGATTAATTTTGCTATCATGATTAGGATGTAGATGTATATTACTCAAACATCACAAGAACAAGAAATATATCTTTTTGGTGAACCTAAGAACTTAACACACTAATCATTAGTCAATCAACTATTTGTTTTATTAGTTATCATCCATAAATGAAATCTTGTCCAATAATAGGTTGTTCAACACTATAAATCTTTTGAGTAGGATCATGTAATGTTGTGGGTGTGATTTTGAGAATATGATGAGGACTACAAGGGAGGTTATATCTTATCCTAGTGGTATCTTACTCTCCACCATTTTCTTTAGTGCAATTAAATTTTTATCAAACAATAATACAAATTTAAAACTTTTTATATTCTTTCTTCTTTAATCATTCTATTATTAGTTCTCATAGCACCTTCTCTATTGACATAGTAAAGAACTCCTTTGTTTCAATAGTGCCTAATGCAAAGTAATGGAGACATTTAAGTGGCTAGTGTTAGGCTTTTTTAGATAAGAAATCTTAGCAAACATAAATGACCATGGCTTACTAATAGAATATGAAATCAGTCACTTCATTTGGGAGGAAAAACCTTGTCAACATGACTTGAAAATACATTAAGTGTTAAAAGCCCTTTATTTTAGGGAGGGCAGATGGAAGTGACCTCAATAAGTGAAAGATTACTCGATGTAATCTTGGTTTGGGAGAAACTATCTTTGAACTTAATAGTGGCTCCAATAATAATAATAGTGAATATTGATTAAGGAAAAGAGAACTCAAACTAGCGAGTAGTTGGACAACTACCTGCATTACTTTCCTTTTCACTATAAATCCTAAAAAAAATAAAAAAAGGTATATATAAACATAGCATATAATTTTTATATATTTACATATCTAATACCTAAACTATCATATTTATATAAATGCCACTCAAATCATTAATATTATATCAAAAATAACATAATTATGAACTTTTTAAAGTGAAATGTACATTTTCATTGATAAAAAAAGTACTAAATTTATAAATATTAAACTTTAAGCACTAGACATGTAAATGCATAAGAATTGTATGCTATGTATGTAAATCTTTCAAATAAAAAATATCCTCAAATTAATTGACTATACAATTATCCTTAAAACAAAAAAAAAAGGCATCACTAATACTTGAATCAAGTGCATTCAAATGTTTTTTCAGATAAAATTCCACAAACATTGGGCACTAGGCACTTCTTATTTCTCTGATTATCCATGCAAAATAAAAAATAAAAATAGAAACATTTTTTTTATTAGCATTGAATATTTGATGCAGATCCCCTTCTACGTGGCGACAAAGATGGTTTCCATCGTGCAGCCATCCACCTTCATTCCATCTCCAGAAAAATATGCTAAGGCTTCTGTTCGTTGCATAGGCTATGAGCCTCTCTGTACTCCTTACTGGTCTCATGCCATCCAATGGGGTCTTGCAACTTTGCTCCCAGACTTCCTCCTTGATGCTTGGCGCCTTCGACTCGGCTTCCAAAAGAGAATTCAACCAACTAAAACTGCACTTTCAAGTTGAATCATATATATATATATATATATATATATATATATATATATATATATATATATATATATATATATATATATAGTTTATCAAAACAGCTCATCAAAAATTCCCCTTCGGATAAATCTCAGAATTTGAAATGAGTATAATATATAAATTATAATTCAAAGCACGTATTATATATTTTATTTCAAAGTTGGTCTACTAGATTGTAAACTCATGACTAAAAGTTTTGTCATGACCCATTTTTTATAAAATATCTTATTTTTACTGTAGGAGAAATATTTATGTGACTAGCATTTAAGTATAAAAATAACTGTCTGAATGAGTTATTATATCAATGTTTTTTAATTTGCTCGTTTATTTTGCACTCTGATATTAATTTTTCCTTTTTTGAAGATTAATATGAGGCCATGGCTTGGTTTAATAATTTCATGAATCTGTGCTAATTTGAAGGCAATCGGTGAAGTTGTTCCGGTAATTCATGGAATACTAAGAAGTTTGAGAGAGGTTGGTTTAATTTAATAGAATATACTTGAAACTTTAGATGGTATTTAATTAAAATTTTAACTTCAAAATGTTGATGATTTTGAGAGATAAAAATGTAAATATAGTGAGTTGAATGTTAGATATAATAATATAAAATAAATTCAGTGGCATATATATTATATCTTTAAAACAATGCACGCTTATATAATCGTATATATATGTGTAGTATTAAGTGATCAAAAAATTTGTCAACGAGGACAGATACTCCCACAACTTGTACATTATGACACTCTTTATAATATAACTCATCCAAATAAATCAGAAGGATAGATATCTGAACATCAATAGCAGAGAACTCAAGTGAAATCTCACTATGATAGTAACAATTTCACGAGATTTTTCTTGTCTCTTGTAGGCTTTAAAAATGTCTAAAAGAGAATCGATATCAGGAAAATGAACATATCAGTGCAATAATACTGCGCCATTGGTTAATCAACTAAGACAAAGTATCGAAGTTCATTTAAATTTTCAAAGTAATTTCTGATCATAGCTATACTGCACAGATGTTACAGCATCAAGTAGATTATTTAACTAGAGAAGTCTAATAACATTATAATATAGCTTTCAATAACAGGAGAATAAGATCTTCCTTTTTGAAATTCCAACTGAAACGCACACACTTGAACATATGTGCTATATGGAATTATGATGAAGACAGCTGCTGAGCAATAGAAAGTATTATCACTATATAAATTAGCTGATAGCATGATTGTTGGATCTAAATCTGTCATATATGCCGTGATATCCCAGGCCTACTAGAAAGACTCAAGAGATGTTAGCAGGACCATGAGAGAATAGAAGAAGATCATGAATAGAGGAGAGGAGTGAAGAAGAAGAATAGAGTATTCAAAATAAGGAATAATAACTTCATTTTGTTATGTATTCATACAATACATCGGTAATTGTATATATATCGGATGTATAAGAAGAAAAAGTTGTATATTTTGACATATGTGGTTATTATTCTAAGGCTCTGATTTTATTTGCTTGTTATAGATGTGGATGAGTTGTCAGTGGAAGAGGACATGCTCTTACTATTTTGGTAGATTTTGGACTGTTGCGATCCCTCTCAAATTGATGGTTCTCTATTGAAGCATCAACTTGGTTGATGAAAGCATGAAATGAAAGAAGCTTTGGTGAAGAAATAAGCAATTTGATTTTGGAAAGAGAAGTGATGTACCGAGATGTTCTAAACCTTGATGCAATTATAAATGAAATGATAATTGACATTGTGCTTTTGTGTAAGCATGAAAGTTAGATTGTTCGTTTGTGTGAGAGTCCATACATTTTTATAGAAGATCGAGTGAAGTGCGTTGTGTTGAAGAAGCATGAAAGTCCTTAAGTAGTTGACAAATCAACGTAATGTTGGTGGTTGTTATATCAAGAGCTTGGCAAGCAACTGTTGACTACTTTTTGACACATTATGATATTAAGGTGTTCCCTAGTAACCAACAATATCATGTTATAAATTTTCGATCCTTGGAGTCCTTGGTAGTCAAATTCAGAATAGGCATGCAGGCAAAGATTAGATTTATCCTTAGGGAGAAGAATGCCAATTGTCCCTGGATATAGTGGAGCAGCCATTCTAGGTGTTGGTAGTAAGATAGATAGGTGTTGGCATGCTTTGTTGATGGCAAAGGAGATGTCAAGATGGGTTATGGTTATGTATTTGAGGGATTTAACTCAGGTGCCTATATAGTTGTAGGTTTAAGAAGTCATGATTTTGTTTGTGGTGGGGGCTCTTTTATTATACTTAAGTTTTGAATTGATTTATAGGATGCCATCTCTAGTTGATTTAAAATTTTAGTGGCATAGAGGGACTAGTTTAGATGTAGATTAGTGGTGGTTTGTTGATCTAGATGCTAACAAAGTGATATTTTTTTTATATCTTACATGAAGATTTTGTTAAATGGTTTTGAGTAGCTTACTAAAGAATATATTGTTGTTTCCATTAACTTGATGATCATCGACGTAGATGAAAATGAAGGTATGGAGGTTTCCATGATCGTAGATCATGAGTGAAGAGTCAACTAAGCTTAAGTGAAACTTGAGATTGTATACGTGTTGAGATATAGTGGAGCAGTGCTGGAAACATTGAATTGTGTTATGAGCCAAGAGTTGTAAGTGATGATAGTGAGCAAACTGTGACTTGTAAGTTGTGGGCACTTTGGCCACCAAACTAAAGGTGTTAGTATAGTTAATGCCATATTCATTTATGCATTATTTACCAACTAATCAGCTTTATAGTGAGAAACAAAACCATCATATTTTAGCTTTATTTTATATGGCCATTTGTGGCTTAGCAATTTTTGGTGAGGTGTTGAGGGAACAAGTATCTAGGTCCTTGGGCCGAAAAAGTTTGAAATTCATCTGCCATTACGGTATTTGATTAGTTCTATAAGCTAAATCAAGGATTTTCTTTGGTTTGAGCATTACTACTTGTGATCGAGTGATCATGAGATGTTAGATGGCTATGGGGGTTGTTGATTTTGGGAAAGCTATGTTTGGTGGTGGAGATTTGGAGATCTAATGTAGTAGGTTGTCGAGGGTTTGGATAGAGTTAATTTTTGACTTGGGTGAGGTGTAATTGTAATTATAGGTGGTTGGTGAGGAGAAGAAATGATGTGGGTGATACGATTAGTGGGGATATTGTAGGGAGTGTTTGAAGAGTGTCTGGATGGTGTAACAAGCATGAGGGGAGGTTTTATTAAAAAAATTGGTCATTTATTTGATGTGGGGGATATGAAATGGTAAGAAAAACTATTCTCATCAAAGAAATAAAGTTACAACATGAAGAATTTACTAATGAATGGATAATAACATTGGTAGCCTTTGTACTTATAGTCGTAACTAAGAAAGAATAATTGGGTATGGTTTAGGAAAAGTTTATTTTTGGAATGTAGTCATAGCCAGTGGTAGTAGGCACACCTGAAGAATTTTAGGTAGCATAATCAAGTGGTTTATTGTAAAAGAGTTAGAATGGGGGCAGATTATTGGTTATGGAAAATATTATCCAATTGATGAGATAGATGTTGGTTAGCAATGTGCCTACCTCCAAGTAGTGTGATAAGCACATTTTTAGTAGAATAGTATAAGTGATTTTGATGATATGTTGTATTCAAAAATCTCATTTTATTTAAGTGTGTATGGGTGAGAGATTTGTGAGTAATTTCCTAATAAATCAAGAGATTTTGTAGAGTGTGGCTATTGTAATCTTTGTCACCAATTGATTAAAGAATTTTGATGTGAGAGTTAAGTTAACATTTAACTATATTTTTATAGTTTATGAATGTAATTTTTAGTATCTAATTTACTCTATATTGGATATACTTAATAGAAATGTATGAAGGCATCATTGAAAGAAATATAATATTTATGGCCTTGATTTGAAATAGCGAGGGAGGGGCTCATAAATCAAAGTGAATAAAATTTAAGGGAGATGAACTATGGTAACAAAATTTTAAAAATAGTAGTGTGCAATTTTTTGTAGGATTATAGTGAGTGCATATGAATTTTTTGTTTGGGGTACATATATAATGGTTAGATTTAGTTAGAAAAAGAACGGAGGATCAGTGAGGGTGACCCATTAGGCTAAGTTATTTGTTTGTGGTGAAGAGTGTAGATAGAGGCACATTAATGTTGGTATGATCATTAAAAGTGGTTTCATATTTGATAGAGTTTAGACCTTTATAATTTAGACTCAAGAGATAGTGATGATGATATTAGTGAGGTAGCCATTTGAGTAAAAGAGAATAAAATATGGTTATCACTTGTTATTTTTTTATCAGATGTGACTGAAAGATAGTTTGGGACATGGAAGATTTTAGAGAGTTTCAACTTACATAATGGTTTTGAAAGTATGCCAATATCTATGTGTATGACATGCTATTACTCAATGTATAGTGTGGGGTTAGAAAGATTTTTTATGTTGGATGCTAGGTGTGTGGATCTACTAGAGTTAAGGAACTAGTCATGATTGGAGGAATTTATGAATAAGACTAAAGCCTAGTTAAGAGGAGTTTATGTAAGGTTAATATGATACATACACTTTGCCATAAATGTCTCATTTGTGTAGATTAGCATTGCATCATAGGTTGGTTCGATTTGGTGCATTGTGGCTTATAGGTGTTAGGAAGAGTAATCAAATAACTACTAAGGTATGACCTATACTATAATTTTTATGATTGAGACTATGATGGCCTCCACCACCAAAAATAGTAAGAACTAAGTGAGGATCCTTATAAATTTGATGCATATTGTCTATTGATTTTACACTAGATTTATTTCTTCTGAGCATGATAGTAAGCAGAGAATTCCCAAGCTAATTTATTAGAGATTTGTTCTTATAGCAATTTTCAATGTATGGGAGCTTGGTGGTAGAACATTTAGTATGCAAAGGATAATGCCATAAAGGTTACAAAGGTTTTGGTGGTTGCAATGGTGTCTACCTTGATTTTAACAGGATCTTGAATAATTGTTTTGTCTTACATTGGTACATGATGGAGTTCTTTTTTATTTAGAGGAAGCAAAATTGATTTATTTATTAGAGGTGATGGTCCATGGTAACCAAGATTTCAATACAAACATCTAATTTAAGAATCTATTGTAGTAAAGTTAGGACATGGTTGAGTTGAGGGTTGTTGTGAGGTTCTGATCCGTAAGAATCTAAGTGTCATATTGAGGATTAGGTATGATTGACCAATGAATGTTGAGATTGTGTTTAGCTAGGCTAGTGGAAATATCATTCAAGTAGCCTTTGAGGCCATTAACTCAAAAGATTTTGGTGGTTCTCAGTTATGAATTATATGGAGATGATGTTCATGATATTTTAACTTGAAGACCTTCAGTTGAGATGGAATGGTGGTGTCTTCCATGGTTATTGTTGAGTTGGTTGTTGGAGATGTGTCTCCATTCAAAATTTTTTGGATGGAGAACATCATAATGGAGTTTGTAGCTTGTCGTTTGGATGTATGCTCTGATGCTAAAAAGGTATTGCAAAATTAATCATGAGAAAAATGAGAGTTTGAGAGGAGTGGAGAAGAATAGAAAGTATTAAAAATATGAAATAGTAGCATCCTTGAATTGTAATGTTTTCATATATTATATTAGTTGTAGTAATAACAACAACATACACACATCGCACACAGATACATATATATACATATATATATATATATATATATATATATATATATATATATATATATATATATATATATATATATATATATATATATATATATATATATATATATATATATATATATATGTTAATTATATATTTAGATAAAGGTGGTTATTGTTCTACAACATTGACTTATCCTTTTTCTAGTGGACTTTTTCTTATTATTTTGGCAAGTTTTGGAGTATTGTGAAGTAGGACTATTAGATAATAGAAGGATAAAAGAAATTAAAGATAAAGAAATCTTTTAAAGATTATATTTTTTGCATTGAAAAGCTTAGAGTACTATCTATACACTATGCAAAAATAGACATTGGTCATGTGTTTATAGATTTTTTTTATGCCAAAAAAAGTTACACTTGCAAAATAAACAAACAAATATGACATATGATTATCGTAGAAATGTAGATATAATAACCAAGGTTTTTGTGGGTACATGTGGATGATTATTAGGGAAAGTTCTATAAGGTTCTCACTAACGTTAAGTGGGTATCATTTGTGTTCTAGATGAATGGTTCTTGAGCTAGGCAAGTACCCTCTAAATAAAGTGAGTTCCTTTAAACTAGGTGAGTGGCATATAATTCTGAGTGAGTGCCTTTTAAGCTTAGTTAGTGTCCAGTAAGCCTAATGAGTGTTCCATGAGCAAGACGAGTGCTTTGTATGTTTGATAAGTGCCCCTTAAGCTAGGTGAGTGTCATCTAAGTGAGTAACCTTTGAGAACTAGGTGTATTGAATTTTGGGGAGTTCACTTAACTTCTTTGACTTTATCTTGAATTGCATATATGGGTATAAAGATGATAACTATTGCAACTATATAATAATAAAATTATTATTTTTAAAAAAATATATACTAAGAGATAAATTATAAAACATGACTAAAATTTTTAAATTTCATGAAATAATTTTCCCATTTAACCCCTAGGCTTTGAATCCTTTTATTGACCTCACTTTTGGAGTGATGATTGATCCCTACCATCTTAGATCTAGGAGCCTTCTAGAAACTTAGACTTTCTTAGTTCTAAGACACTTCTAGTGATTAAGAGAACATTAAACCTAGACCTAGAGACTTATAGGGAATTTCCCTAAGCCTAGAGTTTATCTTAAGAAAAGTAGGTTTCACTTACCCCAAGGCCTAAACTAAGAATCATGCCCATACACTCATCCAAAAGTAAGCTAATGTGATCAGAGCTAAATAATTCAAACATATTCAATTAATTTTAATTGAATTTAGTTTCACAATCCAAGCTCCAAGCCAATCAACTTTGACCTTAACCCGATTTAACCCACCACAATCTTATAACTCTATTCAAACTCATTCAAGCAAACTAAACACAATTTAATTTTTTCAATCACTAAAATTATTCAATAGATCATTTCAAACTACTTTAACATTTACAAACAAGTTCATTGAACCAAGTGAATTTGATCAACCTAAGTTAACCCATTTGATCTAAAAGGTTCAAAAGAGCAAAGACCTAATCAATCCCAAATTAATTGCAAGCTAATCCACCAATCAACCTAAAATTCATCATTGAATACATCCCAACCATCCATAACTCCAATTGGTCCAAGATGACTTGACCAAGCCACATAACCCAAAGTGACCTAAAAGGGGTAACTATGCCATACTCTAGTCAAACTCCCATTAGATCAAACCAAGCCATCTAATCTCTTCATTAATGATTGTTGGTCATTATTAAACACTCCATTACAATCAATTGAACCTAATCGAGCCAATTTGACCCTTTGACCCAAGTTGACTCAATTTGACCCAAATGGTCAAATTGAACCAAATCAAATCTTAGACCAAATTGGTTGAAACCAATGCTTCTAACCAACAAATTTAATATTAAGCATGATCCAACCTTCAATTGGACACAATTTGGTCAACCTAACCCAATTGGCCTACTTAGTCCAATTTGACCTAAAGTGTCAAATTGAACTAAATCACTCCATAATTCAAATAAATTCAAATCAACTCTTCCAATCAATTACAAATGTCCAATTGAACATAGACCTAACCCATGCTCAAGCCAATTTGGCCAATTTGGTCAAATTGGTCAACACAAACCATTTGACCCAAATTGAACCATATGAACCAAAATCCAAATCTAACCCAAATTGAATCAAATTAAGTACACTCACTCATTCCAAATGATCAATTAAACTTACCCAAATCCTCATTTTGACCCAATGTGGTCAAAATTATCAACTTAGCTCTATATGACCCATTCGACATACATGGGTCAAATTGAGCCAAACTCAACCGAACCAAGCCCAAACCCAACCAAATTTGGCATAACTCATTCTTGGGTCACCATAGGCCTGCCCAAGTGGGCTCAACCCATGGTGAACTTGGTTTGGGTCAAACCCATTGAATCAAGCCATCCAAATGGGACAAAATCTTCATTTAGAAGGATTCTCCAACTCCCCACCCCTTGGCAGCTACCTTTGGCCTTTCTTGGACAAAAGACTATTGACCCAACCTAACTTAAAGCTATTGGATTAATCCTTTGGCTAAGAGAGGGTGAATTCACTAATGGGCAACCATTGGTCCACCTAAGAAGAAGTTTACACCTTATGGTAACCCATTACACTCCCTCAGCCTCTCATACTCATCCACCTCAGCAGTCCCCTGCCACCTCCGGCTACTTACTATGGCCGGACGGTTGCTAAAGGTTGAACCAATCCCAACTCTTGGTTCAACTGGGGAGAAAAGTATACTTTTCTCCATCCTTTCAAACTCAATAGAGAGCTCGCTAGAGCATTCTACACAGTCCCATACCTTCTCCGAGCTTCTCATGCACTCCATCGTCGACAAGATAACTCCTGATTGGATCTAAGAGCTTCGTCAATCCAAACTCTTCAAACCTACACCAAACTCAAATGAACTCTTCCCACACCTTCACTGCACTCCGGCGAGCCATAATGAATCATTTCTTGAGCGATTCGATCACCAAAAGACATCCCTATACCAACTTCGGCCAGCTTGTAGTGACGTTTGGTCCACAGATCAATCAACGAGGAGACAGCTTGGGATATTCTCAACAAGGCTTCATCTCTTCAAGAAGAAGGTACCTCTATCGACGGACCGTCGGTCTATAGCTTTGATAGGCTAAAAATTCAGTAAAGGTGGGCAATAGTCTTGGCCTGTAGGTGTTGGTCTTTTTTAAAGTGAACGGTATTTTTATATGATATCCACAATAAGATCTCCCTAGATTTATTCACTGATCATTTTGGAGTTGATTCCACCATTGAACGAGCTTCATTCAGCTCGGATTGAGCAGTAAAGGCGGGCAATGTTCATCATCCAACACTGGCGGTATGACGGATCACCGTCTATCTGTTCCACATGATTAGAACAAATGGCCATGATTAATCACGTTAGAAATCTCGATTTAATACCTTGAAATCATGGGATTAATCTCGACCATCTGATTCGAGACCGGATGGCCTAGATGACCGAGATGAAACTGCATCTGCCACTGTTGAGTCAACTGCCTTAGATGATTTAAATAGCCAATACTACGATGCCATGTGGAAAGTCACGTCAGCATCCATGTGGTGCTGACTGTTTAAATGATTAATTAAGGCTTAAAAATATAATTAAATGGCCAAAAATTCAAAAAATCATAACTAATTGTAAAAAATTTCAAAAAAAAAAAAAAAAACCCATTTTGGAAAGTTTAAAGAGAGGAGAATTTAATAAAAATAAAATAATTAACACATAATGAATAGTACTTAATTAAGGTTTAAAACTCAAACTAATTACCTTAATTAAGGCCAAATTACTTGGCTAATTAATTCTAATTTTGGTAGGAAGATTCTATGAGATGTCCTCTACCTCCCATAATTTTCTTAAAATTATTTACCGTGTGGTTTGATAATTTTAAAATTTTAACCTCAATTACTCTCTTTAATTAATTAAATGATTATTAAAATTGGTGAATAGTAAAAATTGAACAATTAGTGTTAATTAATCAATGTAAATTGTGGGTATGATGAGGGAAATAATTAAGACTCCCTTTCTAATTATTTTTTAAAGTATACTTTCTTAAAAGGGTTAATTAATATGTTTAATAATTAAAAAATAATTAAAAAATCCATGATAAAAAAAATTAATTTAGATAACTCAAATATAATCCATTAATCTATTTATGTGTTTAACAACATAAAGTCATTAACGAAATTATGATTATCCCATTAGTGTGGGGAAATCATAAGAGTATTTAACTTAAATAATTTTCTCCTTTAATTTTATTAACTTGTAAGTATAATCCTAATTGCATTAGACTCCTTTAGGTGTATTGCTGATTGTATTTTTCCAAAGCATATTATTGAAGGCTCATGATCAAGTAGTTAATTAAATTAAATAAGCTTGGGGAAGGGTAATTAAGTTAATGTAATTAATGGCTTGAACCTAATCAAATCATGAGACCTATTTAATTTCCTTCCTTAAATATGTTAAATAACCAACATAAGATGGAGTGAATCCTAAGTATCATTTCTCCTCTTTAGGTTTTAATAACTTAAATATTGAAATTAAATCTTACAAAAATTTTGGTTAGTGTTAAAGAATGTTTATTTAGCTTGATTGTCCTTAGGATTCAATGAAATTAAGTATGTTATGTGGCAAAATTTGATTGTTTTCTTTAAATTATTATAAATATGCATATCATTTGTTTCATGTATTTATGTTTTCAAAAGAAAATTTAAAAGAATATGATTGCATTCAAAATTGCATGAGTTGGATAAATGTTATGATATGGTGTGGCTATTATACCTAATAAATCTCAAATTATTTTAAAATTATAAATTAATAATGAATAAAAGAGTATGGAATTTAAATTAATGTTTGTTGTAAGCATTTAATGAAATCTCCACTTAGTTGTAACTTAAAGATAGTAAGAGATTATTTCATCTTCATGTTTTATGTGTATGTTTATATATATATTTGAATTAGCAACTATATAATCTGGATATCCCGAGAATACGAGGCTTTAAGAATCCTCAAGGAGGTCTTAGATAATCTCATTTCCTTGGTTTAACAAAAGCATGTACTTGCTTAATTTCATTTATGTGTATATATGTGCTAGAATATAGGATAAAACGTTTCTTTTCATGTCATTGAATTTTACATGAATAAAAGATTTTATATAACCTTTGCATGATTTTGTTTCTATGCTTATGTGTGTGTTTATATGTATTTGAATTAGCAAGTATATAGTATGGATATCACGAGAATACGAGGCTTTAAATAACTCAAAGAGGTCTTAGATAATCTCCCTTCCCTAATTTACAGTGGCACGTACTTTCTTAAATTTCTAATACATTTTGAATATGCTTATCCATGAGATGGAATCTTTCTTTTCTATCAAATCCATGCATTAATATTGTTAAGTGTGCAAAAATATAGGTATATTATATGTATATATATTAAATCAAACATTAAGAAGACTAAGAATGAAAGAATATGAATGTTATTGATAATGAAAGGAAGTAGTGGAATATTACTCATGTGATGGTGACTTAATTTTATGAATCCTAAGATGTCTCTCATACTTGAATAATATTTCTTAAAACTAACCCAAACTTAGGTCCATTAAAAAAAAATTCCATAAGTGTTTTACTAAAAGAACCAAAGCTATAATAATTTACCCTTTAGAAAATAACTTAGGATAGGGATGAAGGAGCCAAACCTTTTTTATTTTCTTTATAATAGCTAAATGTTAAGTAGGTATGAAATAAAATGAGTATACACAAATTAAAATTAATCAATCCACTAAAAGACTTGAAATGGAACCATCCCTAACGATTAATTTAAACAATTCCAGAACTTTAGGCAATCATAATTCTAAAGCTTAATCAAGACATACCACATTAAAACCTTAACACACAAATTAGAATGCTAAGTCACCAATTCTAGTATTAAGTTAGGCCGGTGTATGTTATGGTAATGTGTTTTATTTTATGATGTAATGTATTAGACTGGATGTTAGGTTATTAGTAGCATAGTGATAATTTATGTAGAGGATTGTGCTAAAAGGGCCACTGTAGTAATAAATAAATATAAATATTTTTATTTGTAGGTGCCGCCTATTCTCCTAAGCATAATCCAATTATTAGAGGAGGGCTTGGCTACCCAAGTGCAGGGTGCTAAGTCCAAATATATGAAATATAATTGCTTATCATGTATTTAGCTAATGTCTATTTTGTAGGTGTAGTTAGATTTTATTTTTCATAAAAAAAATATAATTTTGGTAATAAAATTAGGATTAGTGCTATGAGGTTTAGGATGAATAGTGACTAGAAGGCAAAGACTTGGGAGGCACTGTGTAGCCTGGAGCAAGTAGATCCAAAGAAAGAAATATGAACAAGAATTGAAGACTGCCATAGCATGCATCCCACAAAACTTTGTAGGTTGTATAATGGTAGTGCTTTAACTTCTTTTCTTTTTTAGGGTATACAATTGGTCATTGACCTTTTAGTATTTAACAAAATTCAAATGCGTTATTGTTGTGTTTAATTTATGCAATAGAAATGACATGCTTTTCTTAAGTTTCTTAAAGTTTGATGATTTGATATGTAGCCTGGATGCAGTAGGCTCTTTAGAAAAAAATTAAATTTTATAACCTCACTAAATAACTCATAACCAAATTGCAGTCATGTGCTATTAAAATCTAAGCCCTAGTATTATAATCAAATATCAACTCAAAATCTAATAATTCAAAATTCAAAATTTGTAAAGCCCAATGATATAATAGTTGAAATTCTTACCAGGCTTCCTAATATCTAAAAGTATTTTCTACTTCTTCTCTATTGACATCTAAAAAGAACTCTTCCTTCTTCAAGCATTTCCTTTGAATTTCCAAATTAAACAATCTTTTAAGACAAGCTTTAAAATCTATAGAGATGAAAGTCAGTTTCTTTAATCTAAAGTCTTCTTAGGATGAATTCTCTTTCTTTTAAGATTTAATTAACTATAGGGGCTTTCCCTTATAGAGAAATGTGAACCTTCTAATAAAATAAATCTATTCTACCTCTCCATATAGTTTGGGAAGAATCTCTACTATATCAAAGTCTCATTAGCCTTAGGAGTCCTTATTAAGTAATTGAATCCATTATAGGGTAATATCTTTATCTTTCTAGATAATATCTTTATCCTTTAATAATGTATTTGATTACCTGAATAAGTACCTCCCAAGATCTTGGTGGTGTTCCAAATAAAATTTCTCACAAAATTAATAATAATATATAAATGTTTAATTTAGATTATATATGATATTATCTAAAGAAACTAACAAAATTTCATAAATTATACTTATAGCTATTGATGGACTAAGAATTAGTTTATATAGACATTGATTATAGCCATTGTAAGTCTAATTATGAAGGTGAGAATAAATTTTAATTTTATCATAGGCTTATTATAAAAATAAAAATCAATGGGCTTTCTTTTATTAAAAGTTATATTTCAAAAACTAAGTATTGGATGCATACTTAAATGCTTTATTAGTAAGATAAAAAAAATCAATTGCTTCATTAAACCTTACATGTGATGCTAAATGATCAAAAACCATGAATTGATTATGGAAATTGATGATATAATATCAAGAATGAATGAATATAACATTAAGCAATGTCTTAGGGTTATCTTGGACATCATTTGATGTAGCCTTGAAATAACTTATCATAAAGTTCAAGATTGTTGTATTAGTCTTCTAATAATTTATAAATAAGAGATTATTTTGGTCAAATTAATAGAGGTGGTGGACTGGTTAGGCTCAACCAAACCATGAGAACCCATCTTTGTTTATTTCTTATATGCTCTAGATTACAAATAGAGAGTCTAATGAACTTTAGAACTCTTGGATATGGTGAAATTTTTAAGAAATTGATCTTGGGTTGGGTCAAATTTTTGTAAGATGTTTTGGTTGGGTAGCTAAAATCAAGAAGAAAAAAGTCCTTAAACCTAGTCTAGGTTAACAATATAAAAGATGACTTTAAACTACTAGGTTTTAAAATGAAAAAGACCATTAGACTTGAAACTACTTGGAGATTGTTAAAAGATGTTTGTAGATTATATATTGAGTTTTGTAGAACTTTGATTTTGGTAAATTAAAAGAGGGTCAAACTAAGACTAGGTAGGGAAAGCCTAATCTATGCCAACTTTGGAAAGTTTAAAAATCTTTGACTTTTCTCAGATGGAGAGGTGGGGATCAACAATTGGATGTTATGTGAGATGCAAAAAAGATTAGATTTAGTTTAATTAATGTTGATAAAATAAAAAATAAATTATGAAATTAAAAACCACAATAAAAGGAACTCCCAATCACCAAGCTTCAAGAGAGGAATTATTTCTATCAAATATTCCATATTTCATTTCAAAATGACATTAAAATTATATTATAAGAAATTCAACTCATTCAAATTTTTTCCATAGGCATTGACCTTTGAATTTTAAAATTTCCCAAAAAATGGAGTTAGTTCCATGTTTGGTGGTATTTGGAGTTGATGCTTGGCTAAGGTGGTCAATCCCCCATTTTCAAGGATGATGGGATGCGATAACCACTTAGTTGGCTGAAGTGTCATGTGAAATCATTCTTGGATGTCCTTATACCTATGTAAGCTTTTGTGTTGGCCTCTAAGTCAACTTTTTTTTTTCAAGTATAAGCCTAAAAGTGGAGCTTTAGTTACAACCTTCAAAACTTTCAAACTTGGATGTCCTATATATTTTTCTCGCTTGAGAATATTTTTAGAGTTTAACTTATGTATATTGGACTCTTACAAATTCACATAAGACATAATACATGTTCAAGAACACAAGACGTCAATATAATACAACAAATATATCCAATATATAATAAATCTATAAGTTGTTTATCCTTTTGCATAAACCCACTAATAGGCCTATGAAGTACTACAAGAGTTAGTATCAAAATTTCTAACATATTTTTTGGAATAAAAAATATTTTTAACAATCTCTCTTATTTGTAGAAGAGCTTGTGCTCTAGAGAATATATGAATAATATACTTGCAAGTTAGAAATTCTAGAAAATATGCATTTGTTTTAGCTTTTTTTTAGGAATTTTTAAAGGGTCTCAAGCAAATGCATGTAATTTTTTATACTTAGAGAAATTTATTTTAGGTATAATCCCTATCAATGTATAGTCATCATTTTCATAATTCTTTGTATTTTTAGACTTATTTATAGCATCATCATCTTTTTGTAAATATTTTCATGAAGGTCTGTAAAATATTTAACAAATGTAAATATCTAACCTAAAATCATTTGAGAATATTAGTAATATGCTATTTTAAATGATGATTATTTGTTTATTTTTGAAATAATACTTCAATATAAAAAATATGAAGTAGTCATGTGTAAATCTTAATTTTCTATATTTTTTTCTGCTAAGAACCTGGATAAAAGTAATAATATATTGACTATTGTTGTTTGCCAATATGTTTGTTCTTAAAATGCTAAGGAAAACTTAAGTCTTGCATCCATCAAATTTTGTAGTCTTAAAAAAGGGATAAATTTAACATTGACACTATGGCATTAGGAAATCCATATTGTCTAAATCATCTTCTTAAAAAAATATTCTTGCTATGTGTGTTGTATCATTCATTTTACTATTGTGAATCTATTTATTATCACAAAAGTATTATCTACTCCTCTATGTGTCCAAGTTAAACCCAAAATAAAATTTATGAAAAGGTCTACCCCATGTTATATGGTGTTGTAATAAACATTTATCTTCAAACTTTTTTGTTTAGTTGGTTTTACTTGATTATAAATGAAGTCTCAAATAATAATTTTATCCACAACCCTTTTGAAGGCGGGCTAAAAAAATCCACTCACAATAGACAAATTGCTTTGTCCCTTATTAAATGTCCTTGAATATCTCCCAAACATAGCTCTCTAAAGGTTAAAAAAATCTTTAAGAGATGTCCTAAAGATTCATAGTTATCTAATTGTATATAAATATCTTACGCAGAAAAGGGGCTCGTAACATATATAACATTATCTTCATACTTATGATATATTACATGAAAATCTAAGAATGAAATATAAGCCTCCTTATGTTTATCAAAAACTAAATATGAGGATATAAAGATGTGATGACCAATTTTACAAGTTTATTTTCAACACATTGCTTATGTTTGAAAACAAAAATGTAATCTATGACTTAACATTTTTTTTCGACAATGACAAACTTAATGGTATACTTAAGAGCTTGATTGTCAATATGTAATAAACAATATATCTGAAACTTGGGAGATTGAATCGTTACAAAAAAAAATTTCATGATATGTAGAATAATTTGTCTAGCATTATTTAATTTTTCACTAAAGTTTTTCATAAGATAATTTTGTATTTTTGAATTAATATATTTCCAATGGCTACACTTGAGGATGTGCAACCTTAAATGCTTTAGTGTAATCAAATAATTTCAATATAGGGGAAGTAATCTTAAGAACCTTAGTCAGATTAAATGCTCCTTTAGCACTAATTACTTAAGATGGTATATCCTCATGTTCTTTTTTATTTTGTGTGCACTCCATAAGCTCACCACATGCCATTAATGCATTTTATAAGTCTTATCTATCAAGTGCTCTTTAAAAAAATAATAATATTTCAAATTAAAAGATTCTTTCTTTTATGTTATATCATAAATATGATATCATGATTTGCATATATTGCATGTAGTATCATGTCATATAATTTTTCATAAAGCTTATAATTCAAGTCTTGAATGTATTTGATTAAATCATGAATTTTCATGCAACTCATAATGTGTAATGCATTTAATATACCATGAATTAAAAATATGTCATCTAATATCTATGTCTATTTTTGATTCAATTAGCTCCACAACCTTACTATCATATAATTGATCATGAGACTCTAAGGATTGACATGATTATTCTCAAGTTAATATGAAAAAATTGACCCATGGTTTAGTTAACACCTAGGCTTACCCTATGTAAGTCCTTAACTAGATAATTACCCTAACTAAAAAATGGAATATGAAAGTTTAATCTTGAGATTTCTAAGAGAATAAACTTACTAGAACCATGAACAGTCTAGGTAAAAATTTTCCTTCAAAAACCAATATGTCCTGTATGTATTTTGTGCATCAATTGAGCTAATTGTACCCAGAAGTATCAAACAAAACCTAATTGAAATTAGCTTTAATAATCAAATTAACATACCCATTTGGATGTGTACACTCCCTCTAATGTTTTAAACATGGTTCAGGCATTACATTGCCCAACTATCTATTCACACATGTTCAATTAATCAAATGGAGTGATTTGACCCATTAATGCTTATACCATGCTTGAATGGCTAAATAGACTAAGCTATCCATGATATTTGATTGAACCTTTGAGAAAGATTATAGTTTAAGATGTTATGAATAATTATCTAGTTGAAACCAACTTGGTTGGACCGATTTAAGTGGATCAATTTAATGAAATGGGTCAACATGTTTGATTTGGATCCAAAAGACACACTCACCTTTATGATTGGATTAAGCCCATCAAATGGACAAATTATTCCAAATTTTGGGAAAAAATTTGAGGAGAACTTTAGGAACTTCCTTAGTTCAAACCAACACGATCTAGCCACTCAAAATGGGTTAAATCGATCCATTAATCTAATGGGGTTTAAAGGTAGCTAATTTCACCCAATTTTCTTAAGTAGTTTCCATAAGTATTTAAATTCATGATTATCCTCATGATTAAGGAGCAATTGAATAGAATTAGTTAGAATCATAAGGAGGTTGAGCTGGCTTAACTCATTCAAAAGAAGTTGTGAGAATTTTATTTGGAATACCACATAGATCTTGGGGGTACACATTTAGGTAATCAAATCTGTAATTAAGAGATAAATATATTATCTCGAAAGATCAACATATTACCCTATAATAGATTCAATTACTTAATAAGAACACCTAAGGCTGATGGCTCTTTGACATACCAGAGATTCTTCCCCTGAATTACATGGAGAGGTGTTGACCACACTTTTAGAGTGAGGATTCAATCTTCCCATCATAGTTCTAGGGGTGTTCTAGACACTAAGAGCTCCTTAGTCATAAGGTACTTCCAGTGGCTTAGTGAACACTTAACCTAAGCCTAGTGACTTAGAAGGATTAGCCATAGAGTTGTCTATGCTTTAGGACCTAGGGAAACTTATCTAGCCTATAGCCGAGCCAAGTCCATGCCTATCTTTCTTAGCCAAAATTCAATCTCAAATCAACATATCCAATTTCAATTGGATCCCAACTCAAATTCAAGTCTCCAAACCAAAATCAATTCCAAATGAACCAAACCTAAGCCCATGATTTGATCCTATGGACTTAACCAAATCCCTTTGATCCAAACTCAATTGATTTTTTTTCATGGATCAATTTAATCCTTCAAATATCAATCCAAACCAGATTAAATCTACGATCAAATCAACCAAGCCAAAATCAATTCAATCAATATAACCTAACCCATTTGACTATAAATATTCAAATGAGCCAAAATCCATTTGAACCTAAATTAATTACAAAAAAAAGTTATAAATCAATCCCAAATTAATATCCAAACTCAACTAAACTCAATTCAACCCAAAATCAATTCAATTGAACCATTGAGCTCACTTGACCCAGAGTGATCTAGAGGACTCATTTGATCCAAATCTCAATCCAACCCAAATTGGATTGAACCAAACTAATCAAAACCTCCTACAATGATTGTTGATCATCTTAGATTAATCAATGGCCATCAATTGGGTCAAACCAAGTCAATTAGGTCATTTAACCAAATCAACCCACTTAATCTACATGAGCCAAATGAACCAAATATCACCTTAATAATCAATTGAAACCATTTAACCTAAAATCAATGAGACTTGACCATCAATTGTGCTAAACAAAATCCAATTGGCCCCTTGACCCAAGTTTCCCCAATTAAACTTAAAGAGACAAATTGGATCACCCCAAAATCTAACCCAAATTGATTGCAACCAATGGCTCAAGTCATTCCAAATTGATCATTGAAAATGATCAAAGCCTTGACTGAACCCAATTGACCCATTTACAAAGGATCAATTTGGCCTAAATCATTCATAAATCCAAATTAATTGAAATCAAAGCCTACAATCATCTTCAAATGATCAATTGAACCTAAACCAATGCTTAACCCAAGCCAATTTAGCCAATTTGGCCAAATTGGTTAACTTGACCTATTTGACCCATATGAATTCAAATGAGCCAAAATCAAATCTAAGCTAAATTAAACCAAACCAATTGAACCAAAAACTTCAAAATACTCATTTGAACTTGTATTAACCCTTGGTTTGACCCAATTTGACCAATTGGTCAACTAGACCCAACCTAGCCCAATTTTACCTATATGGGTAAAATTGAGCCAAACCCATTCAGACCAAGCCCAAACCCTTTAAAACTTGGCATGACCCATCCTTGGCTCACCTTAGGTCAGCCCAAATCCAACTTAACCCATGCTTGACCCAAATTTACCCAAAACCTAATGGGTAAAGCTTTCCAAATGGGATAAATATCCCATTTGAATGGTCAAACCCAATCTCCTCTACATGGCTACCCCTTAGGCCCCCGCCTTAGCAAGAGGGACACTGGCTCATTTGACCCAAAGGTGATTGGGTCAGCCATGAGCTAAGTGGAGGTGAGTTCACCTCTCTCCTTCCATTGGAACACTTGAAAATGAAGGACACCCACTTCTCCTCTCGTGGCAACCACTCCCCTTCACTCACCCAGTCAAACCGATCCAACTCAACACCTCCCTTCGACCCACGACCATCTAAGATAGTTGGATGGCCACTATGAGCCAAAGGAATCCCGTTAATATCAATTATCTAATTCAACATTGAGCATCCTCAGGCCCAGAGATGGCTAGAGCATTTCCCTGAGCTTCCCAAGCTTCTTCCTTGCTGAAAAACACCAACCCTAAATAGGACAAGCTCCAACTACGTCCAAACTCCACCAAAACTCCACTCTAATCAAATTAACTCTTTCCACACTATTGACCTCACTTTTGGAGTGAGCTCTCAACTTTGTTATCATAGATCTAGAACTCTTATAGATAATAAGAGTTTCTTATTATTAAGGCACTTCTGGTGATTAGGTGAACACTTAACCTAACCCTAGAGATTTAAAAGAGTTAGCCATCGGGATAGGTTGTGCCTTAGGGATTTAAGAGAACTTTTCAACCCTATAGCCCAAACCAAATCCATGCATCCTGTTGGCTTAATTAGCCTCATGTTCAATTTGATTAATTTTGATGATAACAAACAAATGCTTGGATGTTCTAATGAATATTTTTATGTGTTTGATATATCAATTGCTAATTACATATCCAATACATCTCACAAATTGTTAGAAGAAATTGCAAGAATAAAAGAATGAAAGGGATAATGTGAAGCTCATGATTTTAGGTTATATGACTATTCATATGAGTTCTTTGGCATGAATCAATTTGCTCACAACTAACATACTATTTTAATGAGGTTAATTTGTATAAATCTTTATTTAATTAACATTCAATTATATGTTTTCTACATAGCAATAAAATTGTCAAAGTAATAAATGATCATAACTATTAAGTATAATTATTTTATTTACTTAATATAATTAGGTATTTTAATTTAATTTGCTGGTTATATGATAACTAACATATTTATGATTATATATAAATTATATCACATGTCAAAATTAACAAAAATATATAAAATTTTGTATTTTAGCCAAAGTCATTGTTTAATCAAAGAATTCATATCTGATTTTATCTCCATCTGATTCCTTGGATTTTTCCTTTAAAATAAGTGTTTACATGACCCACTTTGCATTAAAATTGAATTTATTATGATTTTTAAACATTACTTGATTTTAATAATGGATGCATGCTACATGCTTTGAATATATTAAGAGCTACATGTGATTACTTTTGACTTTCCCATGTGAATAGCCGAATTTTTGCTGCTAAATTTAATATTTGTTTAATATAAATTATATTTTATTGAATATTAAATTATCACATGATAGCATGAGGTTGTATAATATATTTCTTTGAAATAATTTTTTAAATGACCTTTCTTGCCTATAAATAGCCCTCATTCTCTTCATGAAAGCATCCCTCATTCAAAATTCAAAATCTCTCCAAACAAATCTAAGAGAAAATCTCTTAAATGTTCTTTCCAAGTGTTCTCCAAATATTGCAAGATCAAATCCTTGGTTTGGAAGCTTCAACATCTTCAACTAAGCAAGCCTTTTAAATTACTTGAGTTTGTTTTCTTGATCTTAATACTTCTTAGTTGTTCATGCTATTTTCACCATCTATTTCTTCTTTCTAATTTATACTTTTGGTGGATTAGTCTTTGAACATTGGTTTTCACATCAAAGCTTCTCAATCATTTTTTTTGGTGAAAAACTCTTGTGATAATTTGTAGGATCTATTTCAACTTGCTGAAATTTTTAGCTTCCTACAAATTTCTTTTGGTTTCTTGAAATATTTCTTCTTTGGTCTTATTTTGAAAGATCATTTATTCTTAGATCTATTTTAAGCATTTTAAAAAATAATTATTGTGCTGAAATTATTTTCATATTTTCTAGATCTCTCTTTTTTTTAATTGAAAGCTTACTAGCCAACTTAGATCTATCATATACTTATTTTTTTTATTTTATGATCATTAGCATTAATTGAAAGAATCTTTTGGTTAAAAAAAAAATTACTCCTTGCTGAAATTTATCTTATCATGAAAAAGAATATTGTGAATTTATTTTGAAATCATTTTGTATTATTCTACAAATTATAATAACTTAAACATCCTAGTAAGATCACTTTAAGTTATTTATTTTTTTATTAAGTGAGCATTTTGCCAAATTTTTTTAAGTTGTAAAGTGATCATTTATAAGTTGTGAGATCACTTTTGAATTTGATTTCTTGGTATATTTGTGAGAGATTTACTTTATCAAAATTTATTATTTTGTATTTTTTTTTGTGTTGTAAAATTTATTTTGGGGTTGTACTCACCTTTGTGGAGAGTACATATTGTATAGGGGTTGTACTTGCCCGTTATAGAGAGTACTTTTGTAAACCATTTTTCATTTAGTGGATTCTAGCCGGTGTGGCTAGCGTGTAGGCGGTTTGGGGTTTAGACCACATAAAAATGTGCCTCTTGTCTCTATTTACTTTATTGTATTTTATTTTTGCTGCATTTAGAATTATATCTTATCATTATAAAATCAAAATCTAATTTTCTATTTAAAATTAAAATTTAAGTTTTGAAAATTTTAATATTACCCAATTCACCCTCTTGGGTGCTAGTGTCTCACAATTGGTATAGCTAGGCTCTTTTATTATTAACATCCAAGAGTAAATCTTTTCACTATGGCAAGGTTTCACAAAGGGTTCATTCTGGGAGGGACAATCCACTCATAGACCTCCACTTTTAGATAGTGTACCATTTGATTATTGGAAAAATAGAATTAGTACATTCTTAAGAGGTCAAGATGCGCATGTGGTATATGTTGACACATCAATATCATACACCACTGAGAAGTAAATGGCATTAAAGTAGAAAAAACCTTTTGAGGAATGGTCTATAAAGAGAACTTGATGAATTAAATGCTAGGGCTTGTAATACTTTACATTGTGCTTTATTACCGATGATTACATGAAAATTTCTATGTTAAAGCAAAAGAAATATGGGATAAACTTATTATAACTTATGAAGGAACTAGTGAAGTTAGAGATGCTCACATAAATAGACTTGTTCATGATATGAGTTATTTCATATGTCTCCTTGAATCTATTTCTGATATGTATACTAGATTTATGAAAATAATTAACACATTACATTCTCTTGGAAAAACATATAGGAATCAAGACTTAGTTTATAAGATTCTTAGATGTCTTCCAAAAGTAAAGTAAATAAAATTATTAGTGAAGTTAAAGATTTATCTACTTATCCACTTGATCGCTTTTGGGTTCTTTTGATAGCACATGAACAAGTTATTGCTCAAAGGGATAAGATGGATAACTCAAAAAAGGGAGAAAGGAGAAGCCATTGCACTACAAGTTGATGATAGTGATGAGCATAACACCTCAAGCTCGGATGGTGATTGTGATGAGGTGGTCATGCTTTCCAAAAGGCTTGGGAACTTGCTAAGGAAGAAGAATCAAAGGTATAAAAAATCTAAAAATTATAAATTTCAAACTAAGAAATTTCCTACAGTGAAGGGATCATTTGCTATCATTGTAAAAAAAGCCCCGGACACATAAGAGGTGATTGTCCGAACTTGTTGAATCAAAGAAAAAGAAATTGATGAAAACAAAAGAAAAAATATGAAGGAGAAAAGTACCATAAGAAGAAGAAGAAGCTTTATGGGCCAATCATTCAAATGAATCAAGTACTAGCTCATCGATGAAGAGGTCAACATATGTCTTATGGCAAATGGAGAATTTGACTTAGATTCTATGTAATGATATATCTTATGATGAATTAGATGATGCTTTTAATGATTTAGTTATTGAATATAAAAAATTAAAAAGAAAATACAAAACCTTAGAAAAAGAACATAAAAATTTAGATATGCATTTTTGTGATTTAAAAAATGAATGTGATAATTTAAAAGTAAAATACTTCTTTATTAAATTGTTCCTTAGTTGTAGGTAAACTTGAAAGAGAGAATATCTTATTAAAAGCAAGATTAGAATTATGTTTAAAATCACAAGTTCATTATAATACTTCATCAAGAAAAACATTTAATAAAATTATTTGCATCATACACATCCCACTCATATATCTTATAATTATCATTCTAAATCATATGCAAACACTAATGTTTGGTGCAACTATTGCAATAAAAAGCATATTTCATTTGATTGCTATGCACGAAAATATAAAAATACTAAGCAATCATCTTATGTATGGGTACCAAAAGGTACAAGCACTACACAAACCATGCATGCTAAATATCTTACTTCAAATTTAGAATGTGGACCCAAACATGTTTGGGTTCCAAAAGTTAACATGTGAGTTTATTTGTAGGAATGCCTTCAAAGCAAAATCAAAGAAGGCATGTGGTACTTGGACATGGATGTTCAAGACATATGATGGGAGATAAAGATAAATTCACAACTTTAGAATCAAGTGATGGAGGATTTGTTACATATGGAGATAATGAAGGGAAAAATCATTGGCATTGGTTCTATTTGTAAGAATTCTATCACTTTAGATAAAGTTTTTCTAGTAGAAGGATTAAAACATAATTTAATTTCTATTAGTCAATTATGTGATAAAGGTTTGAATGTAGTATTCCATGCATCATATTGCATTATAAAAATAATGAAAATGTTTTGCTAGTAGGGAAAAGATACAAAAAATATTTATGTCATTGATTTAGATAGCTTTCATGATGTAAATTTAAACTTACTTTGTTTTAAAAGCACTCATGATGATATATGGTTATGGCATAGGAGACTATGTCATATTAACATGCACACACTTAATAAAATTGCTAAACTTGATTTAGTAGTTGCCTAAATTAAATTTTCATTCAAACTATGTTTGTGATGCATGTATTCATGGTAAACATTCTAGAAGCTCATTTAAAAGTAAAAATATTGTTTCTACTTCTAGACCTCTAGAATTATTGCACATGGATTTATTTGGTCCTTATAGCACCATTAGGTGGAAAAAATTATGGTTTTGTGATTGTTGATGATTTCTCTAGATATACTTGGGTTTTATTTGTAACTTACAAGGATGATGTTTTTGGTGAGTTTAGAAAGTTTTCTAAATATATTCAAAGAGAACAAGGCCTTTTGATTAATAGGGTTCAAACTGATCATGGTGGCGAATTTGAAAATAAATTATTTGAGGATTTTTGTGATGGGATTAGACATAATTTTTCTGCACCTAGAACTCCCCAACAAAATGGAGTAGAGAGAAAAAATAGAATATTAATTGAATTAAGTAGATCTATGCTTGATGAGTATAAATTGCCAAAATATTTTTGGGCAAAAGCAGTAAATAATGCATGTTATGTAATGAATAGGATCTATTTTAGACCAATTTTGAAGAAGACACCCTATGAATTGTTTTTTGGAAAGAAGCCTAAGATTGAACACTTTCATGTATTTGGATGTAAATGCTTTATTTTGAATAATGGAAAAGATCATTTAGGTAAGTTTGATTGCAAATCGATGATGGTATTTTCTTAGGATACTCTCTTTCTAGTAGAGCTTATAGAGTTTACAATAAAAGAAAAATGATTGTAGAAGAATCAATACATGTTTTTGATGAAAATTTGATTGATCCTATTAGAAATGAAGTGATTGATGAAGAGATTGATAACTTTAAGAAAATATCTTTAGAAGATAATATGGATGATTCATTGCCTAAAGAATGGAAATATAATAAAAATCATCCAAAGGAACTAATTATAGGAGATCCTTCAAAAGGAGTTATGACTAGAAGCACATAGTAGAAGTTGTAGATCATTCAGATTTTTATCCGAGGTTGAACCTAAAAATTTAGAAGAAGCATTAAATGATAATTTTTGGATTATTGCTATGGAAGAGGAGTTGAATCAATTTGTAAGAAATGATGTTTGGGAATTAGTCCCAAGACCCCAAGATCAAAATGTCATTGGAACAAAATGGATCTTTAGGAATAAGCTAGATGATTCGTTGTATTGTTAGAAATAAAGCTAGGTTAGTTGCACAAGGGTACACAAGTTGAAGGTATAGATTTTGAAGAATCTTTTGCACCAGTAAAGACTAAGCTAGTTACTCCTTGCTTATGCTTGTTTTAGAAATTTTAAACTTTTTCAAATGGATGTCAAAAGTGCATTTTTTTGAATGGATTTATTGACCAAAATGTATTTGTAGAGCAACCACCTGATTTGAGAGCCTTGATTTTCCAAATCATGTGTATAAATTAAAGAAAGCCTTATATGGTTTAAAACAGGCTCCTTGGTATGATAGGTTAAGTAACTTTTTGATAGATCATGGATTTAGAAAGAAGAGTAGATACCACTTATTCCTTAAGAGCATAGATGATGATTTGATTGTGGTACAAGTGTATGTAGATGATATATTATTTGGAAGTACAAATGAATCTTTATGCCATGAGTTCTCATCTTTGATGTCTAAAGAGTTTGAAATGAGTATGATGGGAGAACTTAATTTTTTCTTAGGTCTTCAAGTGAAGCAACAAGAAAATGGCACATCTATCACAAACTAAGTATATAAATGAATTGCTTGAGAGGTTTGACATGAAAAGATTTAAATCTAGTAAAACTCCTATGAGCCCATCTATAAAATTGGATTTAGATGAATTAGGAAAATCTTGATCAAAAACTTTATAGAGTATGATAGGTTCACTTTTATACCTGTCGCTAGTAGGGATATTATGTTTGCTATTGTGTGCTCATGTGCCAACCCAAAGAATCTCATTTAATAGCCAAGCGTATCTTCGGTATTTGATAGCACTACTAGGTTAGGTTTATGGTATCCTAAAAATTCTTTATCATGTGATTTGATTGCTTATTCGATGTCGATTTTGGATGCAAAGTAGATAGAAAAAGCACATCGGCATATGTCATTTTTAGATCATCACTTGTGTCTTGGTCATCTAGAAACAAAATTCGTAGCTTTATCCACTGAGTACATAGCTGTAGTTGCTGTCCTTGGTTAAAGCAACAATTAGAAGATTTTGGTATTAAGCAAGATCACATTCTAGTTTAATGTGACAATACTAGTGCTATTAGTTTGACTAAAAATCCTATCCAAAGACTCTCAACCAAGCATATAGAAATTAGACATCATTTTATTAGGGATCATGTTTTGAAAGGTGATGTTAATATTAATTTTATTAGCACCGATTTACAAATTGAGATATTTTACAAAACCCTTACCGTAAGAACGTTTTGTACTTTAAGACATGCTTGGAATGTTAGATCCTAATATTTAAAATTGTATGTAGTTTGTTCTCACTTTTGATGTTGTCAAAAGGGGAGAAGAGTAAAATGTTGGTTAATATTAAGTCTATTTAATGCATACATTTAGGGGAGCAACATTATTCATCTCATATGCATAATTTTTTTAATAGAATTTCTTTCAAAACTATGATGAAAGGTCAATTTGCACCTTCATCAAAATCAATACCCAACATTAGTTTGTCATCATCAAAAGGGGAGATTGTTGGCTTAATTAGCCTCATGTTCAATTTGATTAATTTTGATGATAAATAAAAAAATGCTTGGATGTTCTAATGAATATTTTTATGTGTTTTAGATATATCAATTGCTAATTACATATCCAATACATCTCACAAATTGTTAGAAGAAATTGCAAGAATAAAAGAATGAAAGGGATAATGTGAAGCTCATGATTTTAGGTTATATGACTATTCATATGAGTTCTTTGGCATGAATCAATTTGCTCACAACCTAACATACTATTTTAATGAGGTTAATTTATATAAATCTTTATTTAATTAACATTCAATTATATGTTTTTTCTACATAGCAATAAAATTGTCAAAGTAATAAATGATCATAACTATTAAGTATAATTATTTTATTTACTTAATATAATTAGGTATTTTAATTTAATTTGCTGGTTATATGATAACTAACATATTTATGATTATATATAAATTATATCATAATTTTAAATGTCACATGTCAAAATTAACAAAATATATAAAATTTTGTATTTTAGCCAAAGTCATTGTTTAATCAAAGAATTCATATCTGATTTTATCTCCATCGGATTCCTTGGATTTTTTCCTTTAAAATAAGTGGTTACATGACCCACTTTGCATTAAAATTGAATTTATTATGATTTTTAAACATTACTTGATTTTAATAATGGATGCATGCTACATGCTTTGAATATATTAAGAGCTACATTTGATTACTTTTGACTTTCCCATGTGAATAGCCAATTTTTGCTGCTAAATTTAATATTTGTTTAATATAAATTATATTTTTATTGAATATTAAATTATCACATGATAGCATGAGGTTGTATAATATATTTCTTTGAAATAATTTTTAAATGACCTTCTTGCCTATAAATAGCCCTCATTCTCTTCATGAAAGCATCCCTCATTCAAAATTCAAAATCTCTCCAGCAAATCTAAGAGAAAATCTCTTAAATGTTCTTCCAAGTGTTCTCCAAATATTGCAAGATCAAATCCTTGGTTTGGAAGCTTCAACATCTTCAACTAAGCAAGCCTTTTAAATTACTTGAGTTTGTTTTCTTGATCTTAATACTTCTTAGTTGTTCATGCTATTTTCACCATCTATTTCTTCTTTCTAATTTATACTTTTGGTGGATTAGTCTTTGAACATTGGTTTTCACATCAAAGTTCTCAATCATTTTTTTGGTGAAAAACTCTTGTGTGATAATTTGTGGATCTATTTCAACTTGCTGAAATTTTTAGCTTCCTACAAATTTCTTTTGGTTTCTTGAAATATTTCTTCTTTGGTCTTATTTTGAAAGATCATTTATTCTTAGATCTATTTTAAGCATTTTAAAATAAATTATTGTGCTGAAATTATTTTCATATTTTCTAGATCTCTCTTTTTTTTAATTGAAAGCTTACTAGCCAACTTAGATCTATCATATACTTATTTTTTTATTTTATGATCATTAGCATTAATTGAAAGAATCTTTTTGGTTAAACAAAAAAAAAAATTACTCCTTGCTGAAATTTATCTTATCATGAAAAAGAATATTGTGAATTTATTTTGAAATCATTTTGTATTATTCTACAAATTATAATAACATAAACATCCTAGTAAGATCACTTTAAGATATTTATTTTTTTTTAAGTGAGCATTTTGCTTGCCAAATTTTTTTAAGTTGTAAAGTGATCATTTATAAGTTGTGAGATCACTTTTGAATTTGATTTCTTGATATATTTGTGAGAGATTTACTTTATCAAAATTTATTATTTTGTATTTTTTGTGTTGTAAAATTTATTTTGGGGTTGTACTGCCCCTTTGTAGGAGTACATATTGTTGTAGGGGTTGTACTTAGTTATAGAGAGTACTTTTGTAAACCATTTTTCATTTAGTGGATTCCTAGGGGTGGCTGGCGTGACGAGCCGGTTTGGGGTTTGGAACCACGTAAAAAAAATTGTGCTTGTCTCTATTTACTTTATTGTTGTATTTTTATTTTTCTTTGCATTTAGAATTATATCTTATCATTATAAAATCAAAATCTAATTTTCTATTTAAAATTAAAATTTAAGTTTTGAAAATTTTAATATTACCCAATTCACCCCCCCTCTTGGGTGCTATAGTGTCTCACACATCCTTCTTCCAAATCAAATCTCAAATTCAAATCCAAATTTCAAAATCAAATCCAACTATCAAATGATTGAAACCCATGATCAAATTTAAACTCCAAATCCCTTCCTAAGCCCTTTGATTTTTATCTTATGGACTTAGCCTTAACCAAATTCAAATCAACCCTAATTTAATTGATTTTCTCTTATCAAATTCAATCTCAAATCAAATTCCAACTCATAAATCAATTCCAAACTCCAAATGATTGAAACCCAAATCAAATCAAATTCCCAATTTTAGCCCTTTTAGCCAAATTCTTGAACTTGGCTAAATGATACCCAAACAAACTCAAAACTCATGGATTTCTTCATAAGTCAATCATTCTTTCAATAGTCTATCCAAATATAAATGAAATCTATAATCATCAAGCAAAATCAAAATCAACTCAAGTCAAACCCAACATAGCCTATTTGACTTGAAATGTTCAATTAAACCAAAACTCATTTGAACCCAAACCAATTACAATTGAATTTATATATCAATCTCAAATCAATATATAAACTCAACCAAATCAAACCCAACTCAAAATCAAGCCAACTAAGCCCAATTGACTCAGTTGACCCAAAGTGGCCAATTTGACCTACATGAACCAAAATCAAATTCAATTCAAATCAAGGTGAATTAAGCCAATCCAAACTTCATGTCATAATTGTTGATCATCCTAGGTTAATCAATTGTCATGAATTGGGTCAAACCAAGTCAACCTAGCATGTTGACCAAGTCAACCCTTTAACCCATATGAACCCAAACTAGCCAAATTGCAACCTAAACCAAATTGATTGCAACCAATGGCTCAAGTTCACTCCAAATTGATCATTGAACTTGACCAAAGCCTCAATTGAACCCAATTTTACCAATTGGTCATCCTAACCCAACTTGGCCTAATTTGACCTTAAGGGTCAAATCAACCTAAAACCCAATCAAATCCAAATTGAACTTAACCAAAGCCTATAATATATTGAAAATGATCAACCAAACCCAAACCAAGCCATGATTCAAGCCAATTTGGTCAATTGGGTCATTGGTCAAGTTAGCCCAAATTGACCTAAAGGATCAAATTGGCCAAAATCCAAATTAAATCCAAATTAAATGAAATTGATTGAAACTAATTGAACCAATATACTCCAAATGATCATTTAAACTTGACACAACCCTTAGTTTGACCCAATTTCACCAATTGGTCAACCTAACCCATTTTGAGCCAAATGGGTCAAATTGACCCAAATTAAACCAAATGAACTCCAAATGATATAAAATTTGGTCCAACTCACTTTTGACTCATTTCAAATCTATTTAAATCAAATTCAATGCCAAATGACCACTTTTCCCTTGGGTGAAGGGCATCCCATGAGAAAAGACACTCACTCAAATGGTCATTTCTCTTCCTTGGCCACTTGACACTCATCCATTAGTTCACATAGGCACCAAGGACACTGATTATATTACCAAAGAGGTGGTTGGGGTAGGCATGACTCATGAGGAGGTGAATTCACCTCACTTCTCTCATTGAAATACTTGGCATGAATGACTCCCACCTCCCTTTGCTAGGACATCCATTTTTCTTCATGACAGCCACTTTTCATGCCTTAGCCAACCAAAATGAGCCACTTAAGAGGATTCCCTTCCATTCCCAACCACCCCAAGCCAAATGAAAATATTTTGGAGCCAAAAATCAAACAAAAAAAAAGGATTTTTGACCAAAATCAAACATAAGGCATTAGAGGTTGAAGAACTCCTCCTCCCACTCTCTTTTCTATCCCTTTGAGCTCCCAAACAAACAAACAATCATCTCACTTAATTTTGGGGTGAAAAACACCAAAAAAAATAAGTGGATTTCGGCAAGAATGTAGCGGTGATTGGAGAAGGCATCGTTCCGAAGAAAGGCAAGAGGTCTAGGCTCATTCAAGGATTCCTCCCCCACTCAAAAGCATGCTCGAATCATCACCACCACAAAAAGTCATCCCCGGTGAGGTAATCTTCAAAAACTCATAGCCGACCTTAGGATTTATTGCATTTTGTGAATATTTTCTTGCAATTTTAGAAATTTCTCTTAGATAAATCTCATTTTTTTATTTTAGTTGATCCCAATACGATATAGAATTTTATTGACAAAGATCGATGCAAAAATGAACCCAATTGAACTTCATTTCACATTTTTGTTTTGCATTTTTCTCATCGGTTTCGTTGGTCGGAGAGCAACAGCTGTCCGATCCCATGTTTAGGGGATCAAATGACTCAGATCACGATGGACCCTCATCTTTTCAACCCCTAGATCATGAGATCTATGATTGGATCCCGTGTATCAGATCTGGATCCTCCGATCCATGATCGGATGGTCGGATCTGATCTGCGCGTCATGGTCACTATTCCTAGTGTTTTCCCTTCGTGTCGACACGACGCGATAATCGCGATTGCCGGCGTTACGTTAAACCTCATGGTCGTGCGGTGCCGTGTTGCCATGTTAAGGCCGAGTGCGGTGCTGATTGGGTTAAGTGGAAAATCGATTTTCTGATTTTAAAAATTATTTGAAACTTTTGAAACTTAAAAAATTGAGAAAATAAAATGCTTAATGAAAAATTACAAATAAGGGCTTGTTAGATTCATCTTTCTGAAAGGAATTCAATAAACCCAAAATCTACAAATTTTGCTAGATAGTTTGAGCTTAATTTAAGTTTTGGTAAAAATCAAATTTCATTAATTAAACTAAAAATATATCTTAGATTAAGTTGAAATTTTTAGAGATTGAAAGTGAAGTGCAATCTACCTATCATAAAAATTTTAAATCAAAATCACTTCTGGATTGAAAGATATTGAATTTTGAAGTTCAAATGATTTATTTTAATAAAATAAATTAACAAACTTCATGAAAATTATCTTAATCAACAAAAACTTTGAAAAATAATAATTAATTATAAAAAAATACAAAAAATTCAAAAAATATTCATTTTAAAGGTATTTTAGAGGAGATTAACTTAAAATTAATTCTATTTAATTTTGAACTATAATTAAGGCTTAATTTGGGTTTAATTAAAATTTTAATTAGCTTAATTACTAACTAATTATCAAAGTAATTAATTTCAAACTTTTTGAGGTTGAATAATGGGATGACCTTTATCTCCATAATTTTTTTGAGATTTATTGCTTTGTTAATTAGGAAAATTTGTTATCTTAGCCTTAATTATTTTCTTGATTAATTAGGTGATTAATTAACATGGTAAATAATAAAAAATCATTAATTAATCTTGTTAGTCATTGGGAGATAGTGAATGGATATGGGGAATGAGATTGGGGCCTCTTTCCTATTCTTTTCCCTAAGTTCACTTCACTTGACTTGAAATCATTTAATTTAGATTAATTAATGATTTAATTAATTAAATGGATTAATTAATTAAATTAAAATTATAATAATTCCAAAATTTATCTAATTAAATTTTTTGGGTAGCTCTTTGGCTGTTCAATAACCTAAAGAGAGAGCTAATGAAATTATGATTAGCTCATATGTGTGAGAAAATCATAAGAGTAATTAAGTGAACTCCTTAAGCTTAATTAATTAATAATTATGAGCTAATTCTATTAGTCCCCTTTCATTTCATAGGAGCATTGCTATTTACTTTTCTATATGGTTGCATATCATATTAGCTCATAATTATTTAATTAATTACCTTAAGGTGTCATAGGCAAGGGTTAATTAATTAGTTTAATCCATGCTTAACTTAATCAATCCATAAAATCAACCTAATTACTTTTCATTAAATCATATTAACTGACACATATGGGAATGGGATTAAGATCAGCAAACCTCTTCCACATCTTCTAATTAAATCAAACTCAAAACTGAAAGTGTCATTAAAGAACTTTGATTCATTTTAAATAACCTTATTTACTATAATTGTCCTTAGGAATTAATTGAAATGAATGAGATAATGTACTTATGTTCCTTTATTTCTTTCCAATCATATTAAATGTTGCTCGCCATGTGTAATCATGCATTCATTCCTTTTAAAATTAACTAAATGCAATGGTTTCTTTATATTGTGCATGTAGTGATTTAAATTAAAAATAGGTGTATTATTACTATTAAATCAAAAATTATTTTTAAAAGCCTATAAATCAATTATAATAGATGGAATGATGTTAATTACAAGTATCTATAAGTTTGCATGTGTTGATAATATAAGATATGCAATATGAAGCTCTCTTTCCTTATCTTATATGGATTTGCATGGGATTTATAAATGTATAGTTCATTTGAAAAGAACACATCATTTATCTAAATCTACTCCTATACATCTCCATGCTAAAGCTTAGAAGAATTTCATATCACATATGTAAATCATATAATCAAATCAAATATGACTTCTTGCATAACTTCTCATTCTTTTGTTTTTTTTTTGCACATTCACATGTATCTGACAAAAGAGCTATATTAGTCTGGACACTCCGAGGCTGTGAGGCTTTAAGTAGCCTTAAGTAGGTCTTATACCTTACACCCAATGTAGAATAATGATACCATACTAACTTAAAACTCTTATACATATGTATGTGTGTGTGGGTAAAATTTATTTTTTATATAGTCTCTTCAATCTATGGTGAACAAGAATATAAAAATTCATCTTTTTGGGATGCCACGTAGATCCGTAGATGTCCTTATTCAGGTGATCGGGTACATCATCAAGGAATAGTATACTATCTTGGGAGATAGAAGTTACTACCCTTTAATGGATCTAATCACCTTAATAAGGACTCCTAAGGATGATGGGTCTGCATATGTACCAGAGATTCTTCCCCTACTTTACATGGAAAAGTGAAGCAGTGTTTATTTTAAACTGGGTTCATTAAGTTCCCTACAGGGGTAATCCACCATAGTTAATTACATCCTAAGGGACATGATCCCTTAGGAATACTCTCGATTAAGGTAAATGATCATTATCTTCAAAGATTTTAATAGGAAAGGACTATCAATCGATTAGTTCATTTTTTGAAGATCAAATGAGATTGATCAAAGAGGGAGAGTTATTATTGAAGCCAAAAGAAAGATAAGTAGGAGATGCTTACGATGCTAGGAAACCTAACGAGCATCTCAAACTATCCTATGGTTGGGCTTTACATTTTTGAAGTTGATTTAATTTATTTAAGTTGCATTTTTTCATTAGAAATTTAGGACTTATGATTCTATAACACAAGATTAAAGAAATTCCTAAGAGGTGGGGAATTATGATTATGGCCCACAAAGGGGAGAAGCAACCTCAGAACCTAAATCAAGGGAGCTTTGGTGAGGACCAAAAGCATATCCTGAATCTAAGGTAAAATTGGGTATTTGGTTTGCCTCCACAAGAGAGGACAAACCACCCGACCGCTTAGACTTACAACTGCCTGGGGTGGTCGCCAACTAACTCCTATAATTTTAAGTACATGTAGGCAAGTCATATGCTTATGCAAGATAGCTAGACTGTTATTTATTTAGAAAGAGATTAAGTCCTTAAACTCACTTCCTAAAGAGACTAGATCATGTAAGGGCATGCTTCAAATGACCTAAATCTATTGCAATTCAGATTTCATTTTATTTTCATTTTGGGATAATTATTTTTGACTCAGGCTAATAGGATTCATATACCTAATGCATGAGAAATAAAGTTATTATCGAAAATCAGCGATAAGGGGGGAGGTGTGTTTCCACCATGGCTCTCAAAGGTCAAGCCAAGTTTCTCTGGCAAAGGTGGAAGCTCTCCAATCAAGAGTGAAATAAGATGCATTTATGCATGATGTTGTATAAAAAATACTCATCCAGCTAAGGGGTTGCTAATTCTTTTATCTTGATTTTAAACCTAAGCTTTAGGTGAGATTATGAGTTCTTTATTTTTAGTTTTGAATTGTTAGATTTGGTAAAAGATTTATTTTTTCTTAATAGCCTAATCCACATCCAGGCCATACATAATGGAAGGAAGAAACTAGGAAAAAGATGCCACTTAATGCAAAAGCTAAACAAATCATCAATCAATTTATAAAGCTAATGGAAAAAAGAATAAGAGGCCGTTGTGGTGGTACCCGCACAAAAATAACAAATTGGGTAAGCTCTACCCTATATAACCAGTTACAAATGAATTAAATACAATTAAGCAAGGAATTCATTGTTATGGGGGTCTTCAAAATTCATTTCTTCATTATTCTTTTCTTCTTCTTTTTGATTCCTTCTTTTGGATGGTTGGAAGGTGGATGCTCCAAGGCTTCACATGGTACATAAGATGAGATCTTATGGCCAATGTTCATCCTAATCCCCATAATAATCATTCCAAAATCCTAATTATACAAATTTACATGAAAAGGAAAAGTAAATCTAGCCAACACCTGCAAAATAAAGGTTAGCTAACCAAACCACCAAATCTCAAGCATGTATATTAGACTTATCATCCCACACATGGGTGACTAAGTCCACCTGGCCTATTGGATTATGCTTAGGGGTATAAGCACCTACAAGTAAAATCATTTTATATTTTAATTTATGATAGCACCCCTTAAGCATAATGGTTAGACTAAGATCACCATATCATTCATTCTACACACATACATCCTAACATCTAGTCTAAAACATATATCACAAAACAAACTAAACATCAAAACCTAACCTAAAGCTAGAAGTGGTGACTTAGCCTAATGTGTGTGCTTTGGAGGTTTGTGTGGTATGCTTAGCTATGGAATTAAGTTAGAATTTTCTAAGTGTGAAGCATGTTTAACTTAGAGGAGGGTTTCATTTAAGTTGTTTAATTATTTTTGGGTTGATTTTATTTCATGTTTTGATTAGATTCAAGTAAATCCTGCAATTAATTACTAAGTTATAAAGAGAGGGAAAGAGAAGAGAACTTCTCTTTCCTTCCCTAACCTAAGTAATTTCTAAAGTGGGTTCATGTTTTAGTTTTGTTTAGTGAATGTTTTGATTAAGTGTTTCAATTAATCCTAAGTTTAGATGAACTCTAAACAAATCCATTCAAAAAGAAAGGCATTTTAATATTAAATAAAATGAACTAAATTCACAAAACATACATCACTTCATTTCTTTTCAACATGTATAACATGCATATGAATAAGTCCTAAGCACATATATACACAAAAATGAGAATGTTTAACATACTTTATGATGCATGCTAAGTAATTCATTTAAGAAAATTTGAAAGTTTATGATGCATGATCTTTCTTAAGTAGAAAAGGGATTTCTTACCCAATCTTCACATAAGTGAGTATAGCACCATTGTTAACCAGAGGTGTAAGGTACAAGACCTACTTAGGGCTACTTAAAGCCTCACAACCTCGGGGTTACCTGACTAATATTCCAATTTACTTAAACACAAACATGTGTACAAAAGAAATGAATGGAAAAGAAAGAATGCAAAAAATTTGTATTAGTTGATTTATTGGGTTTATGCAATTTATATGTGCAAGCATTAGTATCCTTCTTAAGTGATAGTATAAGAATGAATAGGATGTGTAATTAGGTAAATGTTAGATTCTTTTCAAATGAACCCTACATCTTACCAAATCCTATTAAAAACTATACTAAAAGAGAAAGGAAAGAAAGCCTACACTAAGAACATCCTTATATCTTTCTCACATGCAAGCTTATAATTAAAACATATTGTAGCACACTTTAGTTTTGATAATTGATTCATATATTATTAAATTTTAATACTTAGATTCCAAGTGAAAATCTAAGTACCCAACATCGATTGTTAGTTTTAGATTTTAAGATGAAAGGTTGTAAGAGAAAAAATAAACCAAATTATTGTCCTAAATTAGATGGGGACACTTAAAGAACACAAATAAAAATATTTTTAAGAGCAAGCTACAAGAGATTAGAATTTGGGATGTTCATGAGGAAGCTAACATTATGTGGGAAAAAATAATAAGTGAAATTAAGCAAGTTGCTAAAGATGTGCTTGGAGAATCAAAAGAAAAGCTTCTTGTAATAAGAATAGTTGGTGGTGGAGTCAGAGTGTGCAAGAAAAGATAAAAAATAAGAAGCATTGTTATAAAACTTGGTTTAGATGTAAAAACTCAGAGAATTGGGAAAGATATAAAGTGGCCAGTAGAGATTCTAAGAAAGCAGTATATGATGCAAAAAAATTAGCTTTTAGTGATTTATACAATAGATTAGATACCAAAGAAGGTGAAAGATATATGTATAAGTTAGCCAACCAAAGAGATAGGAGAAGTAAAGACATAGTTCAAGTGAGGTGTGTTAAGGATGAAAATAATAAAATACTTTTTTTAGAAAATGATTTTGAAAATAGGTGGATGAGGTATTTTGATAAACTTTTCAATGAAGGATCGAAGTGATTGATTTTAGCAACCTTAATACCCTAAAAAAAACTAGAGAATTTCATTTTTTATTGTCATTAGTAAATCAAGTTAGTGAAGCAAATGAAATGTGGAAAAGCAAGGGCCGGGTAATATTCCAATAGAAGTGTGGAAATGTTTAGGAGATCAAGGAATTTCTTGGCTTACAAATCTTTTAATGTCATTTTAAAGACTAAAAGATGCGATGAGTGGAGAAAGAGTTTGTTGGTTCCTATATTTAAGAATAAAGGTGATGCACAAGAGTGTGCAAATTATAGAGAATTAAGTTAATGTGCCATACATTAAAATTATGGGAGAGAGTAATTGAGCATAGGTTACGATGTGATATAGAAGTTTCTCACAATCAGTTTGGTTTCATACCAGGTAGATCTACTATGGATACTATACATTTGTTAAGGGGTTTGATGGAGAAGCATAGAGAAAGTAAGGAGGATCCACATATGATATTTATTGATTTAGAGAAAGCTTATGATAAAGTTTCAAGAGATGTTCTTTGGAGAGTTCTATAATAGAAAGGAGTTAATATTGGATATATTCAAGTCATTAAGGATATGTATACTAGAGTTGTTACTTGTGTCCAAACACAAGGAGGATTGACAAAATATTTTCCTATTTCAGTTGGATTACATCAAGGATCAGCTTTAAGCCCTTATCTTTTTTACTTTAGTTATGGATGTTCTCACTAGGCATTTACAAGAAGATGTACCTTGGTGTATGCTTTTTGCTGATGACATTCTTCTTGTTGATAAGATTAGAGAGAGTCAACAAAAAACTTGAATTATGGAGGTCAACTCTAGAGTCTAAAGGTTTTCATTTAAGTAGATCTAAAATTGAATATATGGAGTGTACTTTTAGTTGTAGAAGTTCTAGTGATAGTGTTGTGACATTATGTAAATAAGTCATTAATAAGAGTGAGCATTTCAGATATTTAGGCTCTATTGTTCAAAATGATGGTGAAATAGATGAAGATGTTATTAGAAGAATTCAAGTTGGATGGTTGAAGTGGAGGAATGCATCTGGCCTATTATGTGATAGAAAAGGTCCACTTAAACTTAAGAGAAAATTTTATAAGATGTTGGTAAGACCTGCAATGACTTATAGTGCAGAATGTTGGCCAATAAAAGAGAAGCATAAGACTAAGTTAAGTGTTATAGGGATGAGGATGCTTAGGTGGATGAGTGGCTTTACTCTTAGAGATAGAATGCAATGAGTATATTGAGAAAAAGTTGGAGTAGCTCCAGGTGGTAGATAAGATTAGAGTCTCCTTAGATGGTTTGGCCATATAAGTGTCATAGAGGAGAGTAGATGCATTAGATTTGCCATATGTTAAGAAAGGTAGAGGTAGACCTAAAAGACTTGGTTAAGATGTATAAAAAATGATCTTAAATATACTTGATTTAAATGAGAATTTGACACATAATAGGACACAATGGAGATGAAGGATTCATGTAGCTGACCCTACCTAGTGGTATTAAGGCTTGTTGTTGTTGTTGTTGTTGTTGTGATAATAGCCACTCATATTTACTTTAGCCAACACATACAAATTTGACATAAAGTAAACATTTTCATTTTAAATTTAAAATTTGAAAAGTATGGATGCATGAAACCACATGACACACATAATTAGCATGTGGGGAAAGAAATAAAGCAATGAAAACATGTAAACACATTCACTTCAATTAAATCTTAAAGACAATCTTATGAAATAAGAAAGTTTAAAATAAATCAAAGTTTATTCAATGTGATTTTTGTTTGATTTTAAATTTGATTTAATTTTGAAAATGTGAGTTGAGTTTGCTATTCCTAACCCATTCCTACATATGTTTGACATTTTTGTTTAATTTTTAGATGATTATATTCATTTTAAATTTTGATTAGTTTAATGTATGAATTAAGCAAGTTAAATAACCCTTATCTACCACCTTAACATAGTTAACCAAATAATTATGAGCAATGAGATGACATAAAACTCACAAGGGCAATGCACCTAGGAAGAAAAGGGCCTAATGCAATTTGGCTCATGATTAATGGTTAATTAAACTAAGGGGTTTAACTTAAATAATTTCAAAACACCCCTCACACATGTGAGTTGAGTTTTGATTTCTTTAATTGAACTTAGGCTCTTGAACATAAGCATTTACCCAAAATAGATTAATTAAGTTCTATAAGGTTTTAGAGTTTCTTTTAAAATTAATTAATAGTAATTAATGAATTATCCCTTAATTAAGAGAAGAATAAGGAAATAAAAGGAGTTTAGGGAATAGCTTAGGGAGAATCCCCCAAAATTATTTTCTAAACCTCTTATTCACTGGATCTAATCTTAATCAACTCAAATGAGGATTAAAACACTAATCCAACCCTTAATTATCCTTAATTATATTAAGGGAGTAATTAGGAAATATTTTTGTAATTCTCCCAATTAAGACTTCAATAAATCTTGAGCAAATTAGGGGAGGTAGAAGTCGTCCCCCAAAACATACCTGGGATTAATCAAGGAGCTAATTAAGGAGTAATTAGTAAAATAATATTTTCTATAAAACCCAAAATTAGAGAAAAATATAATCCAAAATCCATTAAAATTAATTTTAAAATATTCTAGATTGAATTATCTTTTAGTAGAAATTTACCTCATAATTTATTGATTTTTATTTATGGAGATATAAATTTTTAGATCTCAGGGGATTAATCAAAATTAACTAAAATCTTAATTAATCCCTTTAGCTCATAGCATGACACGCGGTGGCATCGGTCAGCATGCTTTACATGCGTCGCGCTATGGGGTTACTTAAATGTCATATCATAGAGGTGGCATGGCGGCGACGTGGTTTGATCCCTAGTTTGATCAAGGATCGAATGACCAGAGATCACCCCATAGTTCTAAAATGGGATAAATCAATTTAAAAATATGCGCTTAATCTCTTCGTCCATCCAAAATGCGTGGATGGATGGCCAGGTTTACTCCAGTTCTTCCCTGAGGATCAATGGAGACCGTCCATGATCTAAGGGAAGATTTGAGCTCGATTGAGCTTGAATAAAACTTTACCCACACCATCTTATACTAATGGAAAGCCTATCCAATGGTGGAATTCTCATGCCATGAACAATTCTTTCACAAAGTACCAACACCTCCTAAGCCTATTGGTCAGAAAATTCCATACCTCACCGTAGGTGATCACCGATGCTCAAGTTTGATGAGGTAGTTTCGTCTAGTGGAGACAAAGCCCTGCTGAAAGTTTCAAGCCTTGGGGTTGAGTAGATTTCTCTATGGATGAACACCACCTCCTCTCCTTTGCGGCTTTGATCGAATTTAACTCCTCCTTACTTTGGGAACTTGTATGAATGCTTGGGTGCACTCAACTTGGTCCCCCAAGGGAGTGTGCAAAGGCAATTGAAGTGAATTTGAGTATGGAAGAAGTTAGGAAATGAGAGAAGCTCCCCTATTCTCTAAGGAAGAAAACCTAGAAAGCTTAATTTCAATTCCCTCCTAGGAAGCTTAGGAATGCTCTCTAATGGCTCCAAACACTCTCTAGGACTTAATCAACAATGGAGATCATAAATTCAAATGGAATTACGGGGAGTATATCTCCTCCTATGATAATCGGATGACTGAAGCATGGCTTGCCATTTTGATCTAATTGACCATATGGAAAGGGTTGTTTGATATTTTTGGAGTTGGCACATGGTTGGTTGGAGCTTAGGAGTTGATTAGTAACCTCCTATGTGCTTCAAATTGAGTGGAGGGAGGTTTTCAAATTGGCCAATTTGAGTTAGGGGTTAGTTTTGGCCTTGGGTCTATTTGGTGACCCAAACCCATTGGGTTGGGTGCACCACTCTCCATTGGGAACACTTGACCTATCAGGAAGGTACCAAGTTGATATGAAGAGGGCTTGACCAAATTCTCCATTGATTTGACAAAAAATTGTTCTATGTCATAGGGGTAGAATGGTCATTTTGCTAATTTTTTAATTTGAATATGTTAGGTATGTAGAGAAAATAGGTTCGGCCAAGTTTCATGAAATTTGGAGTTCATTTGATATGGTTTGGCTCATGTTGACCCATTTAAGTCAAAATGGGTCAACTTGTGTCAAGTTGACCAATTGGTCAAATTAGGTCAAACCAAGGGTTGGTTCAAGTTCATATGACCATTTGAAATGTTTTGGTGGCTTTGTTTTAATTTAATTTGGTTTGTTTTTGAATTTGGCTCATATGACTTCATTTAGGTCAAATGGGTCAAGTTGACCAATTTGACCTATTTGGGCTAGGTCATGGGTAGGTTTAGGTTTGGTTAGTCATTGGAGTTGAATTTGGCTCAACATGACCCTTTAGGTCAAGTTGGGTTCAAGGTCAATTGGGCTAGGTTAAGTCTAGTTGGCCAATTGAGGCTTTGGTTAAGTTCAACAATTAATTTGGAATGAACTTGACCGATTGGATTCAATCAATTTAGCTTGGATCAAGTTTTTACACATTTTGACTTTTTAGATCAAGTTGGGTCAACTTGGGCCAAGTGGCCAACTGGGCTAGGTTAGGCTCAAATGTTGACTTGGTCAAGTTCAGACATTGGTCATGAATGAACTTAGATGAAGGGTTTCAATCAATTTGGCCTATGGTGGGTTTTGGCTATGTTAGGTTTCATTTTATCTAAGTGTTGACTTGGTCAACCCTTAGGTTTGACTTAGTTTGACCAAATTTGGTTGATTGATCATCCCATGATGATTGTTGATCATGATGAGAGACATAGGTGAGTTTGATTAATCCAATTTGGTTAGGATTAGAATTTGGCTCATAAGGATACTTTACATCACTTTGGGTCAAGTGAGCCTAAGTGGATCAAATGGCTTGGTCAAAGCTTGGTTTGAGTTTGATTGAACTTGTATATGGACTTATGATTGAAATATAAATTCAGTTTTCAAGTGGTTTGAAGTTAAATGAGTTTTGATTCATTTGACAATTTCATATTCAAAGGAACAATATGAATGGATTTGGGGTTTAATTTTTGAATTGGATTTTGATTTAGTGAGTGAAGTTTGTACTAGATTTTGAATGGGTTTGAGTTTGATTGTTGGGATTGGTTTGAATTGTTTGAATTTATATTTCATTTATATATGTGAATATAAATGAGAATATGAATGGATCATGAGAAAATTTTAAGGATTTGACGTGATTTGATCATGATCTAGGCTAAATCCATTAAAAAGGAATTTAAAGGACTTAGGAAATTTTTGGAGTTTGGAGCTTAAATTTTTGAATTTGGTTTGATTGATTTATATTTATATTTCATTTATATATTTGAATATAAATGAGTTATGAGAAGATCCCATAAATTTGAATTGATTTGATCATGATTTAGGGATAAGTCCTTAAGAAAATTTAAAGGACTTAAGACATTTTTTTGGAGTTTGAAGCTTGAATTTTTGAATTTTGTTTCATTAATTTATATTTATATTTCATTTATATATGTGAATATAAATGAGAATATAAATGAGTTATGAAAAAATTCAATGAATTTGAAATGATTTGATCATGATTTGGGTTAAGTCCTTTAAAAGGTTTTAAAGTGCTTAGGAAATTTTGAAGTAGGGATTTTGAATTTTGAGTTTAGTTTAATTGGTTTGAATTTATATTTCATTTATATATATGAATATAAATGATAATATAGATGAATTATGAGAAAATCTCAAGAGTTTGATTTATTTTGGTCATAATTTTGGCTAAGTCCATGAAGGAAAACTTAAAGGACTTAGGAACAATTTATGAATTGATTTTGAATTTTGAGTTTAGTTTAATTGGTTTTAATTTATATTTCATTTATATATGTGAATATAAATGAGAATATAAATGAATTATGAGAAAATCTCAAGAGTTTGATTTGGTTTGGTCATATTTTTGGCTAAGTCCATGAAGGAAAACTTAAAGGACTTAGAAAATTTTGAACTTAGGAATTTCATTCATGGGTTACAATCATGGATTTGTCACATGGAGTTGATTTGAGTTTGGAGAAAATCAATCAGAATTGATTTGGAATTTGACTTGAAGGAAGGTGAGGAATGGTTCAAGCTAAGGGTAGGAAAGTTTTCCTAACACCCTTAAGGCATGACCTATTCCTATGGCCAACTATTCTAGGTCTTCTAAGTGTCCACCAATCACTAGATGTCTTAAGACTAAGGAACTCTTAAAGTCTGGAGAAGTCCTATGTCTAAGATGGAATGGTTGAGAGCTCATTCTAAAAATGAGGTCAACAATATGATGTGACCAATGAATAAGAATCATAATCAAATAAATCAAATACAACTTTGCATTGGTTTTCCTATCATTATAGTTGTTTATACATCTACATGTATCTAAGAAAATGATATATTAGTCTGAACACCCCGGGGCTGCAAGGCTTTAAGTATCCCTAAGTAGGTTTTATACCTTACGCCCTTGGTGCAGAACAATGGTGACATACTCAATTAAAAATTTTATACATGTGAATGTGTACCTAGCTAATGGATAAAAAATTCCTCTTTTCTATTAAAAAGACATGCATTAATAATTCAATCAAATGAAATATTTAAATTCCAAACACACTTCTTTGCATTCATCATTTAAGTGTGCTAAGACATACATTGTATGTATAGGTATTCTTAGGATTTAATCATATGCACGATATACATGATGGAGAGAAATGAATAAACATGTGCTATATGATTGTAATTCATTCTAATTAATCTTGAGATGTCTTTCTTATTGAATAAGTTCATTTAGACCTAAACTTAGGATTGATTAAAATATATAATAAGCCATTCACTAAAGAAAATTGATTAATTAACTTGCTTTAGAAGTAACTTAAGATAAGGATGAAAGAGAGATTCCCTCTCTTTCTTCTATTTATAACACTTAGTTGTTAAGTGTAGATCATATGAAATAGAAGAAAACACTAAGTAAAATCTTCAAATCAATTAAATTACTTAAAGAGAAATCAACCCTTTGTAAATTAAATCCCTCACACTTAGCGAATTACAACTCTAAAGCTTAGTTAGGACATACCACACAAGCTTTAATTCACACAGATTAGACTAAGTCACCATTTCTAGCTTTATGTTAGGGCAATGTATAGTTTGATGTATGCTTGTTTTATGATATTATTATAGACTGGATGTTAGGGTGTATGTACTTGTCTGGATGTTAGGTCGATATTAGCTTAATCATATTTTTTGTAGGGGGTTGTGCTTAAGGGGCCGCTAAATAAAAAAATATAAATGCTTTTGCTATGCAGGTTGCATAGCCCCTAAGCGTAATCCAAGTTAGGACAGGTGGGCTTGGTTACCCATGTGTGGGGTGCTAAGTCCAAATTATTCATATAACTACTTTGGCTGTATGGTGTGTTTAGCTAACATTTATTTTACAGGTGTAGCTAGATTTACTTTCCTTCTTTTAATATAATTTTTCATTAGGATTAGATGAGTATTATGGGGGATTATGATGAGCATTGGGTATAAGGCCAATTCTTATGTACCATGTGATGTCTTTGGCACAAGCACATCCAAATTAAGCCAAAAGGAAGAAAGAAATGGAGCAAATCAAATGAATAAATGGAAGATGAAGAAATGAAGAAGAAAGAATGAAGAATCAAGAATGAAGACCCCCATAACATTCATCATTTGTAATTTTAATTATTATCTTATAATCCGGGTTGTATAAAGGTAGAGCTCGGCTACCCACATTTCTTTTTGGGTTGTACGGTGGTACCCGATCACATCGACCTTTTATTCTATTGTGATATCTTTATAAAATTATTTGATGTTTTGTTTAACTTGTGCATTAGAAACATCATGCCTTTTCATAATTTATTTATGATTGGTGATTATTGTATGGCCTGGATGCGATTAGGTTCCTAGGATAAATTTAATTTTTCTACCCAAACTAACAACTCATAACCTCATATAAAAGCCTAGGAATTAAATTTAGATAATAAAATATTTAGCAACCCCTTAGTTAGATTGTATGTTTAATATCATGCATAATTATCTTATTTCACTCTTGTTAAGGAGGGCTTCCATCTTTTCCAGATAGTAAGGGCTTAACCTTTGAGAGCCTATGATGGAAGAACACCTCTTTCCCTTTTGATTTGGCCCATAACTAGCTTCTCATGCATTTAGGCATACAAACTCACACAGCCTATGTATAAATAAAGAGTCCCAAACTAAATAAAATTTGCCAAAAAAATTGTATTAGATTTAGACATTACTCATACCCATCATGCTCTAGTCTTAGTTTCTTTTCTAAATAATAATAACCTAGCCATCTTGCAAAAGCATATGACTTGCTTACATGGATTTAAAGCATAGGAGGAGTTAGCTGGCTGTCACTCATGGTTATAGGTCCAGCAGTCGGGTGGTCTACTCTCTCTTATGGAGGTAAACCATATACCAGTTCCGCCTTAGATTTAGATCATACTTTGGCCCCCACCAAAGCTCCCTAGATTTAGGATCCGAGGTTGTTATTTCTCTTTGGGGCTATAAGCATAAATCCTCACCTCTTAGACATTTCTATAATCTTGTATTATGGAATTATAAGTCTTAGATTTTTAATGAAATTTCAACTCAAATAAATGAATCTCCTCAACTTCAAACATATAAAGCCCAACCATAGGATAGATTGGAGTGCTCACTAAGCTTCATAGTATCATGAGCACTCCCTACTCATCTCCTTTGGTTTCAATAATAACTCTTCCTTTTTGATTTATCCCACTTGATTTTCTAAATTACAACTAATATATTGATAGTCCTATCTTTGAATTTTTTGGAGACAACAATCATATACTTTAATCGAGAGTATTCTTAAGGGATTCATTTTTATTAAGATGTAATTAACTATGGGGGCTTGCCCCATAGAACCCAATTTAAATAAACCCTACTTTATTCATCCATGTTAAGTGGGGAAAAATCTCAATTCAAGACCCATCATGCCTTAGGAGTCCTTATTAGGTGATTAGGTCCATAGTATGGTAGTGACTTCTATATTTTGAGGTAGTATACTATTCCTCAATGTCATACCCGATCACCTAAATAAGACACATCTAGTGATTAGGTGGACACTCAACGTAAGACTTAAAAGACTTAGCCATAGAAATAGGTCATGCCTTTGTTGAATTCCATCTTAGCTTGAACTATTCTCACTTTCCTTCCTTCAAGTCAAACTCAAATCAATCAATTGATTTTCTCAAACCAAATCAACTCATGATTGAAATCCATGATTAAAAATCAAAATCATGATTGAAACCCATTAAATCCATTAAAATTTCTTCAAATCTTTTGTATTTAAAGACTTAAAATCATGATCAAACCAAATCTAATCTTTGAGATCTTCTTATAATATATTTATATTCTCATTTATATTCATATATATAAATGAAATATAAATTCAAACCCACCAAATCAAACTCAAAATTCCAAATCAATTCATGAAATTTCCTTAAATCCTTTAAATTCCCTTTTAATGGATTTGACCCAAATCATGATCAAACCTATTCAAACTCATGGGATTTTCTCAAAACCCATTTATATTCTCATTTATATTCTCATATATAAATGAAATATAAATACAAATCAATCAAATCAAATCCAAAAATTAAATTTTAATTTAAAATTTCCTTAAATTCTTTAAATTCCCTTTAATGGATTTAACCCAAATCATGATCAAACCTATTCAAACTCATGGGATTTTCTCAAAACCCATTTATATTCTCATTTATAGTCTCATATATAAATGGAATATAAATACAAATCAATCAAATCAAATCCAAAAATTAAATTTCAATTTAAAATTCCCTAAAATCCTTTAAATTCCTTTAATGGATTTAACCAAATCATGATCAAACCTATTCAAATCCTTAGAATTTTCTCAAAACTCATTTATATTCTCATTTATATTCTTATATATAAATGAAATATAAATATAAATCAATCAAATCCAATCCAAAAATTAAATTCCAATTTAAAATTCCTCCTTTAAATTCCTTTAATGGATTTCAAATCATAATCAAACCATTCTCTTGATTTTCTCAAAACTCATTTATATTCTCATATATAAATGAAATATAAATATAAATCAATCAAATCCAATCAAAATTAAATTTCAATTTAAAATTTTCTTAAATCCTTTAAATTTCCAATGGTTAACCAAATCATGATCAAACCACTTCAAATCAGAAATTTTCTCATTTATATTCTCATTTATATTCACATATATAAATGAAATATGATAAAACCACCTCCAAAAAATCAAACTCAAATCAACCTTAAAATCCACCCAAGCTCTTTCAAGTCAAAATCTTGAACTTAGCCAAATCAATTTCAAATCAAGCCAAACTTGATTTTCTCTCATGATTCAATCAACCCTACAATCATGAGCTCATATATAAATAAAACTTCAATCACTCAATCAAAACCCAAGTTCAAAAAATCAAACCCCAAAACCTTCATCATATTCTTCCTTTGAATATGAAATTGTCAAATGGATCAAAACCCATTTGACTTCAAACCACTTGTAAATGGATTTATATTTCAATCATAAGTCCATATACAAGATCAACCAACTTCAAATCAAGCTTTGACCAAGCCATTTGACCCACTTAGCTCTCTTGACCCAAAGTGACCTAAAGTACCCTTATGAGCCAAATTGATCTAACCAAATTGGATTGAACCAAACTCATATATCCCTCTCATCATGATCAACAATCATCATGGGATGATCAATCAATCAAATTGGGTCAAACCAAGTCAAACCTAAGGGTTGACCAAGTCAACACTTAACCCAAAATGAAACCTAACATAGCCAAATTCCACCATAGGCCAAATTGATTGAAACCATTGATCTAAGTTCACTCATGACTTATGTTTGAACTTGACCAAGCCAACATTTGAGCCCAACCTAGCTGTTACTTGACTAAGTTGACCCATTTTGACCTAAAGTCAAAAAAAACTTGATCTAAGCCAAATTGATTGAAACTAATGGGTCAAGTCCATTCCAATTCACTTGTGGAACTTGACCAAAGCCTCAATTGACCAACTAGACCAACCTAGCCCAATTGACCTTAGACCCAACATGACCTAAAGGGGTCATGTTGAGCAAAAATTGAACCAAAAAATTGATTGGAAATAAAGATACCAATCCACTCCATATGACTAACCTAACCTAAACCTACCCTTGACTACCTCAAATAGGTCAAATGGGTCAAATAGGTCAACTTGACCCATTTGACCTAAATGAAGTCATATGAGCCAAATTCAAAACTATACCAAATTGAATCAAACCAAAGCCACCAAAATATTTCAAATGGTCATATGAACTTGACCCAACCCTTGGTTTGACCCAATTTGACCAATTGGTCAACTTGACCAAGTTGACCCATTTTGACCTAAATGGGTCAACATGAGCCAAACCTATCAAATGAATTCCAAATCTAATGAAACTTGGCCAAACCTAGTTTCTCCACATACCCAACATATCCAAAGTGAAAAATAGCAAAATGACCATCTACCCTAGGCCATAGAACAAATTTTGGCTAATCCATGGGTAATTTGGTCATACCCTCTCTTCACATTCACTTGAGGCTTTCCTAAAAGCTCAAGGGGACCTAATGAGTGGTGCACCCAACCCAATGGGTTTGAGTCAATTGGTCCTAGACCAAACCCCCCCTCAAAATGCAAAATTCAAACTCCCTCTCAAACTCAAATTCAAGCACATGGGAGGTTGATAATCCACCCTTAAAACCAATGTGCACACTCAAAAATCAAACAACCCCATAAATTGGATCAAAATGGAAAGTGCATTACCAACCGCCTGATCCTTCAAGGGGGAGATATACTCCCTCTAATTCAATTCAATTCACTACTTCCTCATCGATAAGAACTCAAACCAAACATCGAGTAAGCTTCTTAGAGAGAAAATTTATCTCCTTTTGCAATAAAAAATAGAGCTCATTGAAGAGCAACTCTTCCACACTCATTTCCAATTTTTGCACACTCATCTGGAGCTAAGTCGCACCCAAGCTCAGGAGTTCCACAAGAAGGAAGGGTCAATTGATCAAGCCAAGCCGGAGGATGACTTGGTCCATGAGATCCACTCAACCTCAAGTGCTCATACTCAGAAGGCTTCTCTCAACCAGCTAAGCTTCTCCAAGGGAATCCGGTGATCACCTCCGTGAGGTATGGGATTTTGACCATTAAACTCAATGTGGTGTGGAGCTTTGTGAAAGAAATTTTCACCCATCAATTTTTGGATTTGCCGCTGCTTTAGATGGTGTGGGTTTTTTGAGAACATGCTAGAAGCTGGATCTTCCACTTGATCATGGATGATCTCTGTTGATCAAGGGAAGAACTTGGGAGATCTGTTGTCCATCCATGCATTTTAGATGGACGACTGAGATAATTTAGCATGTTATAAATTCCTTTTATCCATTTTAAACCATGGGGAGATCCCTGAGCATCTGATCTTTGATCATATGGTAGAGGATTAAAGCGCCGCCTTTGATATGTGATATTTAATCCTCACATGCAAAGCGTGTAACCATCCACACGCCAGTGAGTGGGGATTAGTTAGATTATTTAAAATTTAATTAATTTCTATTAAAATTCAAACATAACTCTTTCTAGAAAATTCAAAAATATGAAATAAAATCTATGGAAAGATAATTAAACCTAGAATATTTTAAAATTAATTTTAAGTTTTGAATTATGTTTTTTTTTTTGAATTTGGGTTTAAAAGTTTATTTTGCTAATTCTTTTAATTAGCCTTTGATTAATCCCAAATTCTTGGGTAAGTTTTAGGGATGACTTCTCTCCCTAATTTTCTGATTTATTGAAGGCTTGATTAGAAGAATTGCATATGGTTTTAATTACCCTCCTTATGTAATTAAGATAATTAAGGTGATTAATGATTTTAACCCATGATTAGATTGATTAAGGTTAGATCTAGTAGGAGTTTATGGAATATTTTGGGGCATTTCCCAAGCTATTCTCTAAACCCCTTTTCTCTTTAATCTCTTTAATTAAGGGTTAATTCAATTATCCCCTTAATCAATTTCTAAAAATTCTAAAAGTTCTGCTTAATTAATATTCTTTGGGTAGATGCTTAGGCATTTAATAGCCTAAGTTTAATTAAGAAAATCAAAACCCAATTCACATGTGTGAAAGGGTGTTTTGAATTTACTTAAGCTAAGTCCCTTAGCTTAATTAACTTTTAAATGTTAGCCAAATTGCATTAGGATTTTTCCTTATTAGGTGCATTGAAAATTTAAATTCCTTGTGGGTTTTATGTCATCTCATTGGCTCATAATTATTTGGTTAATCCTTCTAAGGTGGTGTAGGTAAGGGTTAATTAAGTTATATATTTCATACCTTAACCTAATTAATGCATAAAATGGATTTAATTATCTAAAAATATAAAAAAAATATAAAACACATGTGGGAATGGGTTAGAATAGTAAAACTCATCTCACCTTTTCAAAATTAAATCAAACTTCAAACTAAACAAAAATCACTTTGAATTCACTTTGATTTATTTTAAACTTTCTTATTCCATAGAATGTCTTTAGATTTAAGTGAAGTGAGTTTATTTACTTTCTTTCATTACTTTGAATCTTTCCCAACATGTTAAGTTATATGTCATGTGTTTCATGTATTCATAATTTAAATTCAAATTTTAAAATGAAATTGTTTACTTTATGTCAAATTTGCATGTGTTGGCTAAAGTAGAAATATATAATGGCTATTATCACTACTACCAAATTATTTTCAAAACATATAAATCAAATACCAAATCTAAAAAGTGTGCTTATTTTAATTATTTTTATTTTGATTTGTTTTAATAATTATAGTTAGTTAGATTTAATTTTTTCCTTTCATGTAAATTTTATGCATGGATTTTGAATAATTGTTATGATTAGATGAGCATTGGTCATAAGATCTATCTTATTACCATTAACTAGCATCAACCTTCCAACCATCCAAAAAGAAGGAACCAAAGAAGAAGGAAAGAAGAAAAGAAGAAGAAAAGAAGAAGAAAGAAGAATTAATTTTGATGACATAATAATGAATTCTTGTTTAATTGTAATTAATTAATTTGTAATCTAGATGTAAGGTAGAGCTGATTATATTTGATATTTTCACCTTCTGGTGCCACCATAGGCCTTTTATTCTTTTTGCAATTAGCTTTATAAATTGATGATAATTGTTTAGTTTTACTTAATGACATGATTTTCCTAGTTTATTCTTTTGCTTTATGTATGGCTGATGTGGATTAGGCTCTTTAGGAAAAATAAATCTTTACCCAACTTAACAACTCAAAATAAAATTAAACAACTCATTCATATAAAGCTTATTTAAAATCAAGATAAAAGAATTAGCAACCCTTATTTGGATGAATTTTGTAATATCATGCACAAATGAATCTTATTTCACTCTTGATTGAGGGCTTCCACCTTAGAAACTTGGCTTGACTGAGATATGGTGGAAACTCACCTCCTCCCTCTAATTTTGGCATAATCTCTTCTCACATTTATAAATTATTAGCCTAGTCAAATATGTCCAAAATAAAAATAAAATGAAATTTGAAGTACATTATATTTAGGTCATTTAGCATGTCCCTTTACATGATCTAATCTCTTAGAGTGGTGAGTTTAAGGACTAGTCTCTTTCTAAATAAAATAACTAGCTATCACATAAGCATAAAGACTACATGTATTTAAAATTATAGAGAGTTAGGCTTCACCCCTGCATTGTAAGTCCAAGTTATCGTGTTGTCTCTCTTGTGGAGGAAAACTAATTACCCATTTTCTTTAGATTTGTGGTGTTAAAGCTCCCTAAATTTATTTGAGGTTTTCTCCCTTTTCATAAGCATAAATTCTCTCTCCTCTTAGGTATTTCCTTAATCTTGTGTTAAGGAATCATAAGTCCTTCTAATGAAAATACAACTCAAATAAACTAAATCAATTTCAAAAAATATAAAGCCCAATTTATTAGTTTGAGATGCTCATTAGTTAAATACATCTCCTATTTCATTTTGGTTTTGATAATAACTCCTTTTATCAATCCCATTTGATCTTCAAACATAAACCAATCCATTGATAGTCCTTTATTAAATCTTTGACAAAGATCATTTTTCCTTAGTTTTCCTAAGGATCATCCTTAGGATGTATTAACTATGGCTTGCCCTAAATAACTTAATGAACCCATTTAAAATAAATTGTGCTTTACTTTTTCATGTAAAGTAGGAGAATCTTTATATATATGCAAATCATCAAGTGTTTGAGGTGATTATCCATTAAAGTAGTGACATCTGAGATAGTACACTATCTGACATGTCACCAATAAGTACATCTAATTTGCATATCAAAAGATGAATTTTAAGCCTTGTCTCTTTCTCTCCATAGATTTGAAAGCTTTATAGAAATTTTTCTCCAATGATTTTTTTGACTCTAATGATTCCTCTCTCCATCTTTGGTAAATGATGTTGTCTTTGAGTAATAGTGGTTTTGTATGAACCCAAGACTATCTTTCTTCCATTGGCACTTAGCATTTCATTCTTGAGTTGAGTTAGCCAACATCTTTTAAGTTTTAGGATGGCATTCCTTGTTGGATTAAATTGTTCCTCCAATGGGTAAAAAATGAAATATCTAAATAAAAGAAAACATTTTAAGAATTCTTCTTATCATTTCACATAAGGAAAGGTTTATCCTAAAATAATGAGATAAAATAAATCTTCCATAAAAAGCTTTGTTTCAAAAGCATTTTCAAAATGCACTTAATAAAATATTTTTCACAAAATTTTATCACCCTCATTTAGTAATTCCATAATTGTTACATGTAGATTTTCAAAAAATAAAACTAATAAATTTTCCAAAAGCACAAATGAATATCTTCTTTCAATTCACTTTGTGAAGATTTCATTTTGAAATAAAATGAACAATCATCTTTTCCAAAAATTTTTAAAAGCATACATGAATCTTTCTATTCAATACACACTTATTGAATGAGGTTCATTTCAAAAAATTAAACTTTTTTAAAGCATACATGAACCTTTCTTTCATTCTATACACTCATTATTGAATGTAATTTCATTTTAAATAAAATTAAACTTTTCAAAAGCACAAATGAACAACTTCCTTCAATCCATTTTGATGAAGATTTCATTTTCAAAATAAAATGAACAATCAACTTTCCAAAAAATCAAAATCAAAATTAAAACAAAATTTTTTGAAAGTCACATATGAATCTTTTCATTCAATACACCCACAGTTATTGATTGGAAGTTTCATCTTTAAACAAAAATTAAATTTTCCAAAAGCACATATGAATATCTCCATTCAATACACCCAAATTTATTAAATGAAAATTTCATTCCCAACTAAAAAATAAGTAGCTTTTAGGAAATCCTACTTGAACATATCTCACATATGTTTTAAGTTGGAATTCCTCTCTTTCAAAAAAGCAACAATCACACACAAAAAATTTAAAAAAAAATTTCTACATTTAAAAAATAAGATTGATCTCCAATCCACATACCTAAATTTGTTGAATGGAAGTCTCCCTTTCAAAAATCAAAAAAATCAACAATCATTTTTCAAATTTTTTAGAACACATTTAGAATTTCATTTAACATACTCAAATTTGTAAAATGGAGTTTCCAAATCCCAAATTCAAAAATTTTTTAAACAACTTTTTGGAACTTTATTTAACATACCCAAATTTGTTAAGTGATGTTCCCAAATCTAAAATCTAAAAATTTTCAAACACATTTGGAACTTCATTTAACATACCCAAATTTATTAAGTGAAGTCTTCAAATTTAAAATCCAAAAATTTTCAAAACACATTTTCGAACTTCATTTAACATACCCAAATTTGTTAAGTGAAGTTTCCAAATCCAAAATCAAAAATCAACAATCATATTTTAAAATTGTTCAAAACACATTTGGAACTTTATTTAGCATACTCAAATTTCCTAAGTGTATTCTCCAAATCCAAAATCAAAAATCAACAAACATATCTCAAAATTTTCTAATACACATTTTGGAACTTCATTTAACATACCCAAATTTGTTAAGTGAAGTCTCCAAATTCAAAAAAAAAAAATCCAAAAAATTTCTAAACACATTTTGGAATTTTATTTAACATACCCAAATTTGTTAAGTGAAATCTCTAAATTCAAAAATTTTCTAAACACATTTTGGAACTTCATTTAACATACAAATTTGTTATGAAGTCTCCAAATTCAAAATCAAAATTTTCAAACACATTTGAATTTCATTTAACATACCCAAATTTGTTAAGTGAAGTCTCCAAATCCAAAATCAAAATTTTCAAACACATTTGGAACTCATTTAACATACCCAAATTTGTTAAGTGAAGTCTCCAAATAAAATCAAAATTTTCAAACAACCTTTTGGAACTTCACTTAGCATACTCAAATTTGCTAAGTAAAGTTTCCAAATCCAAAATCAAACATTTTTCAAAACATTTTTTTTTTATTTTGGAGCTTCACCTAGCATACTCAAATTTTCTAAGTGAAGTTTCCAAAATCCAAAAATAAAAATTTGCAAACACCTTTGGAACTTCTTTCCTTAGCATACCAAATTTGCTAGGGAAAAGTTCCCATTTTCAAAACCAAAACCAAATCAATATTTTGAACACACCATTTGGAATTTCATTTAGCATAACTAAATTTGCTAAGTGAAATTTTCATTTCACAAAATTAGGTGGGACTTCATCTTTAGCATACCAAATTTGCTAAAGTTAAGTCTCCACTTTCAAAACACATCAAAACAAAAATGAAGCACCTATTCTTAGCATACCAAATTTTCTAAGGATCACCTTTGAAAATCAACAATCAAAATAAATGAAACACTTAGGATTTCCTTAGCATACCAAATTCTAAGATCCTACCTTTTCAAAAATCAAAACATCAAAACAAAAATGAAACACTTAAGATTTTCTTAGCATACTTAAATTTGCTAAGGTTCCTATTTTCAAAAAATTAAGCAAAACACATTTGGGTTCTTCACTTAGCATACCTAAATTTGCTAAGTGAGAATTCCAAAAATTTAAAAATCAAAATAAAAATTTACAAAAAGAAACAATCACCTTCTTCAAACCATTTACTTAACATACCTAAATTTGCTAAGTAAGTAAAATTCCAAAACCAATCAAACAAAAAAAAATCAATTTGACCCTTACTTTAACATACCTAAATTTGTTGAAGGAAAGGGTCCTCAAATCAAAAATTCAAATTCAAAACAAACCTGAACCTATGGAAGCATCCTTATCAAAAACTTTGAATCCATATTTCAACATACCTAAATTTGTTGAAGTTGGATTCATATTCAAATTCCTCTTCAATCAATCTTCAAATCCATTTGAACCCCACTTAACACTTCCAAGTTGTTGATGTGGGTTCAAATTTTCAAATTCAAAATTCAAAAAAAAAAATGGAGAGAACTGATACAAGTTCATTTCTCATTGCATTCTTTACAGCAGTTCAGTTTATTATAGTTTTAAAATGGGGTTCTTAGAAATTTGTCTACCTTCCCCATGGTATGGATCTAGCTTTAGATCAGTGACTTCCCCCCAGACCATACCCACCTGATTCACTTTGGTCGGGGATTTGAGGGGCCAGATCACTTGTGAGGGCATTCTCACCACAATAGCAGGACCAAGGTGACCGAAAAATCATCGTGACTTTTACCTCGATTCTCCTCGAAGAGGAAAGATGGCGCATTACTGACTTAGCACAACAAGTACTGTACCAACTCTAGTTGTAGTTCATCCCAGAGTTGCTCATGTTGCCCCAGTGAGGGCTAGTACCCTACCATCTGTACCCTCCAAGGGTAAGGCTCCATTGGTCTCAGGGCTTGCCCACCCCTACATTTGAGTATAGGTCTAGCTCAAATTCCTCCCATCCTACCCGCACCCAGCGTAGGAACAAGAACCGCATGATCAAGGGGTATCATACCAGATTATGAAGGAAATGGAGGCGCAGCCGCCACCATGGATGAGTTTCCCATGTATCACTTCACCACCGGGTTATAGAAAACCGTTCCATTCTCTCTCTAGATCGAGAGGATGTGAGGATCCGCTTCATCACCTCTAGGTGCAATTTCAACCATAGTTTCAGAGTAGAGGTCATATGCCTCCATCCTTTATGCCGTAGTGAGCATATGAATGCTCAGAGTCTGACACTCAATTCAACCTTTGATCTGTTATCCCCCATAGCGTAGGGAGGAAGATTCATTAGAAGAAGGCTCGTGAGGCCCATACAATCCACATTACTAGCGGGGAGCGATGGAGGTTCAGCCGTTAATCAGCCACTTCTACTTTGATTGATTTTCCAACTCGACGCACTACTCGTGCCAACCATACTGATAGTATTCTTCACATTGGGACCAGCCACCACAGGAGGGCAGTTCCTATGCATAGAGAGTCAGTGGTGTCTCCACCCCGCCACTCTACCCCTTCGTTCGCCATCGCCAGTACAAGTTATAGCATCTCCCATTCCATCTAAGGCAATGAAGGCCACATCTGGGGAAAAGTGCACCCCATTGGTGATCCAATATGGCCAAGGGATCCTACCCCTTCTACACCCCCCATTGTGGTAGGGCTGAGCTCTCTTGCTTGACCTTCTTCCCTAGTGATGGTGTAGAAGGAGCGGCGACCCTGAAGCATCGTGGTCATTCCTTCACCAAATCCACCTATATAGTAGAATGTGAAGATGGTGATAGTTACAAATACTCTAGATGATAGTCCAGCTATGCCAGTAGTAGAGGAACATCCTAGGATTGTTACCCCTCTTACAACCAATAGTAGTTAGGAGTGTCATTCATCCAGTGAGTACAATCCACACAGGATTGACTCTCAAGTGATAGGTGAGGTCCGGTGCCTCTCATTACACAATAGTGATCACGCTGGTCAGCCTAAACTATTTGTACCTACTCAGATGGACCGTTCTTTAGATGAGATAGTTGCACATTATTTTATGGAGAAGAAGGAAATCTTAGGGTATGATTGGTCGGGTGAAGAGAGAGTCAACTTCGATCCCAATGAAGATGACTTATTGGGGGATTCAGTTGGAGTATGCATGGTTGACACTAGGGGATCCCTTCTTAGGGAGTAACAAGCCATGGAAGGTGATGAGGTTGATCAAGAAGACACCAAAGAATCAGCCCAACACCTCCAACATCAGTTGAGGCAGAAGGACGAGCAGATTGATAGGATGGCATGTTAGTTATAGGACTTATTAGCAGTAGTGTTAGTGCTTTAGAAATAAGACCCTCCAGTTCATCCTATCATACGATGTCACCACTGAAGTTAGTGCATGTCTTGGACCCACAAGACTCTACCTCTTGAGCAAGGTAGCACTAGCAGTATAGAAGGTAGTGGAAAGTACCTCCATACAAGAAAAAGATATAAAATCCATGGTTGAGCAAAGGTGAAGGAAGCTTTGGCTCAAGCCGGTGGATCATCGCCCAAAGGGTAGACCCTACCAGAAATTTGATGCTATCCAAGTATCCCAAGGGTGTGTCTCCTTCCTTCAAAAGCTTTGATGGTTGGAAACCCGAGGTAACACATAGCATTTCATGGGCTTGTTGCAATGCAGTGGCGCGATGCTTTACTTTTAGACTCTTTGTCAGCCTAGAGGGTATTGCTTTTGATTGGTATGTTGAACCCAATTCAACAGTTCAATAAAGACATTTGCTGAGAGCAACTCTTCATCAAGAGATTTGTTGAGCTCAAAAAGGTTAATGAGGTGATCTCATTGTAGCACAACAGACTCCTCTGAGTCACTTGTTGATTATATTCTCCATGGTGTAACTGAGTATGAAGTGTGAACCATATTCAACAACATGCCATTGAGATTCTCTTGAAGAATATCCATGTCCTCGTCACCTTCATGCTTAAGGGCTTCACTATCAAGACATTTGAGAAGCTAATCAATAAGGCGGCTAGTCTACAAGAAGAGGCCAAATAGTTGCCTTTTTAAGATCATTTGCCTAAGCAGAAGCCACATAAGGTTTATGAAAAGAAGCCAAGAATACTAGTAGCGACTGACAAGGGGAAGCAGCCAGCTAGAGATTAGTTTGAGAGACCATGACCTCAACAGCCTCCACCTCCTTTGCCACCATCAAGGCAACCCTATTAGCCTCCACCGCAGCCTCCATGGCCAGACCACCCCTCACCATACCACCACCAGACATGCATACCCGCCGTGTAGCTATGGTCCACCTACTTTTAGATAAGTTAAACAAACTTATTCTTTAAGAGGGAGGTAATCAAGAAAATCTTTAAGAATCTCTTAAAGAAACCGATTTTAGCTTCGAGCCTAGAGACTAGAGGAAGTAAAAGTCATGATCCAAACTTTTGTCCCTTACCATGCTAGGCCATGTTTTGGAGGATTGCTTCACATTCAAGGACTAGCTTGAACACAGTTTCAAGACTGTGTTATAGTTATCCCAAATGAATACCTTGTGGAACAACCTTCCATTTCCATTAGGGTAATCCTTATCCCGTACCTATAAGAAGATAGTCCAGACGATCAAGAAGCTTTCCTTCAGTTCCTGAGTCAGCACAAACCTCCAACACCAAGGAAGGTTTGCAAGTTGCCAGTGCTAACTCTAGAAAGTGGGAGCTAGCAAAGATGTGTCCCGATAGCCCTTTAGATAGCCACCGATGTCCAACCTCCACTCCCTCTCCACATCGATGACTTCTTCAATTTCAACTAGCTCTTCTATTTCTTCTACTAGTAAAACTCTTGTATCAGCAGATAAGGGCACCAAATCTCTTACTGTACTCACTTTACTTGACCTCTACTTTGTACCTCCAAATAATTCCATGAAATTGAAGAATAAAGCTAGCTTGAATTATATCTGTATCACTTCTGATGGGTTGTCTTCTTGTACTCCTAATGATAACTCTTCAAGTCTAAATAACTATAATAATTCCGATCTTCCTTTTTCTTGATTAGTTGGACTTCCAACTCAATACTAGTTCACCTCTTGAGATAGACTTGGAATCATCTGACCCAGGGTCCCATAGAGAAGATGTAGGTGAGCCTAAGTGTGTAGAACCTTCCACCACCTTGCCTCAAGAGATCACCAAAGTCAACCTCAGAGGCAAGGTTCTACCTCCCAAAGCACCTCAAGATGAGGGAAATAAGTCATTGGTACTGAAGATCGAGAAGCCCTTCCACAAGATGCTCCACCCTTGGATATGCTTGTGGTTGACCAATCAAGGTGGACTACAACATCTTTCTCATCTAAGAAGCTAAGCATACATGATGCCCTTGTCTTATCCAAAGAGATGAGGGAATCACTAATCAAGGCTCTCCTTGATCCTGAAATATGCTTAGCTCAGCTGACCGCCATAGGTGAGGAAGCACATTATGCAAAAGAAGCCCAAGGGATCACCTTCATGATGAAGACCTTCTAGGGGACTTGGAGCACAACCATCCCCTTACATCAGACATGGACAGTTCACTACCGTGGTTCTCATGGATTCATGCATCGGAACATTATGAGTCTAAAGACCTTGCCTATTTGAAGATCGACATCTACACTCGAGGAGATGGATGATGAGAGGATTCAATGATCAAGGTGAGCATGCTTTAGGTTCTAGTGTTTGGAGATTGGTGACTGGAAGACTGAAGCCAAGTTCTACATCATTGATTCGAATACTTCATTCACTACTTTGCTTGGTAGGCCTTGGATATATAAGAATAAGATCGTTCCATCCTCCCTCCATCAGGGTATCAAGTTCAAAAAAGATGGAATTGAATATCGAGTCAATGATGAAAAAAAGCTATTTTCAGTTAGAGAGGTTGAGATTTATGAAGATGCGACCTACTATCTTCCCCAAGATACCCTTTCTCATGAACTTAGATAAAATTCAAATGCAAAAACAAAAGAAAAAAGAAAATCAAGAAAAAGAAAAGATAAAAGAAAAGAAAAGAAAATAAATCCAAGTGAAAGGAAATGAAAAGAAATAGATCCATCATCACATTCCACCCATAGCCCATTCCATCATATGGACATGTGGGTAATGGCTCAACCTCCACCGTGAGGCAGGTATAAAAGAGAGTTCAGAGGTGGAGACCCTAGTTGGCCTCACCAAGAGGTCATGTTCTAGTTCATAGAGTACCCCTACTATTCATATAGACTTGGAATCCGCTTGAAGGATGAGTCTAATGTGATTAATATACTAGCCAACCCTCTCGAGGGTTCCATTGGAGGTGACTTGATCCATATGACAAAGACCAGCCTCCAAGCAAAGCAAAGTATTCAAATCTAGTTTATGTCAAAACTAAGTTGGGAACCTTAGCTCTAACCTCACTTACATCTCAAAAGTTGAAGGTTTAGTAGTTAGAAGTCCCTAAGTCTTCCAAGACATGAAGAAGAAGTTCTTTTGGGATCATCCTCAAGTCCGGTGGATGTAGAACTTGAGGAAGATACTTTTTAAGAATTAATAGAATTAGCACTTGATTTTTACTCTCCTTGTGTTCAAAATCTTATACAGAAAGGTTTGGTTCCTCACACATGGTCCAAGCACATGTCAAATACTTCAAAAGCTATGGAATAATATAGAAGCACAATCAAACATGACTAGGATTCTAGACAATGGGTATAATGATGATGATTATTTGGTTGTTACCAACCATTTAGAGTCTGATAGGTTCTTCTCACACATCCCCAACTCTTATGAGAATGTGTGTTTAGAAATATCAGATGATCAAAATGATCTCCAAGTCAAAGAGGCACCGCCATAATTTGAAGAAGAAATCCATTCAACAATCGACAAGCTAAAAGAAATCAACCTCGGGACAGAAGAAATTCCATGCCCGACATACATCAGTTCATTGCTGAATGAAGAAGAAACCAATGACTTAGTTAGGCTATTGACTGAGTTTAAAGACTACTTCACATGGAGTTATGAAGAAATGCTCATATTATCTTTTGATGTAGCAGTCCACAAGCTAGCAATAGACCCTAACGTTACCCCTATTAAGCAAGCTCCTAGATGCATGCGATTAGAAATTGAACAACTGGTCATTTCTGAAGTTAAGAAATTGATCAATGATGGTTTTATCAGGGAAGAAAAATATCCTACCTGGTTAGCTAGTGTCATCCTAGTTAAGAAGAAGAATGGCCAAATTCGCATTTGTGTCAATTTTAGGGACTTAAACAAGGCATGTCCTAAGGATGAGTTTCCTCTTCCTATACTAGAGTTAATGGTGGACATTGCCTCATCTCATGCAGTCTTCTCTTTCATGGATGGGTCATCTGCTATAACCAAATCAAGATGTCTTTGAAGATGAAAGAAACACTACTTTTCAAACCCCGATCAAAATCTTCTATTATAGGTCATGCCTTTCCTTAAAATGGTGCTACATACCAACGGGCCATGACTCAGATCTTCAATGAACTCATCCATCATCAAGTTGAGTGCTACATTGATGATCTAGTAGTCAAAAGCAAAGAAAAGGAAGACCACCTCTTTGACTTGAGAGTAGTTTTGAATTGTTAAGATAATATAACCTCAAAATGAATCCCCTGAAGTGTGCATTCAGAGTAGCTTTAGGGAAATTCCTTGGGTTTGTTGTTTGACACCAGGGAATAGAAATAGATTTTAAAAAGATCAAACCTATCTTAAAAATGCCACCTCCTAAGAGTTTAACTCAACTCAAATCCTTTCAAGGATGGCTGGCATATCTAAGGCGCTTTATCTCAAACCTATCGGGAGATGCAAGCCATTCTCAACACTTGTCAAAAAGGATGCCAAGTTTAAGTAGGATGACAAGTATCAGCGTGCATTTAAAGACATCAAAGAGTATTTGGTGAAGCCGTCAGGTCTCGCAGCCCCTATCCCGGGTAGGCCACTCATCCTTTATACTGCCACATTGGATGACTTGCTCGGTGCTCTATTGGCCCAAGCCAATGATGAAGGAAAGGAGAGCGCTCTCTACTATCTCAGCCATCATCTAATCCTATTGAAGCAAACTATCCACCCATTGAGAAACATTGCCTAGCTTTGATCTTTGCATCTCAGAAGCTACATTACATGCTTTCTCATAAGGTGAACTTGATCTCCAGGATGAATCCAATCACTATCTCTCATGACACACCAATGCTTTTGGACATTTGGCTCATTGGTCCATGATACTCTCAGCTTTGATATCACTTTCATACCCCTCCATGATAAAAAGATAGGCACTAGTGGATTTCTTAGCAGGACACCCACTTCTTGCTGATTCTCTGCTTAGTGACAATCTCCCCGAAAAACAAATTATGAACTTAGGGGAGGCCAGAAACTGCCAATGGGAGATGTATTTTGATGGTGCTGCTTCTTTTCTTGAAGGTGAATCACCACAATCTATTCTCCCAGGAAAGGTAGGGGTAAGAATTATTCTACTAACTCCAAACCACTATGTAATGAGATTCTCATACTATCTTTCCAACCCTTGCACCAACAATGAAGTTGAGTATGAGGCTTTGATTTCCAATTTGGAGTTAGTAATCACTATCAGTGTCAAAAGCATCAACATCTTTGGGATTCTCAGTTGGTTATCAACTAGATTGGTCATACAAGGTTCTCAAACCCAAGCTTCACTACCATGAGTATACCATGAAGCTGTTGGCGCAGATTCTAAGTCACCATCTACAAGGTTCCCTGAGTAGAGAATGCAGTAGAAGATGTTTTTCCCAAACTTGCCAAAGAATTGGCATGTCCGGAAGATGAGTCCATTCCAATAAGGGTCCAAAATAGATAAGTCCTGTCTAGCAAATTACCTCAAGAAAAGTCACAAGCCCATCAGGTGAAACAAAGAGCTCTCTCCTACGCTCTTGTTGATGGCACCCTATACCACCGGTCCTTTAACCAAATATGGTTACGTTGTTTAGACAAACATGAAATTATTGGCATTATAACTGAGGTACACGTAGGTTTATGCAGAGCTCATCAGTACGGTCTGAAGATGAAGATGAAGATCAAGAGACTAGGATACTATTGGCCTTTGATGATTACATATTATGGATGCTAGAGATGCCATCGATAGGTGTACCTGCGTGGTCTCCACCAACCACTCCAACATTCTACACCCTACATTGGTCATGGCCATTTGAGTGTTAAACATGGTGGTCGATCCTCCTTCTTCCAAGGGTCACCATCTTAGCCACCACTACTTTTCCAAGTGGGCGAAGCCATCCCACTCGAGAGGTCATACAAAGATGTGCTTCAATTTTAGAACCATATCATATAGGTTTGGGGTGCCTCGATGAATTATATCCGATAATGGTAATATTCAAAAGCACAAAGATAGTTTTGCCGTAAGACATGGTATAGAGAGATACTCCACCATCTACTACCCTAAAGAAATGGCTTAGCGAAGTCATTCAACAAAACTCTCATCCAAATATTGAAGAAAACTCTTGATGATAACAACGATAGTGACATGGCATAGTTGAAGCCTTAGGGCCTACCACACCACATACAAACTCGCCTACCCCATTTTCCTTAGTGTATGGGTCTAAGCTCTTCCTTTAGAAGTTTAACTCCCATCACTAAGGATAGCATTGGGTAACAAGATCACTTCATAATAAAATGCAAAGTTAGTTAGAAGAGCTTGAAAGTTTGGAAGAGAGTCACCTACGGGCATGCCAAAACCTCGAGTTGTATAAAGACAAAATGATTCAAGCTCATAACAAGATGGTCTAACCTAGGTCTTTCCAAGTAAGAGAACTTGTGTTAGTCCTAAGAAGACCAATTGTAGCCCATCGAAAGATGGGAGGCAAGTTTGAACCCACTTGGGAAGGCCCCTATGTCATAGAGAAGGCCTACCAAGGAGGATCTTATCAGCTTATTGATTATAAAGGGGAACACCGATGCTTCCAATTAATGGGCTATATCTAAAGAATATTACCCATGAAACAAATCATGTTTGAAAATAATCATTAATAAAAAGAATAAAAATTTGATTCCATTCATCAAATCTTTTCTTCTTTCAAGTGTTATTTATCTTGAATCCACCGTGACGTGTCTGGTGGTAAGAGTCCCTAGTGCATCCTATCCCTCTTTCACAACACAAACACAACCTCCCAGTGCTATTAGAATAAGTGTGAGAACCCGAGTGACATCCTATTTCGATTAGCATAATTAAGATAGAGAACCCAAGCGGCATCCTTTCTTAATGGGAATCCTTTTGCCATCCGTAACATCACTTCATCAAATCCCATAGTGTGTTTTAAGGTAGGTGTAAAAATCCCTCAGAGGCATCCTATTCCTTTTAACACATGCACAACAACAAACACAAATCTTTTATCTTGAGCTATTTTGATGTGGGAGAAAGTCCCCTGTGGCACTCACTCATTAGCTGCTCTAGGTCGGGTCTACATGTTACCTCGCTAGTATGTCACCCTAGTGGTCATTTATTATAAAGATGTGAATCCCTATGCTTTCTTCCTAACTTGATCATTATAAACTAAGGAGCACCTAGTGTGGTAGGCTTCACTGCCCAGCCAGTAAACTACCTCATGATTGACTTTATTTAAGAAGATATGAGTCCCTGTGCTTTCTTCTTGAACTAGCCATCATGTTCTAACTAGGTTGAGTATATTTGAGGTTTATGATAAGTCCCCCAGAGGCTCCTTTCCTCTTGACTACATTTGAGTCGATATAAGTCCCCTAGTGGCATTCACTTAGTAGTCACGCTAGGTCGGATAACACCTACCAAGCCAAAGACAAACTATCCTAATAATTCATTCTATAGGAGGATGTGAGTCCCTGAGCTTTCTTCCTAGGTTGATTGTTGCAAATTGACAAGCACCTTAGGTTTGATGTTACATGCTATGCGACCTCATGAGTACACCACTCTTGGCGATGTGAGTCGTGCCCTTGAGTTGGACACCTAATACCTATTGGATATGACTAGCCATGCTATCTCCAAGGTGTTGGATTAAGCCCTCATCCCCATCCCACTCTATTTGGATCAAGTCCTTTGCGACCCCCTTCAGACACTACCTAGGTTACTTTTGGATTGGACAGTCTCCCTTTCCTAGTAGCCACCCCTTGGTTGGAAAATCTATTCAATGGATATGTCGATTCTCCCATTGGTTCAGTAAATATGATATAGGTCTAGGCTAATATAAGCTCCTTCTCAGTTTGATCCCTCGCAAACCAACGAGGTCAATGTTAAAATAACTAAAATAAATAAACACAATTTTCTCTTGTGGATTAGAATTTAAGCTCCCAAAGAGCCCCTTTTCCCAAGCAGGCATCTATCTTTAAGGCAATGTCAGCAGAACTCCCTATAGGAATTGTATGACTACCTAAATTGAGATAAATCCCCAAGTCAATACTCACTCCATAGTCGCCCTTAGTTTGGGTTCAATCTATTTTGCCACAAACAAGTTACCCCCATAGTCATCTTGCTTTAGAAGATATAAGACTATGATGCATTCTTTCTGTGGTCTTTTCTAGTGGAAGATGTGAGTCCCCGAGCTTTCTTCCCTTAAATTGATCATTGCAAACTGAAAGGCACTCCTTTGGTCGGATAGTTCTCCCATCAGCCAGGAATGTACTCCATTTACTTTAGTAAATCTGAGATAGGTCTAGGCTTCTATAAGATCCTTCTCAGTTTGATCCATCTCCAACCAATGGAATCCATCAAAATAAACAAAATTAAAGAAATGAAATTAATCTTTGACTATCTTTGAGTTGATTTAAGTCCTCCAGCGGCATTTGCTCAATAGTCAGCTCTAGGTCGAGTTTGATTTGTTGCCCAAAGTGACCAATCACCCCAGTGGCCTTTTCTAGTGGAAGATGTAAGTCCCTGAGCTTTCTTCCCTTAAATTGATCATTACAAACCAAAAGGCATCTCCTTTAGTTGGATAGTCCTACCTTATGGTTGGTAGACTATTCCCTTTAAATTGGTAAATCTGAGTTAGGTTTAGACCTCCATGGCCCCTACTTAGTGCAGTTCATCACAAACTAATAAGATTCCTCATAATCAAAATAAATAAATAAATTTAAAAATAAAATTAATCTTTGACTACCCTTGAGTTGATTTAAGTCCCTCAGTGGAATTCACTCAGTAGTTAGCCCTAGGTCAGGTTTAATCTGTTGCCCAAAGTAATCGATCACCCCAGTGGTTCCTTGTTTCTAGAAGATGTGAGTCCCCTTGCTTTCTTGTTAAGAATTGACCATTGTATATGAAAAGGCACCCTTTTAGTTAGATAGTCCTATCTTGTGTTTGGCAGACTACTCCCTTTGGATTGGTAAACTGAAGTGGTCTAGCCACCACCTCCTACTAGTATCATCACAAACCATGGATCCATCATGATCAAAACAAATCTAAAAATGAAATCTATCTTGACTATCTTTAAGTTGATCTAAGTCCCCTAGCAGCATTCACTCAATAGTTAGCCCTAGGTTGGGTTTCTATCTATTGCCTTTCAATAGATTACCCCAGCAACTGGTCTCTACTTTGGAGGATGTAAGTCTACTATGCTTCTTCCTACAACAATATCGAAAGCATCCTTTGGTACTAGACCCCTTTGATTGGTAAATTTGAGTTAGGTCAAGGCCTCCGTCGCTCCTGCTCAGTGTGATCCATCGCAAACCAATAGGCCCATCTCAAAATCCAAAATCTAAAAATTTGAAACAAACAAATCCAATGAAATAAAGAAATAAAATAATCAACCAATCTAAATCAATCTTTTTTGCTTCCCCTCAATGAGATGCAAATCCTTCTAGTTCCCCCAGCGGATCTAGGATTCTAATCTTTCAATGGATTTCACAATTCCTCCCTTGTGGATGACTTAGACTTGCTTCCCTAGTGGAGAGTTCACTTTTCTAGCCCTTGTGGAGTCAAAACAAAACAAATTAAACAAATAACAAAAATTAAAATAAATTCAACCCTCTTCCCCAACATAACTCAAATCAAACCTCTCATCCTCTTGTGGATGACTTGAACCTGCTTCCCTAGTGGAAGGTTCACACTCTATCCCTTAGTGGATTTTCCCTCTCTTTTATGTCTTGGACATAAGTAGAGCCACATTGCATTATTGTTTCTTTACTCCTTGGGTAAGGATAGATTATTTCTAAATGCTTATGATCTTCGGCTTGTTTTTGTTTATCAATATATGTGGTGTCACCCACACCTATTGCCTTTTGTTAACCTCATTTTTAAGATGAGCTCTCAACACCTCCATCTTAGACATAGAATTCCTCTTAAACTTTAAGAGTTCCAATCTAAGGCAAAGACACACTCAATCCTAGAAGACTTAAGAGTTAGCCATAGAATAGGTCATGCCCAGGTTAGGGAATTTCCTACCCTTAGCTTGAACCATTCCTCACTTTCCTTCATTCAAGTCAAACTCCAAATAAATCTTAATTTATTTTCTCCAAACCCAAATCAACTCCATATGATTGAAATCCATGATTGAAATTCATGATCAAAATCTATGATTGAAACTCATGATCAAAATTCATCAAAATTTCTAAGTTCAAATCTTTCTAAGTCCTTAATCTTCCTTTAAGGACTTAACCAAAATAATAATCAAAAACCAAATAAAATCATTGATATCTTCTTATAATCTATTTATATTCTCATTTATATTCATACATATGAATGAAATATAAATTCAAACTCAAAATTCCAAATCAATTCAAGAAATTTCCTTAAATCCTTTAAATTCCCATTAATGGATTTAACCCAAATCATGATCAAACCTATTCAAATTCATGGTATTTTCTCAAAACCCATTTATATTCTCAGATATAAATGAAATATAAATACAAATCAATCAAATCAAATCCAAAAAATTAAATTTCAATTTAAAATTTCCTTAAATCCTTTAAATTCCTTTAACAGATTTAGCCCAAATCATGATCAAACCTATTCAAACTCATGGGATTTTCTCAAAACCCATTTATATTCTCATTTATAGTCTCATTTATAAATGAAATATAAATACAAATCAATCAAATCAAATACAAAAATTAAATTTCAATTTAAAATTCCCTTAAATCCTTTAAATTCCCTTTAAGGGATTTAACCTAAATCATGATCAAACCTATTCAAACTCCTGGAATTTTCTCAAAACTCATTTATATTCACATTTATATTCTCATATATAAATGAAATATAAATATAAATCGATCAAATCCTATCCAAAAATTAAATTCCAATTTAAAATTCTCTTAAATCTTTTAAATTCCCTTTAATGGATTTAACCAAAATCATGATCAAACCTATTCAAATCCTTAGAACTTTCTCAAAACTCATTTATATTTGCATTTATATTCTCATATATAAATGAAATATAAATATAAATCAATCAAATCCAATCCAAAAATTAAATTTCAATTTAAAAATTTTCTTAAATCCTTTAAATTCCTTTTAGTGGATTTAACCTAAATTAGGATCAAACCACTTCAAATCCTTGAAATTTTTTTACGATCCATTTATATTCTCATTTATATTCACATATATAAATGAAATATTAATTCAAACAATCAAAACCAATTCCAAAAATTAAACTCAAATCAACTCAAAATCCAATAGAAGCCTTTTAAGTCAAAATCTTGAACTTAGCCAAATCAATTTCAAATCAAGTCAAACTCTTGATTTTCTCTCATGATTCAATCAACCCTACAATCATGAGTCTATATATAAATATAAACTTCAATCACTCGATCAAAACCTAGTTCAAAAATCAAACCCTAAAGCCTTTCATGTTTACCCTTTGAATATGAAATTGTTCAAATGGATCAAAACCCATTTGACTTCAAACCAATTGTAAATGACTTTATATTTCAATCATAAGTCCATATACAAGATCAACCAACTTCAAAATTTGACCAAGGCATTTAATATAGGCTCACTTGACTCAAAGTGACCTAAAGTACCCTTATGAGCCAATTTTTGATCCTAACCAAATTGGATTGAACCAAACTCATATATCCTCCCATCATGATCAACAATCATCATGGATGATAAATCAATCAAATTCCCAAGTCAAACCTAAGTGACCAAGTCAACACTTAACCCAAAATGAAACCTAACATAGCCAAATTCCACCATAGGCCAAATTGATTGAAACCATTGATCTAAGTTCACTCATGACTTATGTTTGAACTTGACCAAGCCAACATTTGAGCCTAACCTAGCCCAATTGGCCACTTGACCCAAGTTGACCCATTTTGACATAAAAAATCAAAATGTGTCAAAACTTGATCTAAGCCAAATTGATCCAAACCAATGGGTCAAGTGCATTCCAAATCACTTGTGGAACTTGACCAAAGCCTCAATTGGCCAACTAGACCCAACCTAGCCCAATTGACCTTTGACCCAAGATGACCTAAAGGGGTCATGTTGAGCCAAAATTAAACTTAACCAAAACTGATTGGAAATAGAGATACCAATCCACTCCATATGACTAACCTAACCTAAACCTACCTTGACCTACCTCAAATAGGTCAAATGGGTCAAATAGATCAACTTGACCCATTTGACCTAAATGAAGTCATATGAGCCAAATTCAAAACTATACCAAATTGAGTCAAACCAAAGCCACCGAAACATTTCAAATGATCATATGAACTTGACCCAACCCTTGGTTTGACCCAATTTGACCAATTGGTCAACTTGACCCAAGTTGACCCATTTTGACCTAAATGGGTCAACATGAGCCAAACCCTATCAAATGGATTCCAAATCCAATAAAACTTGGCCAAACCTAGTTTCTCCACATACCCAACATATCCAAAGTGAAAAATTAGTAAAATGACAATCCTACCCCTAGTCCATAGAACAAATTTTGGCTTAATCCATGGGTAATTTGGTCATACCCTCTTCACATTCACTTGATGCTTTCCTAAAAGCTCAAGGGGACCTATTGGTGAGTGGTGCACCCAACCAAATGAATTTGTGTCAGCCCAATTGATCCCTAGACCAAAGCCACCCAATGGGTCAAAATGCAAAATTCAAACTCCCTCTCAAACTCAAATTAAGGCACATGGGAGGTTGGCAATCCACTCCTTGGCTCAAACCGACCATGTGCAGACTCTTAAAAGAAAGAACAACCCCTGCCTATGCTCAATTGGATCAAAATGACAAGTGCATTATCGACTGTTCGATCCTTCAAGGGGGAGATATACTCACCCTAATTCAATTTAATTCTCACTTCTCCTCTATCGATTGAAGCTAAGGAACTCAGAGCAAACATTAGAGAGTATTCCCAAGCTTCTTAGAGAGGATTTGAAAAGGCCATTCTCAATTTTGCACAATGCAAAAATAGGGGATTCTCAATGAAGAGCCATCTTCTTCCACAGTCAAATTTCTTCCAATTGCTCTTGCAAACTTCATCACGGAGCTAAGTTGAGTGCACCTAAGTTTCTATTGGAGTTCCCACAGCAAGGAAGGGTCTAATTTGATCAAGGCAAGCTAGCCAAGGTGGAGTTGATCCATACATCAATCCACTCAACCTCAAGTGCTCATACTCTCAGCAAGGCTTCGTCTCAACCAGACAAATCTTCTCCAAAAGAATCGAGCACCGATGAGTTATGGGATTTTCTGACCATTAAATTCAATGTGATGTGGAGCTTTGTGAAAGAAATTTTCACCCCATCAATTTTTTGATCATTGGATTTGTCCTCTCTGTCTTTAGATGGTGTGGGTTGAGTTTGATTTGAATCCATGCTAGATCAAACTTGGATCTTTCCCTTGATCATGGACGGTCTCTATTGATCAAGGGGAAGAACTTTGAAGATCTCAGTCATCCATCTACGCATTTTAGATGGACGGCTGAGATAATTTTGCATGTTAAAAATTCCTTTTTATCTGTTTTAAACCACAGGGAGATCCCTAGCCATCCGATCAAAGATCAGATGATAGAGGATTAAACAACATGCACCGCCAGCCACCATTTGGGATGTGATGTTTAAGTAATCCCTCACGACATGATGCGTGTAAAGCGCGTTGACCGCCACACGCATCCTGCCGTGAGCCAGGGATTAGTTAGGATTGTTTAAAATGCTTTAATTAATTCCTAATTAACTTAAATATTTTCCAAAATTCATAACTCTTTTTAGAAAATTCAAAAAAATGTGAAATAAAATTCTATGCAAAGATAATTAAACCCAGAACATTTTAAAATTAATTTTGATAAGTTTTGAATTAATCTTTTATTTGAATTTGGGTTTTTTTTGGAAAGTTTATTTTGCTAATTACTTTTTAATTAAGCCTTTGATTAATCCCTAATTTCTTGGGTAAGTTTTAGGGGATGACTTCTACCTCACCTAATTTTCTTAGGATTTGTTGAAGGCTTGATTAGAATAATTGCAAATGGTTTCCATAATTAGCCTCCTTATGTTATTAAGCATAATTAGGGTATGATTAGTGATTTTAACCTATGATTAAGGTTTATTAAGGTTAGATCCAGTAACTAGGAGGTTTATTGAATATTTTTGGGGCATTTCCTAAGCTATTCTCTAAACACCCTCTTCTCTCCTTAATCTCCTCTTAATCAAGGGTTAATTCATTAATTATCCCCTTAATCAATTTCTAAAAATTATAAAAAGTTCTAGAGCTTAATTAATCTACTTTAGGTAGATGCTTAGGTGTTTAATAGCCTAAGTTTAATTAAGGAAATCAAAACCCAATTCACATGTGTGAAAGGGTGTTTTGAAATTACTTAAGCTAAACCCCTTAGCTTAATTAACTTTTAATTGTGAGCCAAATTGCATTAGACCTTTTCCTTATTAGGTGCATTACAAATGTAAATTCCTTGTGGGTTTTTATTGTCATCTCATTAGCTCATAATTATTTGGTTAATCCTTCTAAGGTGGTGTAGGTAAGCATTTACTTAATTCATACCTTAACCTAATTAATGCATAAAATGGATCTAATTATCTAAAAATTAAAAAATAATATCAAACACATGTGGGAATGAGTTAAGAATAGTAAACTCATCTCACCTTTTTAAAATTAAATCAAACTTCAAACTAAACAAAAATCACAATGAATTCACTTTGATTTATTTTAAACTTTCTTATTCCATAAGAATGTCTTTAGGATTTAAGTGGAGTGAGTTTGTTTACTTGCTTTCATTGCTTTGGATCTTTCCCCAACATATTAAGTTGTATGCCATGTGATTTCATGCATTCATAATTTTAAAATTCAAATTTTAAAATGAAATTATTTACTTTATGTCAAATTTGCATGTGTTGGCTAAAGTAGAAATATGAATGGCTATTATCACTACTAAATCCAAATTATTTTCAAACATATAAATAAAATACCAAATCTAAAAGTGTGCTACGTATATTTTAATTATGAGTTTGCACGTGATAGATTATAAAGGCATGCTTAGCATAGGTTTCCTTTCTTTCTTATATTGGCATAGTTTTGAATAGGAATTTGGTGATTTACATGGTCCATTTGAAAAGGATCCAATACTCACCTAAATTCATATAATATTTATCCCTATGCTATCACCTAAGAGGGGCTACCTATACTTGCATAAATAAATTGCATAAACAAAATGAAACCATTAATGCAACTTTTGCATTCTTCTTTTCCATTTCATTTCTTTCATACACATGTTTGTATTTAAGGAAAGTGGTATATTAGTCTGGACAACCTGAGGTTATGAGGCTTTAAGTAGCCCTAAGTAGGTTTTATACCTTACACCTCTGGTTAACAATGGCGCTGTACTCACACATGCCTTTCTTACTTTCATGTGTGTATGTGAAAAATTGGAAAAAGAAACTCTTTTTTCTACTTACGAAAATCATGCATACTAATCTGCTAAATTTTCTTAAATGAATTACTTAGCATGCATCATAATCTTAAATATTCTCATTTGTATGTATACATATGATAGGATTCATCCATATGCATGTTATACATGTTGGGAAAGAAATGAAGTAATGTGTGTTATGTGAATTTTGATTCATTTTATTTAATCTTAAAATGCCTTTCTTTTTGAATAGGTTTGTTTAGAGTTTATCTAAACTTAATAATATTAAAAGATCTAATCAAAATATTAACCTAAATGAAACTGAAATGTGAATCTACTTTAGAAATTACTTAGGTTAGGGAAGGAAAGATAAGTTCTCTTCTCTTTCCCTCTCTTTATAACTTAGTAATTAATTGTACGATTCACTTAAACCAAATCAAAACATGAAATAAGATCAACCCAAAATAATTAAACAACTTAAATGAAATCCTCCTCTAAGTTGAACATGCTTTCACACTTAGAAAATTTGAACCTAAAGCCTTAGCTAAGCATACCACACAAACCTTCAAAGCACACACATTAGCCTAAGTCACCACTTCTAGCTTTAGTTGTTGTTGCATGGTTTGATGCTTTATTTTATTTTATGATGTATGATTTCAACTGGATGTTAGGATGTATGCTCATAGAATGAATGGTAGGATGCTCTTATTCTAACTATTCTTTTATGCAGGGGATTGTGCTTAAGTGGCACTATCATAAATAAAAATATAAATGCTTGCAGGTGCTTTATACCCCTAAGCATAATCCATAAGCCAGGTGGACTTAGTCACCCATGTGTGGGGTGATAAGTCCAATATACATGCTTGGGATTTATGTGGTTTGTTTTAGCTAACCTTTATTTGCAAGTGTTAGTTAGATTTTTCACTTTTGGTTTTCATATAAATTTGTGCAATTAGGACTTTGGAATATTTGTTATGTGGATTAGGATGAGCATTAGTCATAAGATCCTATCTTATATACCATGTGAAGCCTTGGAGCATCCACCTTCCAACCATCCAAAAGAAGGAACCAAAAGAAGAAGGAAAGAATAAAAGAAAGAAGAAAAGAAGAAGAAAGAAGAAAAGAAGAAAGAAGAATTGAATATTGAAGACCCCCATAACATTGAATTCCTTGCTTAATTGTAACTTAATTCACTTGTAATCTGGGTTGTATAAGGGTAGAGCTCAGCTACCTACGTTTGATATTTTCGGGCTTGTGCAATGGGCCCGGCCACAATGGTCTTTTATTTTTTTTACGATTAGCTTTTTAAATTGATTGGTGACTTGTTTAGCTTTTACATTAAGTGGCATGATTTTTTTAGTTTATTCCTTGCTTTATGTGTGGCCTGGATGTGGATTAGGCTCTATAGAAAAAAAAATCTTTTACCCAACTTAACAACTCAAAATAAAAACTAAACAACTCATAACCTCACCTAAAGCTTAGATTTTAAAATCAAGATAAAAGAATTAGCAACCCCTTAGCTAGATGAGCATTTCTTTTATAATATCATGCACAAATGCATCTTATTTTACTCTTGATTGGAGGGCTTCCACCTTTGCCAGAGAAACTTGGCTTGACCTATGAGAGCCATGGTGGATATCACCTGCTCCTTTCTCGCTGATTTTGGCCCATAATCTTAATTCTCATGCATTAGGCATAAAAATCTTATTAGCCTGAGTCCAAATGATTGTCCAAAATGAAAATAAAAATAAAATTTGAATTGCATTAGATTTAGGTCATTTGAATCATGTCCCTTTACATGATCTAGTCTCTTTAGGGAGTGAGTTTAAGGACTTAGTCTCTTTCTAAATAAAAATAGCCTAGCTATCTTGCATAAGCATAAAGACTTGCTTACATGTATTTAAAATCATAGGAGGAGTTAGTTGCCACCCCCAGGAGGTTGTAAGTCTAAGCTATCAAGTGGTTTGTCCTCTTATGTGGAGGCAAATCAATTACCCATTTTTGCCTTAGATTTAGGTTGTGCTTCCGGCCCTCGAAGCTCCCTAGATTTAGGTTTTGAGGTTGCTTTTCCCCTTTATGGGCCATAAGCATAAATCCTCACCTCTTAGGCATTTCTTAATCTTGTGTTAAGGAATCATAAGTCCTAAATTTTTAATGAAAAATACAACTCAAACCAACTAAATAAATTTCAAAAATATAAAGCCCAACTATAGGTTAGTTTGAGATGCTCGCTATGTTTCCTAGCTTCATGGGCATCTCCTACTTATCTTCCATTTTGGATTTGATAATAACTCCCTCTTTTGATCAATACCATTTGATCTTGTAAACATAAACCAATCGATTGATAGTTCTTCCTATTGAAATCTTCAAAGACAACGATCATTTACCTTAATCGATAGTTTTCCTAAGGGATCCCGCCCCTTAGGATGTAATTAACTATAGGGGATTGTCCATGTAGGGAACTTAGCAAACCTGGTTTAAAATAAACCCAGCTTTACTTTTTCATGTAAAGTAGGGGAAGAATCTCTGGTATATATGCAGACCCGTCGTCCTTAAGAGTCCTTATTGAGGTGATTAGGTCCATTAAAGGGTAGTGACTTTTATCTCTCTAAATAGTACTCTATTTTTGATGATGTACTCGATCACCTAAATTAGTACATCTGCAGATCTGCGTGGCATCCTAAAAGATGACTTTTTGTAGGTCTTGCCTTTCTTTCTCTCCATAGATTTGAAGGTGACTCCTATATAATTTTTTTCTAAACCAACACATATCAAAGTTGTTAAGTGAGAATCTCACTTTCATATACATTTGATTCTTGCTTAACATATTAAAATTGTTAAGTGAGAATCTCATTTCCATGATACATTTGACTTTCACTTAACATATAAAACTTGCTAAGTGAGAGTCTCATTTTTATAAATCATATTATGTTTTACTTAACATATCAAATTTGTTAAGTGGGAATCTCATTTTCATGATATATTTGACTCCCCACTTAACACACCAAATTTGTTAAGTAAGGATCTCATTTTCATGTCACATTTGACCTCCACTTAACATATCAAATTTGTTAAGTGAGAGTCTCATTTTTAAAACATATAACAATCACATTTGGGCTTTTATTTAACATACCAAATTTGTTAAGTGAGAGTCACATTTTCAAAGAAAAGAAAGACATATATCAATCACATTTGGGCTTTCACTTAAACATACCAAATTTGTTATGTGAGAGTCTCATTTTCAAAGAAAAGCAAAACAAGTGAATGCCTCATTTTCAAATATAAATCAAACACATGTGGCTTATACTTGGCATATCAAATTTCTTAAGTAAGAAGCCCATTTTCAAATCAACATTTCACTCATCACAAGCAGAAGGTATTTCACCAAAAAAAATAAAATTAAACACACAATCACAACCTCATCTTAGCATACTCAAATTTGCTAAGTAGATGTTCTTTCAAATCATTAATATTTTCAAACAAGCTCACCTCAAATTTACGAACCCCACCCAGCCTATTTAATTTGGTTGAGTATGGGTTCTAAAACCAAAATCAAATGGCAAGGTCTCTCCTCACCTCATAAAATTCTTCAATAGAACCCCATTTAGCATACCTAAAATTGTTAAATGAGTGTTCTAATTCAAAAGAATAAATCAAAATCAACAATTCAAGCCAACATTAAGGCAAAAGCTCCTCCACCAATTCTACAAGTCTCTCCATGCAATTTGAACCCCATTCAACATAACCAAATATGTTGAAATGTGGGTTCCGACTCAAGATCGAAAGATAGAATCAAGCAACAATAATTGAAGAAATCAAAGGAAAGGGATGCCACAACTCTCAAGGTAAGAGAAGGTTGGGATATCTTCCTATCTCTAATCTTCAAGAAAATTTTTCTATGATCATGAAGTTACCTTTGCAGATGTCTAAAGTAGCTCAAACCTCCAATTCTAAGGAAGGTTTGCAAGTTGCTAAGGACAACTTGAAGGAGGTAGAAGCCTCGCAGTAGCAGCGACAGCCTCTACTTGCCCAAGATAGCATAGTAGCGCAACCACCGACTGAGTCCAGCACTCCTCCCACAATTGCAACTACAGTTCCTCCAGCCAGCTCTTCTTCTAGCAGCCATATTGTATCAATGGAGGGGGGGGGTGTGAAAAATCCCTCACTCCACTTACTTTACTTGATTTCTATTTTGTACCTTCATCCAAATCTAAGAAATCAATGAAGCAAGCTGATTTCGGTTACATCTGTGTCACTTCTGATGAACTTCATGAGTTTATTCCTTTAGATAGCTCTCAAAGTTTAATCAATAATAACTTTAGTTCCGCTCACTCCTCTTTTTCTAATTTAGAAATGGATTTTCCATTCCTGAATCACTTGGGTTTGCCCATTGAGATTGATTTGGAGTCATCCGACTTTGATGATCCCATAGGAGAAGCTGTAGGTGAACTTGATGAGCAGTTAGAACTTTCCACTAAACCATCTCATGAAGTCACTGAAGTCAACCTCTGTAGTGGCAAAGTTCTACCTCCTATGGTATCACCTCAGGATAAGGGTAAACAAGTCATTGGTTCTAGTGATCAAGAAGCTCCTCCACATGATGCTACACCCATGGATATGCTTATGGAGGACCACCCAGAGGTGACTACAATATCCTCGCTCACTTGAGAAAATTATCAGCTAAACTAAGCATATATGATGCCCTTGTCTTATCCAAAGAGATGAGGGAGTCATTGATCAAAGCCCTTCTTGATCCAAAAATATGCTTAGCTCAGCTAACCGCTATTAGAGAGGAGGCATGTTATTCAAGAGAAGCCCGTGGAGTTACATTTATCGATGAAGACCTTATTTTGGGGATAATAGAGCACAATCGTTCCCTCTACATCACAGTGGACATGGGCAGATTCAGACTCTCCAGGTTGTTAGTTGATCCAGGTGCATCAATGAACATTATGAGTCAAAGACCCTTGCCTACTTGAGGTTTAACAACTCTGAACTCTAAGGAGATCGGATGATGTTGAGAGGATTCCATGAATAAGGCGAGAGGGCTTTAGGATCTATAGTGTTGCCATTAGAGATAGATGACTGGAAGACAGAAGCCAAGTTCTACATAATCGATTTAGATACATCTTTCACCGCTTTGCTTAGTAGGCCTTGGATACATGGAAACAACATAGTTCCATCTTCTTTACATTAGTGCATCAAATTTCAAGAGGTGGAATCAGGTATTGTGTCAAAGGAGACTTGAAGCCATTCTCAATTAGAGAGGTAGAGATATATGAGGACATGGCCTACTATCTTCCTCCAAATCAAAAAGTCTATTCTCACAAACTTGGTGAAAGTTCAAAAAAAAAAGAAACAAAACAAAAAGAAGAAAAGAAAAATAAAAGGAAAAGAAAATGAGAGTTCAAGTGAGCGAGAATCAGGCACTAAGGAAGAAGTAGACCCATATATTGAATTCTGCCCACAGTTCGTTCCTTCATATGAACACATGGGTAGGATGACTCGACTCCCACTAGGTAGAGACAAAGGCAGATCTAGAGGTAGTTCTAGAGGTGGAAGACCTCCTCCCTATTGGCCACCCAATAGAAGCTATGTTTTAACTCACAGGAATACCCCCGCTATCCACATAGACTTAGAATCTAGTTCAGAGGATGAGTCTCATGTGGTTAGCACGCTGACCAACCCCTCTCAGTAGGTCCCTTTGGAGGTGATATTCAAGCCAGATAGTCATGAAGACCAGGCCACCAAGCAAAGCATGAATGTTTCTGAATCACTTTTGTGTAGAACAATCATACATCAGTTGGGAACCTTAGTATCATCCTCAAGTCAAGAAGTCGATGTAGAACTTGAGGATGATTCATATAAGGATTTAATATAATTGCCTTTTGATTGGTATTGGCATTGTGTTATTAACTTAGTGAAGAAGGGATTAATCCCACATACTTGGTCTAAACATAGGTCAAATTACTTTGAAAGGTTATGGGACAACCAAATCAGATATTCTTAATCAAGACTGGGACTAGGATTTGGCATAGTGGCTCCAGTCGATGACGAGAATCATTGCCTAGTCATAATCACACATTTGGGGTTTAATAGGTTCTTCTCAAATCATGCTAACTCTTATGAGAAGATATGTTTAGAAACTTTAGATGACCCAAATGAGCTTGAAGTCAAAGATGAACAGCCAGAGTTTGAAGAAGAGATCAGATCAACCATCGATGAACTTAAAAAGATTAACTTAAGAACTGAAGATAATCTACGTCTGACATACAACAGCTCTTTATTTAATGAAGAAGAAACCAATTACTTAGTTAGGCTATTAGCTGAGTTTAAGGACTACTTTGCATAGAGTTATGAAGAAATGTCCAGTTTATCTCCTGACATAGCAGTCCACAAACTAGCAATATAACCCAATGATAACCCTATCAAGCAAGCTCCTAGATGCATGCAATTAGATAATGAACATCAGGTTACTTCTAAAATCAAAAAACTAATCGATGCTGGCTTTATCAGGGAAGAAAAATATTCTACCTGGTTGGCCAGTGTCATCGCAGTTAAGAAAAAGAATGGCTAAATTTGTATATGCGTCGATTTTAGGGATCTAAATAAGGCATGTCCTAAAGATGAATTTCCACTTCCTATACCAAAATTAATGGTAGACATCACCTCATCTCATGCAGTATTCTTCTTATGGATGGGTCATCTGGCTACAACCAAATTAAGATGACCCCTAAGGATGAAAGAAACACTACTTTTTGAACCCCAATCGAAATCTATTGTTATAAGGTCATGCCTTTTGGCCTTAAAAACTTCAATGCTACATACTGACAGGCCATGACTCAGATCTTCAACGAACTCATTTATCATGAAGTTGAATGCTATGTTGATGAACTAGTAATCAAAAGTAAAGAAAAAGAAGACATTCTCTTCGACTTGAGAGTAATTTTCGAATGGTTAAGACAATTTAACCTCAAAATGAATCCCATAAAGTGTGCATTCATAGTAGCTTCAGGGAAATTCCTTGGGTTTGTTGTCCGACATCGGGAATAGAGATCGATCTAGAGAAGATCAAGGCTATCTTAGAATTGCCACCCCCTAAAAGTCTAACTCAACTTAGATCATTCCAAGGGTGGTTGCCATATGTAAGATGCTTCATTTCCAACTTATCAGGAAGATTCCAACCATTCTCAATACTTATTAAAAAGGATGCCAAGTTCAAGTGGGATGACAAGTGCTATTATACTTTTGAAGACATCAAGCACTATCTAATGACACCGTCAGTTCTAACAATCACTATCTCGGGCAAGTCGTTGATCCTCTACACCACTACATTAGATGACTCCCTTAGCTCTTTGTTGGCTCAAACCAATGATGAAAGGAAAGAAAATGCTTTCTACCTCAGTCATCATCTAATTCTTGTTGAGGCAAACTATCCACCTATTGAAAAACACTACCTAGCTTTCATCTTTGCATCCCAAAAGCTACGACACTACATGCTTTCTCATAAGGCGAATCTGATATGCAGGATGAATCCACTACAATATCTCATGACATGGCCAACACTATCTGAACGGTTGGCAAGTTGGTCCATGATTTTATTACAGTTTGACATTATATTCGTACCCCTCTGTGCGGTGAAAGGACATGCATTAGCAAATTTCTTAGCAACACCCCCACTTCCTGCTAATTCCATGCTTAATGATGACCTCCCTGATGAACAAATTATAACTTAGGGGACACTAGCATTCACCGCTGGGAGATGTATTTTGACAGTGGAGCTTCAAAAAGGAGAAGAATCACAATCTACTCTTCCAGGAAAGGTAGGGGTAGAAAAAGTTTTTCTAACTCCGGACTACAATGTGATGAGATTCTCATATCACCTGTCCAACCTAAGTACCAACAATGAAGCCGAATATGAGGCTTTGATTGTTGGTCTGGAGTTAGTCATTACACTATGCATCCAAAGTATCAACATCTTTGAGGATTCTCAGCTCGTCATCAAAAAGATCATTGGGTTCTACAAAGTTCTAAAGCCTAAGCTCTATCATTTCCAAAAGTACATTATGGAGTTGTTGGCCCAAATCCTAGAGGTTACCATCTATAAGATTTCTTGAGGAGAGAACTCAGTAGTAGATGCATTAGCCAAGCTTGCCAAAGAGTTGGCATTCTGGAAGATGAGTCCATTCCAATAAGGGTCCAAAATAGACAAGTCTTATCCTTTGTTGATACTCATCGAGATATTCTCTCTTGAAGGGGAGGTTATCATTTCCAAAAAGGACAAGGAGTCAAATTGGAGGTAATATTTCATGGATTATTTAAATATAGGCAAAATACCTCAAGAAAATTCACTAGCACATCAGGTGAAGCAGAGCCCTTTCCTACGCTCTCATGGATGACACATTGTACCGACAGTCCTTCAATCATATGTGGTTATGTGGCCTGGACAAACATGAAGCCTGTAGGATCGTGACCGAGGTACACTCAAGATTATGTGGAGCGCATCAATCCGGTCTGAAGATGAAGCCAAGATCAAGAGACTAGGATACTACTTTCCTTCGATGATCACAAACTATATGGATAGCTAGAGATGCCACCAATGTTAGGTACACGGTGTGGTCCTACATCAACCACCCAACATTCTCCATCCTACATTGGCCTCATGGCCATTTGAGTGTTGGGGTATCGACTTAGTGGGCCTAATCGATCCTCCTTCTTCCAAGGGTCACTGTGGTTCATTCTAGCTACCATCAACTACTTTTCCAAGATAGCGGAGGCAATCCCACTTAGAGAGGTCACAGCTCAGCATGTGCTCTAATTTTTTAGGAACCATATCGTATATAGGTTTTGGGTGCCTTGATGAATTATATCTGGTAATGGTACAACATTTAAGAGCACTAAAATCAATAGCTTTGCCTGGAGACACAACATATATTAGAGATATTCTACCATCTACTACCCGAGGGAAAATGGTCTAGCAGAAGCATTCAACAAAACTCTCATTCAAATATTAAAGAAGACACTCGATGATAATAAAAGTCAGTGCCATGAGCAGTTAATTGAAGCCTAGTGGGCCTACCGCACCACATACAGATCTCCAACTCAATCTATCCTATTCTCCTTAGTGTATGGGTTTGAAGCTGTTCTTCCATTAAAAGTCCAACTCCGATCATTAAGGATAGTTGTGGGTAGTAAAATCACTACAAAATAGAATGCCAAGCTACAGTTGGAAGAGCTCGAAGGTTTGGAGGAGACACGCCTCTGGGCATGCCAAAATCTCGAGTTGTACAAAGCCAAAATGTTTCAAGATCACAACAAATTGGTCCTTCATAGAGCTTTTCAAGTAGGAGAGCTTATTTTAGTTCTAAGGAGACTAATTGTTGCCCATTGAAAGATGGGAGGCAAGTTTGAACTCACTTGGGAAGGCCCTTTTGCCATAGAAAAGGCCTACCAAGGAGGGTCATATCAACTTATATATTATAAGGGAGAGCACTAGATGCTTCCAATCAATAGGCTCTACTTAAAGAAATACTATCCTTAAATCTTGTTTGAAAATAATCATCAATAAAAGTTCTTTTTATATAAAATTTCATCTCTTATCTGTTAGAAATATCTTTCGCTTGCAAATCCGCCATGACATGTTTAGGGTAGATGTAAGAGATCTTGAGCGACATCCTTTCCCTCCACAACATAAACACAAACTACAAATGATCCTCTAGTGCTACTAGGTTAAGTGTAAGAGAACCCAAGAGGCATCCTATTTTGACTAGTGCAACTAAGTTAGGTGTAAGAGAACCCAAGCGACATTCTTTCTTAGTGGAGTCACAATTTCCCCTGCGGTACCATTTAATCCATTCTCTTGTGTGTTTAGGATAGGTGTAAGAGAACCTAAGTGCATCATATTCCCTCTTTCATAACATAAACGAACACATATCTTTTGTCTCATGCAATTTTGATGTGGGAGCAAGCCCCCCATGGCACTCACTCATTAGCTTCTCTAGGTTGGGCCCATATGTTACCTTGTTAGTGTGTCACCCCAGTGATTACTTATCTGGCGGATGTGAGTCCCCACGCTTTCTTCCTAACTTGACCATTGCAAATCGACAATTGCCTTGTCAGTTTGGTAAGCCTTATTATGCAACTAGTAAGCTACCCATGTTGACTTTGTTTAAGAAGATGTAAGCCTACACACTTTCTTCTTAGACTAGCTATCATGCACTAACTAGGTCGAGTATATTTGAGGTTTAGGGTAAGTCCCCCTGTGGCTCATTTCCTCCTGATTACTTAAAGCTTGGGTTTAGTACTTACACAAGACTCCCTGCTTTGTAGTCACCCTAGGTTAGATAGCCCCTGTCGAGCCAAAGACAGACTATCTTGGTGATAAGTTTTGCTTTAGAGAGATGTAAGTCTACACGCATTTTCTCTAGGCTGATTGTCACAACCGACGGGCATGTTATGTTGGTTGGTTATCACCATGTTGATGGCGACCCACCTGGTGGATACACCACTCTTGGCAGATGTGAGTCCCCCCGCTTTCTCCTTGAGTTGGCCACCATATACCTATAAGATTTCTTTTACAGGGTTTTGGATAATGCCCCTAGCAGCACTTCCCCTGTGGGCACTCTATTTGGATCACATCCTTAGTGACTCCATTTAGACACTACTTTAGTTACTCTTCGATTAGGCAGTTCCTCTTTCCTATTAGCCACCCCTATGATTGGAGAATTTGTCTTGGGATATGCAGATTCTCCCTTAGTCCAATAAGTCTGAGATAGGACTAGGCTGATATGAGCTCCTTCTCAATGTGGTCCCTCGTAAACCAATAGGGTTCATGATAAGATAAAACAAATAAAATATATCTTCACTTGTGAATTAGGAATCTATGCCCCTAGTGGCTCCTTTCCCAAGCAGGCATCCTATCTTTAGGGCAGTGCCAGCAAAACTCCCTATAGGAATTGCCTGACTACTTTGAGTTGAGATAAGCCCCGAGTCGGCACTCTCTCAGTAGTCACCCTTAGGTTGGGTTCAACTTATTGTGCCACCAATGAGTCACCCCAGCGGTCATCCTCGCTTTGAAAGGTATAAGTAAATTATGTATTCTTTCCAAAGACGATCATTGCACTCAAAATTTTAAGTCAGTTGATTTATTACAATAAACCGATTGTCCTAGTGGTTCCTTGTGTAAGAGGATGTGAGTCCCTATGCTCTCTTCTTAACTTGACCATTGCAAACTGAAAGGCTCCCCTTAGGTTGGTTAACTCTACCCCGTGGCTGGTAGACTATCCCTTTGGATTTGTAAATCTAAGACAGGTCTAGGCTGATACTTGCCCCTTCTTAGCGGATACATCGCACAATGACAAAATCCATCAAATCAAAACAAATGAATTTAAAACAAATGCAATTCAATCAAATGACATTATCCTAACTACTTTTGAGCTGATATAAGTCCCCTAGCGATTCATCCAATAGTCACCTATGTCGAGTTTAATTTGTTGCATCCAACAGATCATCGCAGCCTTGTCCCTAGCACAACTGTTGTACACCGAAAGGCAACCCCTTAGGTTGGATAGTTTTACCATGTGGTTGGTGGACTACCCCTTTTGATTGGTAAATTTGAGATAGACCAAGGCTGACGTAGCCCATTATCAGTGCGATCCATCGCAAATCGACATGGTTCATCTCAAAATTTAAACTTAAAATAAATAATCAACCAACTTCTCCCCAGCAAGACATCAATCAGTCCAACCTCCCTAGTGGAGTCAATAGAATCCAATTCAAATTTGCATTCCCCAACAGTGCACCTTTAAAAGAAATCTCATCAAATCCTTATCCCTAGTAGATAACCTGAACTTGCTTCCCTAGTGGAAGGTTCAAGCATCTATCCCTAGCGAGTTATACATTCTAATCCCCATCAGATACTCTACCCAAATCATATCTTGCATTCAAATCCAAACCCCTTATCCCTAGTGGGTAACTTGAATCTGCTTCCCTAGTGGAAGGTTCACATGCTTGATCCTTTAGTCGATCCCTTCTTCCTCCTTTATGCCCTTGGCATGAGTAGAGTTACATTGCACCAAGATCTTGATTTCTTCTACATCTCGGGTTTAGGAGTAGATCATTTCTGTTAGCATTTGTGATCCTTCGGATGTTGTTGATTGCCTCAGTCAACACCAATACATGCGGTGTGCCTTGTCAGTCACACCACACCTATTGGGCACCCTTTGTTGACCTCACTTTTGGAGAGAGATCTTAACTTTCTTATCATAGATCTAGGACACTTATAAACACTAAGAGTTCATTAGTCTTAATACACTTTGATTGATTAGGTGAACACTTAACCTAAACCTAGAGACTTAGAAGAGTTAGCCATAAGGATAGGTTGTGCCTTAGGAATTTAAGAGAACTTGCCTACCCTATAGCCCAAACCAAATCCTTGCTTTCTTATTCCAAACAAATCTCAAATTCAAATCCAAATTCTAAAATCAAATCCAACTATCAAATGATTGAAACCCATGATCAAACTCAAATCCCTTTCTAAGCCCTTTGATTTTATCTTATGGACTTAGCCTTAACCAAATTCAAATCAAACTCAATTGATTTTTCAATTATCAAATTTAATCTCAAATCAAATTCCAAATCATAAATCAATTAAACTCCAAATGATTGAAACCCAAACCAAATCCTCATTTTATTTTAGCCCTTGAACTTCAAATGATACCAAACCATCAAAAACTTTTGGATTTATTCATGAGTCAATCATTCTTCAACCATCTATCCAAATATAAATAAAATCTACAATCATCAAGCCAAATCAAAATCAACTCAAGTCAGACCCAACCTAGACCATTTGACTTGAAATGTTCAATTGAACCAAAACTCATTTAAACCCAAACTAATTATAATTGAATTTATATGTCAATCTCAATTCCATATATAAACTCAACCAAATCAAACCCAACTCAAAATCAAGCCAACTAAGCCCAATTGGTTCACTTGACCCAAAGTGGCCAATTTGACCTTCATGAACCAAAATCCAATTCAATTCAAATCAAAGTGAATTAAGCGAATCCAAACTTCATGTCATGATTGTTGATAATTCTAGGTTAATCATTTATCATGAATTGGGTCAAACCAAGTCAAACTAGCCCATTGACCAAGTCAACCCTTTAACCCATATGAACTCAAACTAGCCAAATTGCATCCTAAACCAATTGAATGCAACCAATGGCTCAAGTTCATTCCAAATTGATTATTGACCTTGACCAAAGCCTCAATTGAGCCCAATTTGACCAATTAGTCAAGCTAACCCAACTTAGCTCAATTCGACCTTAAGGGTCAAATCAACTTAAAACCCAATCAAATCTAAATTGAACTTAACCAGAGCCTATAATATATTCCAAATGATCAACCAAGCCATGATACAAGCCAATTTGATCAATTGAGTCAAATTGGTCAACTTAGCCCAAATTTACCTAAATGATCAAATTGGCCAAAATCAAAATTAAATTCAAATTAAACCAAATTGATTGAAACCAATTGAACCAATATACTCCAAATGATCATTTAAACTTGACCTAACCCTTTCTTTGACCCATTTTGACCAATTGGTCAACCTCATTTTGACCTAATTTGACCCAAATGGGTCAAATTGACCCAAGTTAAACCAAATGAACTCCAAATGACTTGAAATTAGGTTCAACTCACTTTTGACTCATTTTAAATCTGCTCAAATCAAATTCAATACAAAATGACCACTTTGCCTTTGGATCAAGGGCATCCCATGAGAAAGGACATTGACTTAAATGATCATTTCTCTTCATTGGCCACTTAACACTCACCCATTGGTCCACATAGGCACCAATGACACTAGTTATATGACCCAAGAGATGGTTGGGGAAGCCATGACTCATGGGGAGGTAAATTCACCTCACCTCTCTCATTGAACACTTGGCATGCAGGACTCCCACCTCCCCTTGTTAGGACACCCATTTGTCCTTCATTGCAGTGACTTTTCATGCCTTGCCAACCAAAATGAGCCACCTATGATAATTTTCTTCCATTCCCAACCACCCCAAGCCTAATGATAATATTTTGGAGCCAAAAATCAAACAAAAAGGAAGATTTTTGGCCAAAATCAAACACAAGGAATTTGAGGCTGAAGAACTCTTCCTCCCACTCTTTTTTGCATCCCTTAGAGCTCCAAACCAACTAGCAATCATTCCCACTTGATTTTGGGGTGAAAAACACCAAAAAAAAAAGTGGATTTCGGTAAGAAAGTAGTGGCGATTAAAGAAGGCATCATTCTGAAGAAAGGCAAGAGGTCTAGGCTCATTCAAGGCTTCTTCCCCCACTCAAAAGTATGCTGGGATAATCGAAAATCATCCCTGATGAGGTAATCTTCAAAAACTCGTAGCTGGCCTAAGGATTTCTTGCTTTTTGTGAGAATTTTCTTACGATTTTAGGAATTTCCCTTAGATAAACCTCGCATTTTTTATTTTATTTGATCCCAATATGAAATAGAATTTTTTTGGTGAAGATTGACGTGAAAATGATCCCAATCGGACCTCATTTCATTTTTTTTGCATTTTTCCCGTTGATTTCATCGGTCGGAGAGCAGCAGCCGTCCGATCCCATGTTTAAGGGATTTGATGGTTCAGATCGCATCGGACCCTCATCTTTTTGACCCCAATATCCTGCGATCCACCATCAAATCCGATATCTGATATGGACCATCTAATCCATGATTAGATGGTCAAATCTGATCCGGGCATTGCGGTCACTATTCATTGCATTTTCTTGCTCACATGATGATGCGGCTTACGACAGTCAATCATTCGGCTGCATGGTGCCGCATGCCATGTAGAATCATGCAGTCCAATCACGCGATGCCGCATTGCCACATCCGCGCCATCGTTGACTAGGTTAAGTGAGAAAATTCTGATTTTAAAATTTATTTAAAACTAATGAAATTTCAAAAATTTATAGAAAATAGAATACTTAACAAAAAATTATAAATAAGGGTTTGTTAGATTCTCCTTTCTGAGAGGAATTCAATAAATCCAAAATCTCCAAATTTTGATAGATAGTTTGAGCTTAATTTAAGCTTTGGTAAAAATAAAATTTCATTAATTAAACTGAAAATATATTTCAGATTAAGTTAAAATATTCAGAGATTAAAATTGAAGCTAAAATCTACCTACCATAAATATTTCAAATCAAAATCACTTCTAGATTGAAAGATATTGAGTTTTGAAGTTCAAATGATTTATTTTAATAAAATAAATTAACAATATTCATGAAAATTATCTTAATCAACTGAAACTTTGGAAAATCATAACTAATTGTAGCAAAATCCAAAAAATATCAAATAAATACTCATTTTAAAGGTATTTCAAAGGATATTAACTTATAATTAATTTTAATTAATTTTAAATAATAATTACAGCTTAATTTAGGCTTAACTAAAAATTTAATTAGCTTAATTACTTACTAATTACCAAAGTAATTAATTTCAAACTTTTTGAGATTGATTAATAGGATGACCTCTACCCCCCATAGTTTTTTTGAGATTTATTACTTGGTTAATTAGGGAAATTGGTTGTCTCACCTTTAATTACTTTCTTAATTAATTAGGTAATTAATTAACATGCTAAATAGTAAAAAATTATTAATTAAGCTTGTTAATCATTGTGAGATAGTTAATGGACACGGGGAATGAGATTGGCCTCTTTCCCACTCTTTTCCCTAAGTTCACTTCACGTGACTTGAAATCAATTAATTTGGATTAATTAATAGTTTAATTCATTAATTAAGTTGAAATCATAATAATTCTAGAATTTGTCAAATTAAATTTCTTGGGTAGCTCTTTAGCTATTCAATAACCTAAAGAGAGAGCTAATAAAATTATAATTAGCTCATATGTGTGACAAAATCATAAGAGTAATTAAGTGAGCTCCTTAAGCTTAATTAATTAATAATTATGAGCTAATTGCATTAGGCCCCTTTCATTTCATAGATGCATTGTTATTTACTTTTCTATATGGTTTCATATCATATTAGCTCATAATTATTTAATTAATTACTTTAAGGTGACATAGGCAAGTGTTAATTAATTGGTTTAATCCATGCTTAACTTAATGAATCCATAAAATCAACCTAATTGCTTTTCATTAAATCAAATTAAATCACACACATGGGAATGGGATTAAGATTAGCAAACCTCATCTTCTACATCAAATCAAACTCAAAACTGAAAGTGTCATTAAACATCTTTGGTTCATTTTAAATAACCTTATTTAGTATGATTGTCCTTAAAAATTAATTGGAATGAATGAGATCATGTACTTATTTTTCTTTATTTCTTTCTAATCATGTTAAATGTTGCTTGCCATGTGTAATCATGCATTCATTCCTTTTAAAATTAACTAAATGAGATGGTTTCTTTTATGTTAAATTGCATGTGGTGATTTAAATTAAAAATAGGTGTTGTTATTATTACTATTAAATCAAAAAGTTATTTTAAAAGCCCATAATTCAATTATAATAGATGAAATGATGTTAATTACAAGTATATATAAGTTTGCATGTGTTGATAATATAAGATATGCAATATGAAGCTCTCTTTATCTTATGTGGATTTGTATGGGATTTATAAATGTATAGTTCATTTGAAAAGAACACAATATTAGTCTAAACCTACTTCTATAAATCTCCATGCTAAGGCTTAGGAAGAATTTCATTTCACATCTGTAAATCATATAATCAAATCAAATATGACTTCTTGCATGACTTTTCATTCTTTTGGTTCTTTTTGTACATTCACATGTATCGAAAAAGTGTTATATTCGTCCGGACACCTCGGGGCTACGAGGCTTTAAGTATCTCTAAGTAGACCTTATACCTTACGCCCCTGGTGTAGAATAATAGTGTCGTACTCACTTAAAACTCTTATACATATCTACATATGATGTGACCAATGAATAGGAATCATAATCAAATAAATCAAATACAACTTTTTCATGGGTTTTTCCTATCCTTATATGTATCTAAGAAAAGTGATATTTTAGTCTGGACACCCCGAGGCTACGAGGCTTTAAGTAGCCCTAAGTAGGTCTTGTACCTTACACCCCAAGTGTAGAACAATGGCAATGTACTCACTTAAAACTTTTATACATGTGAATGTGTACCTAGCTAATGGATGAAAAATCCCTCTTTTCTATTAAAAAGACATACATTCATAATTCAATCAAATGATATATTTAAATTCCAAACACACTTCTTTGTATTCATCATTTAAGTGTTCTAAGACATACATCGTATGTATAGGTATGCTTCGGATTTAATCATATGCATGATATATATGATAGAGAGAAATGAATAAACATGTGTTATATAATAGTAATTCATTCTAATTAATTGTAAGATGTCTTTCTTATTGAATAACATCATTTAGAGTGAACCTAAGCTTACAATTGATTAAAATATATAATAAGCCATTCACTAAAAAAATTGATTAATTAATTTTCTTCAGAAGTGACTTAAAGTAAGGATGAAAGAGAGATTCCCTCTCTTTCTTCTTTTTATAACACTTAGTTGTTAAGTGTAGACCATATGAAATAAAAGAAAACATCAAGTAAAATATTCGAATCAATTAAATCACTGAAAGAGAAATCAACCCTTTATAAATTAAATCCCTCACACATAGTGAATTACAACTCTAAAGCCTAGTTAGGACATACCACACAAGCTTTAATTCACATACATTAGACTAAGTCACCATTTCTAGCTTTATGTTAGGGCAGTGTATGGTTTGGTATATGCTTATTTTGTGATGTGTTATTGTATATTGGATGTTAGGGTGTATGTGCGTAGTCTGGATGTTAGGCCGATATTAGCCTAATCATATTTTCTATGGGTTGTGCTTAAAGGGCTGCTAAATAAAAAAATCTAAATGCTTTTGCTATGCAAGTTGCTTAGCCAATAAGCATAATCCAAGTTAGGATAGGTGGGCTTGGCTACCCATGTGTGGGGTGCTAAGTCCAAATTGTTCATATAACTGCTTGGGTTGTATGGTGTGTTTAGCTAACATTTATTTTGTAGGTGTAGCTAAATTTAGTTTCTTTCTTTTAATGTAATTTTTCATTAGGATTAGGATGATTATTATGGGGGATTAGGATGAGCATTGGTTATAAGACTAAGTCTTATGTACCATGTGATGCCTTTTGAGCAAGCACATCCAAATCAAGCCAAAAGAAAGAAATAAATGGAGCAAATCAAATGAAAAAAATGGAAGATGAAGAATGAAGACCCCCATAACATTCATCATTTACAATTGTAATCATTTTCTTATAATCTGGGTTGTATATGGGTAGAGCTCGGCTATCCATCTTTCTTTTTGGGTTGTACGGTGGTACCCGATTGCATAGGCCATTTATTCTTTTGAGATAGCTTTATAAAATTATTTGATGTTTTGTTTAGCTTGTGCATTAGAAACATCATACTTTTTCATAGTTTATTTATGATTGATGATTATTCTATGGCCTAGATGCGATTAAGCTCCTAGGATAAAAATTAATTTTTCTACCCAAACTTATAACTCATAACTAAACCTCTAAAATAACTCATAATCTCATATAAAAGCCTAGGCATTAAATCAAGATAATAAAATATTTAACAACCCTTTAGCTGAATATCGTATGTTTAATATCATGCATAATCATCTTATTTCACTCTTGTTAAGGAGGGCTTCCATCTTTGCCAGATAGTAAGGGCTTAACCTTTGAGAGCCTATGATGGAATAACACCTCTTTCCCTTTTGATTTGGCCCATAATTAACTTCTCATGCATTTAGGCATACAAAATCCCATAGTCTGTGTCAAAATAAAGAGTCCCAAACTAAATGAAATTTGGTAGAAATTTGCATTAGATTTAAGTCATTACTCATACCCTTCATGCTTTAGTCTCTTAGGGAGTGGGTCTAAGGACTTAGTTTCTTTTATAAATAATAATAACCTAGCCATCTTGCAAAAAACATATGACTTACCTACATGGATTTAAAGCATAGGAGGAGCTAGCTGGCTGCCACTCAATGCAATTATAAGTCCAACAGTCAGGTGGTCTACTCTCTCTTATAGAGGTAAACCATATACTCACGACTTAGATTTAGGTCATGCTTTGGCCCCCACCAAAGCTCCCTAGAGTTAGGATCCGAGGTTGCTATTTTCTTTTGGGGCTATAAGCATAAATCCTCACCTCTTAGATATTTTCACAATATTGTAATGTGGAATTATAAGTCCTAGATTTATAATAAAATTTCAACTCAAATAAATGAATCTCCTCAACTTCAAACATATAAAGCCCAACCATAGGATAGATTGGAGTGTTCTAAGCTTCATAGTATCATGAGCACTCCCTACTCATCTCCTTTGGTTTCAATAATAACTCTTCCTTTTTGATTCATCCCACTTGATTTTCTAAATTACAACTAAGGATCTAAAGTGCTCACGCCACCACATTGGATTAAAAATAATCTTTCTCACACGTGGTGGAAAGACACCACATCAGTGATCTGCATGGCACAAATGGGATTACTCATAATTAAGGCTTAATTATCCATTTTAATCACTAAAACTTTGAAAAATCATAACTAATTATAGAAAAACCTAAAAACTGCAAATAAATACTCATTTTGAAGTTAAAATAGAGGAGATTTAATTAAAAATATTTTCATTTAAATTTAAATAGTAATTGAGGCTTCATTAGGTTTAAATGTCCACTTAATTAGCTTAATTAAGCTAATTACTTGGGTAATTAATTCCAAATTTAGAGAATTGATTTAATGGTATGACCTACCTCCCATGATTTTCTTGGAATTTATTGCTTAGGTGGTTAGGAAAATTGATGTTTCAAACCTTAATTACCCCCTTAATTAATTTAATGATTAATCAACATTTTAAACATCAATAATTAATTAATTAAGGCCTATTAATCATTGGTTAACAAGTAAGTCGATGAGGGAGAGTGATTAGGACATGTTTCTTAGTTTCTTTCCTAAGTTCATTTCATTATTGACAAGATTAATTAAGATGGTAATTAATTAAGTGTTTAATTAATTAAATAAATGGTTAAATTAAATCAAATTAAAATACAAATCACATCAGATAATTAATAGTGAAATTAAGGGTTCCTCTTTATGTGTTTAATAATATAAAGACCCTTTAAAGAAATTATGATTAACCTATGAGTGTGGGAAAATCATAATAGTACTTAATTAGATTCTTTAAGTTAATAAATCTTTAATTATGAGCTAATTGTATTAGGTTTTTTAGGAGCATTTCAAATTTACTTTTCTCACATGTTCATATCATTTGTGGCTCATGATTAAATGATTAATCAAATTAAAGAAGTATAGAAAAGGGTAAATAAATGAATTGCTTAATGACTTAACTTAATTAATTTATAAAATTTACCTAATCATCTTTCCTTAAACTAATTAAGATTACCAATTTGGGAATGGGATTAAAATAATAAATAATTTATCTCATATTTAAGTTCAACTGAAATCCAAAATCAAATTAATAATGAGCTTTGTTTTTTATAAATAATTTTATTTAATGTGATTGTCTTTAGGAACTAATATATTTGAATGAACTATAGGTTTGTGTTTAGTTATTCCTTTCCAATCACTTTTAAATTTTGTATGTCATATAATTTCATACATTCATGTTTTCAAATTTAAATGAATAAAATATATTTTATTTATGTAAGCTTGCATGTGTTGCCTTAACTTAATAATATGTGTGGCTACTATCACTAATAAATTCAAATCTATTTTCCAAAGCATATAAATTAATAATAATATGTGGAGTGATGATAGTTATGAATACATATAGGACTTATATGTACTCATAGCTCAAGTATATGATTTAAAGTTCTCTTTCTTGATTTCATGTATAGATTTACGTAGGTTTGAATGGTATTGGGTATATAGTCTGGATATTCTGAGAATATGAGGCTTTAAGTAGCCTCAAGGAGGTTTAAGTAGCCCCAAGGAGGTCATTTGATTATCTCACTTCCTTGGTTAACAAAGGCACAAATCCATTTGATTTCATTCTTATGTATTTTGGTACTAGAATTTTGGTGAAACTTTAATTCATATGCATAAATGACCCAACTGATGAAAAATACAATATTTGTATGGACTTTATTATTCTAAATCATGTATACATTAATGTGTATTTAAGGTAGCAAGTATATAGTCTAGAAATTCCGGGAATACGAGGCTTTAAGTTGCTCGAAGGATGTGATTTGATTATTTCACTTCCCTAGTTTAAACAATGACACATAATTGTTTATATCTTTTATACATGTGTATGTGTATGTGTATGTGTATGTGATTAAAGAATGAAAGCCCTCTCTCTTTCTACTAATACACATGCATCCATAATTGCCTAAGTCATTAAAACATGTAGTGTGTGGATGCAAAGCTTCTTTCATTTATTTATATATATGAATCTACATATGATTGAATGATAATAGGTATATAGTCTAGATATCCTGGGAATATGACGCTTTAAGTAGACCCAAGGAGGTCATATGATTATCTCACTTCTCTGGTTAACAAAAGTATGTACCCATTTTATTTAATTCTTATGTATTTTTGTATTAGAATTTGGATAGAGCTTTAATCCATATATACAAATAATTCAATTAAGAAAAATATCACTTCTTGCATGATTTTCATCTTTTTAGTTATTTGTACATTAATATGTATTTAAGATAACACGTATGATAGTCTAGAAATTCCAAGAATATGAGTCTTTAAGTAGCCCAATGGAGGTCAATTGATTATCTCACTTCCATGGTTAACAATGGCATGCACTTGTTTATATCTTTCATACATATGCATGTATACTTGCTTAATAAGTGAATGTCTACTTTTTCACTAAATGTGCATGCATACTTCATCATTTAAGTGTGTCAAAATATATCATATGTATAGATACGCTAAGTGTTAAATCATGTGCATATTACATGTGATGGAAAGGAATGACTTGATATATGTCATGTGGAAGTAATTCAATTATAACAGTCTTAAGATGTTGTTGACCTCATTTTTTTTTAGAATGAGCTCTCAACCCCTCCATCTTAGACATAAGAGTCCTCTTAGACTTTAAGAGTTCCTTAGTCTTAAGACACATCTATTGATTAGGTGGACACCTAGAGACTTAAAAGGGTTAGCCATAGGAATAGGTCATTCCTTAGTGTTAGGAAAATTTGCCTACCCTTTGCTTGAACCATTCCTCACTTTCCTTCATTCAAGTCAAACTCCAAATCAATATTATTTGATTTTCTCCAAACTCAAATCAACTCCATGTGATTGATATCCATGATTGAAATCTATAATTGAAACCCATGAATGAAAATTCCTAAGTCCAAATCTTTTTTAAGTCCTTAATTTTCCTTAAGGACTTAACCTAAATCATGATCAAAATCAAATCAAATCTTTGAGATTTTCTCATAATTCATTTATATTCTCATTTATATTCACATATACAAATGAAATATAAATTCAAATCAATGAAACTAAACTCAAAAATTCAAAATCAATTCATGAAATTTTTCTAAGTCCTTTAAATATTCCTTTTAATGGACTTAGCCTAAATCATCTTCAAACCAATTCAAATTCATTGGATTTTCTCATAACTCATTTATATTCTGATTTATATTCATATATATAAATGAAATATGAATATAAATCAATCAAATCACATCCAAAAATTAAATTCCAAATCTAAAATCCTTCTTAAGTCCTTAATTCCTTTTAAAGGACTTACCCAAAATCATGATCAAATCAATTAAAATTCATGGGATTTTCTCATAACTCATTTATTTCTCATCTATATTCACATATATAAATGAAATATAAATATAAATCAACCAAATCAAACCCAAGAATTAAATTCCAAATTTAAAATTCTTCTTAAGTCCTTAATTCCCTTTAATGGACTTAGCCAAAATCATGATAAAATCATTTCAAATTCATGGGATTTTCTCATAATTCATTATCATTTATATTCACATATATAAATGAAATATAAATTCAAATCAATCAAACCAAATTAAAAAATTCAAGCTTCAAACTCTAAAATTTTCTAAGTCCTTTAAATTCCCTCTTAATAGACTTAGCCTAAATCATGATCAAATCACTTCAAATTCTTGAAATTTTCTAATGATCAATTTATATTCTCATTTATATTCACATATATATATGAAATATAAATTCAAACAATCAAAACCAATTCCAAAAATCAAACTCAAATCCATTCAAAATCCAACCTAAGCCTTTCAAGCTAAAATCTTGAACTTAGCCAAATCAATTTCAAATCAAGCCAAACTCTTGATTTTCTTCATGATTCAATCAAACCTATAATTATGAATCCATATATAAATACAAACTTCAATGACCAAACCAAAATTCAATTCAAAAAATCAAACACTAAATCCTTTCATATTCTTCCTTTGAATATGAAGTTGTCAAGTGAATCAAAACTCATTTGATTTCAAATCATTTGTAAATGGATTTATATTTCAATCATAAGTCATATACAAGTTCAATCAAACTCAAATCAAGCTTTGACCAAGCCATTTGACCCACTTAGGATCACTTGACCCAAAGTGACCTAAAGTATGAGCCAAATTCTAATCCTAACCAAATTGGATTGAATCAAACTCATCTATGCCTCTCATAATAATCAATAATCATCATGGGATGATCAATCAATCAAATTTGGTCAAACCAAGTCAAACCTAAGGGTTGACCAAGTCAACACTTAGCACAAAATGAAACCTAACATAGCCAAAATTCACCCTAGGCCAAATTGATTGAAACCAATAATCTAAGTTCATTCATGAACAATGTTTGAACTTGTCCAAGTCAACATTTGAGTCTAACCTGGCCTAATTGGCCACTTGACCCAAGTTGACCCAACTTGACCTAAAAAGTCAAAATGTATCAAAACTTGATCTGAGCCAAATTGATTCAGACCAATGGATCAAGTTCCTTCCAAATCACTTGTTGAACTTGGCAAAAGTCTCAATTGGCCAACTAGACCTAACCTAGTCCAATTGACCTTAGACCCAACTTGACCTAAAGGGGTCATGTTGAGAAAAATTCAAATATAAACAAAATTGATTGGAAACAAAGATATACCAATCCACTCAATATGACTAACCAAACCTAAACCTACCATTGACCTAGCCGAAATAGGTCAAATGGGTTAACTTGACCCATTTGACCTAAATAAAGTCATATGAGCCAAATTCAAAACTAAACTAAATTGAATCAAACCAAACCCACCAAAATATTTCAAATGGTCATATGAACTTAAATCCAATCATTGGTTTGACCCAATTTGACCAATTGGTCAACTTGACCCAAGTTGACCCATTTTGACCTAAATGGGTCAACTTGAGCCAAACCTTATCAAATGAATTCCAAATCTCATGAAACTTGGCCAAACCTAGTTTCTCCACATACCCAACATATCCAAATTAAAATATCAACAAAATGACCATTCTATCCCTAGGCCATATAACAAATTTTGGTCTAATCCATGGGTAATTTGGTCACACCCTCTTCATATCAACTTGATGCCTTCCTAATAGCTCAAGTGGACCTAATGGATAGTGGTGCACCCAACCCAATGGGTTTGGGTTAGCCCAAATGGACCCAAGGCCAAAATCGACACCATGGGTCAAATTGGCTAATTCAAAATCCTTCCTCCACCCAATTTGAAGCACATGGGATGTTGGCAATCCACTCAAGACCTTAAACCAATCATATGATAACTCTAAATAGATCAAACAACCCCTCCAATGTGGTCAATTGGATCAAAATGGCAAGGGAGTTGTTGGTCGTCCATTAGAGGGCGATATACTCCCCATAATTCAATTTGAAATCAACATTCCCTCATTCGATTGAAGCATAGAGAGTGTTAGGAAAGATCAGAGAGCCATCCCAAGCTTTCTATGAAGGATTTGAAAAGTGCACTTCTAGTTTTCTCAGTGCACTCTAGCTCTCATTTGAATTCCCAAAGCAAGGAGAGCCTCAATTGGATTAAAGCCATAAAGGATGTGAAGTTGTGTTGGTCCATAAGAAGATCCACTCAACCCCAAGGCTTGAAACTTTCAACAGGGCTTCATCTCCACTAGAAGAAGCTACCTCATTGAGCTCGAGCACTGGTGATCACCGATGAGGTATGGAATTTTTTGAACACTTAACTTAGGATGTGTTGGTCTTTTGTGAAAGTAATTTTCAAGTCATGAGAAATCCACTGTTGGATAGACTTCTCTTTAGCTTTAGATGGTTTGGGAACAATCTTGTTCCAATCCGAGCTCAATCGAGCTCGGATCTTCCCTAAGATCATGGACGACCTCTGTTTATCCTAAGGTAAGAACTCAAAAGATCTTGGCCATCCATCCGCACATTTTGGATGGACGGCCAAGATTATTCCCACATTTTAGAAATAAATTATCACTTTTAAAACCATGGGATGATCCGTGGCCGTTCGATCCTTGATCGAATGATAGGGATCAAAGCAAGTTCCACTGCCACATTATCTGGATTTGATGTTTAAGCATAGGCTCACCGCATGACGCATGTGAAGCATGTTGATCGTCGCTGCCGCGTGTCATGCTGTGAGCTGAGGGATTAGTTAGGGGATTTAATTAATGTTAATTAATCTCTTGATCTTCAAAAATTCATATCTCCTTCACTAAAATTCAAAAAAATATGAGGTAAAATCCTATGGAAAGATAATTCAACCTAAAATATTTTTAAAATAATTTCAATGGAATTTAAATTACCCTTTTCTCTATTTTTGGGTTTTATTGAAAATATCATTTTGCTAATTACTCCTTAATTAGTCCTCTGATTAATCCCAAACTTCTTGGATATATTTTAGGGGATTTCCTCAGCCTCTCTTAGTTTTCTTGAGATTTATTTAAGGCTTAATTAGGGGAATTGCAAATATATTTCCTAATTACTCCCTTAACCCAATTAAGAATAATTAGGGTTTGAATTAGTATTTTAATCCATTATTAAGGTTGATTAAAATCATATCCAGCAAATAAGAGGCCTAGGAAATAATTTTGGGATATTTTCCCAAAGCTATTCCCTAAACCCCCTTTTTCTTTCATTAATCCTCTCTTAATTAATAGTTAATTCATTAATTATCCCCTTAATTAATTTCTAAAAATTCTAAAAAACTTCCAGAACTTAATTAATCTACTTTGGATAGATGCTTAGGTGTTGAATAGCCTAAGATCAATTAAGAAAATCAAAACCCAATTCACATGTGTGAAAGGGTATTTTGAAATTATTTAAGTTAAACCCCTTAGCTTAATTAACCATTAATCATGAGCCAAGTTGCATTAGGCCCTTTTATTCCTAGGTGCATTGCAAGTTTAAATTCCTTGTGAATTTTTATGTCATCTCATTGGCTCATAATTATTTGATTAACTATGCTAAGGTGGTGTAGGTAAGAGTTAATTAACTTGCTTAATTCTTACCTTAACCTAATTAATACATAAAAATGAATATATTCATCTAAAAAGTAAACAAAAATATCAAACACATGTGAGAATGGGTTAGGAATAGCAAACCCAACTCACATTTTCAAAATTAAATCAAACTCAAACTCAAATAAAAATCACACTAAATGAACTTTGGTTTACTTTAAGCTTTCTTTGTTCATAAGATTATCTTTAGGATTTAATGAAAGTGAATATGTTTGCATGCTTTCATTGCTTTAATTCTTTCCCCAACATGTTAAATTTGTATGTCATGTGGTTTCATGCATCCATATTTTTCAAAATCAAATTAAAAAATGAAATTGTTTACTTTATGTCAAAATTGCATGTGTTGGCTAAAGTAATAATATGAGTGGCTATTATCACTACTAAATTCAAATTATTTTCTAAAAAAAGAAATATAAGAATCAATTATCAAAACCAAAAGTGTGTTACTTATGTTTTACTTCTAAGATTGCATGTGAGTAAGATATAAAGAAGTGCTTAGTGTAGGCTTTCCTTCCTTTCTCTTTTAGTATAATTTCAATAGGATTTGGTAAGATGTATGGTTCATTTGAAAAGGACCTAACACTTACCTAATTCCATATCTTATTCATTCCTACACTATTACTTAAGAGGGATACCTATGCTTGCACACATAAATTATATAAACAAAAATGAATCAACTAAAACAAACTTTCGCATTCTTTCTTTTCCGTTTATTTCTTTTGTATTTATGTTTGTATTTAAGGAAAGTGGTATATTAGTCTGGACAACTCTGAGGTTGCAAGGCTTTAAGTAGCCCTAAGTAGGTTTTATACCTTACACCTCTTGTTAATAATAGCACTTTACTCACTTATGCCTTTCTTACTTTCATGTGTGGATGTGAAAATTAGATAAGAAACCCCTTTTCTACTTAATGAAAACCATGCATCATAAACTTCCAAATTTCTTCAAATAAATTGCTCAGCATGCATCATAAAGTGTGTTAAGCATTCTCATTTTGTGTGTATAGATATGCTTAGGAGATATTCACATGCATCTTATACATGTTGGGAAAGAAATGAAGTGATATATGTTTTATGAATTTGGTTCATCTTATTTAATCTTAAAATGCCTTTCTTTTTGAATGGGTTTGTTTAGAGTTCATCTATACTTAGGATTAATTAAAAATATTTAATCAAAACATTCACTAAATAAAACTAAAATGTGAATCTACTTTAGAAATTACTTAGGTTAGGGAAGGAAAGAGAAGTTTTCTTCTCTTTCCTCTTTTCATAACTTAGTAATTAATTGTAGGATTCACTTGAACCTAATAAAAACATGAAATCAACTCAAATCAATTAAATAACTTAAATGAAACCCTCCCTTAAGTTAAACATGCTTCACACTTAGAAAATTCTAACTTAAATCCATAGCTAAGTATACCTCACAAACCTTCAAAGCACACATATTAGCCTAAGTTACTACTTTGGGTTAGGGTGGTGCATGGTTTGATGTTTGTTTTATTTTGTGATATATATTTTAGACTGGATGTTAGGGTGTATGCTCGTAGAATGAATAATAGGGAGATCTTAGTATAACCATGTTTTCTGTAGGGGATTGTGCTTAAGGGGCGCCATCATAAATAAAAATATAAATGCTTTTGCTTGCAGGTGCTTATACCCCTAAGCATAATCCAATAGGTCAGGTGGACTTAATCACCCTTGTATGGGGTGTTAAGTATAATATACATACTTTGGAATTTATGTGGTTTGTTTTAGCTAACCTTTATTTTACATGTTTTATTTAGATCTCCATTCCTTTCCTTTTTCATGTAAATTTATGCAATTAGAATTTTGGAATGATTGTTATGGGGATTATGATGAGCATTGGTCATAAGATCTTATCTTTTGCACCATGTGAAGCCTTGGAGCATCTACCTTCCAACCATCCAAAAAAAGGAATTAAAGAAGAAAGAAGAAAAGAAGAATAAAGAAGAAAAGAACAAGAAAGAAGAAATGAAGCTTGAAGACCCCCATAACAATGAATTCCTTGCTTAATTGTATTTAATTCATTTGTAATCTGGGTTGTATAAGGGTAAAGCTCGGCTACCCAATTTGGGTTTATGCGGTGGTGCCCGACCATAATGGCTTTTTATTCTTTTTGCAATTAGCTTTATCAATTGATTAATGATTTGTTTAGCTTTTGCATTAAGTGGCATCTTTTTATAGTTTCTTCCTTACTTTATGTATGGCCTGGATGTGGATTAGGCTCTTAGGGAAAAATAAATCTTTCACCAAACTTAACAACTTGAAATTAAAATAAAGAACTCATAACCTTGCCTAAAGCTTAGGTTTAAAATCAAGATAAAAGAATTAGCAACCCCTTAGCTGGATGAGTATTTCTTTTACAATATCATGCACAATAGCATCTTATTTCACTCTTGATTACAGAGCTTCCACCTTTGCCAGAGAAACTTAGCTTGACCTATGAGAGCCATGGTGGAAACACACCTCCTCCATTCTCGCTAATTTTAGCCAATAATTTTATTTCTCATGCATTAGGCATATGAATCCTATTAGCCTGAGTCAAAAATAATTATCCAAAAATGAAAAAAAATGAAATTTGAATTGTATTAGATTTAGCTCATTTGAAGCATGCCTTTATATGATCTAGTCTCTTTACGGAGTGAGTTTAAGGACTTAGTCTCTTTCTAAATAAATAACAGCCTAGCTATCTTGCATAAAGCATACGACTTGCCTACATGAATTTAAAATTATAGGAGGAGTTAGTTGGCGGCCACCCCCAGGCGATTGTAAGTCCAAGTAGTCAAGTGGTTTGTCCTCTCTTATGGAGGCAAACCAATTACCCATTTTCACCTTAGATTTAGGTTGTGCTTTCGGCCCTCACCAAAGGTCTCTAGATTTAGGTTCTAAGATTGCTTCTCCACTTTGTGGGCCATAAGCTTAATTTCTCACCTCTTAGACATTTCCATAACCTTGTATTATGGAAATTATAAGCCCTAGCATTCTAATGAAAAATTCAACTCAAACAAACTAAAACAATTTCAAAAATATAAAGCCTAATCATAGGATAGTTTGAGATGCTCGCTAGGTTTCCTAGCATCGTGAACATCTCCTACTTATCTTCATTTGGCCTCGATAATAAATTCTTTGATCAATCCCATTTGATCTTCAAAAAAGTGACCAATCGATTGTCCTTTCCTATTGAAATCTTTAGAGATAATGATCATTTATCTTAATCGAGAGTTTTCCTAAGGAATCCCCATTCCTTAGGATGCAATTAACTATGGGGGCTTGCCCCTGTAGGGAACTTAATGAACCTAGTTTAAAATAAAACTTGCTTTACTTTTCCATGTAACATAGGGGAGGACTCTCTGGTACACTTCGAAGACCCAACGTCCTTAGGAGTTCTTATTTTGGTGATTAGGTCCATCATAGGGTGGTGACTTTTATCTTTTGAGATAGTACACCTCTCCTCAATGCCATACCCGATCACCTCAACAAGCACATATGTAGATCTATGTGGCATCCTAAAAAGATGAATTTTTATTATCTTGCTTCTCTTTCTCACCAACAGATTTGAAAGGTGACTCTATAGAAAATTTTTCACCACAGATGCCTTTCATGTTGAATAGATTATTTATAGTTAACCCAAACTTAGGATTAATAAGAAAATACTCAATAAATCATTCATTAAAGAGAACTAAATCATAAAAATGTGCTTTAAAAATGGCTAAAGGTAGGGATGAAAGAGGGAAACTCTCTTTCTTCTCTTTATAACACTTAGATGCTAAGTGCAAGTCAAATGAAACAAATCAAAACATAAATTAAAAATTGCAAATCAACTAAACAACTTGAAATGAAATCAACCTTCATGATTAAATTAAACTCCTCCAAATTTAGAAAATCATAACTCTAATGCTTAGTAAGACATACGACACAAAGCCTTAACACACACAGTATAACTAAGCTACCACTTCTAGTCCTAAGTTAGGATGGTGTATGTGTGATGTATGTTTTATTTTATGATGTAATATTTTAGACTGGATGTTAGGGTGTATGATTTGAAGACTGGATGTTAGGCCGCTCTTAGCCTAATGTTGTTCTCTAAAGGGGATTGTGCTTAAGGGGTTTCTTAAAAGATAAATATAAATATTTTGCTTACAGGTTTCTTAAGCCCCTAAGCATAATCCACATTAAGAAAAGTGGGCTTAGTTACCCATGCACAAGGTGTGAAGTCCAAATTATGAAATATAATAGCTTGGGATTGTTTATATGTTTAGCTAACCACTATTTTGCAGGTGTAGTTAGATTTACTTTTACTATATAAATGTAATTTTTATAATAGGAATTAGGATTAGTGCTATAGGAGATTAGAATGAGCAGTGGCCAGAAGGCTTAGTCTTGGGATGCCCTGTGATGCCTTTGGACTAAATCAAATGAAGAGAGGAGGACTTGAAGACATGAAGAAGTGAAGACCCTCATAGTATGTACTTAAATTCTAATTATAATTATTCTTTTATACTCTGGGTTGTATAAGGGTAGAGCTCGGCTACCCATCTTTTCTCTTTTTTGGGGTGTACGACGGTACCCAGTCGCACCGGCCTTTTATTCTTTTATGCTAATTTATAAAATTGATTAATGTTATATTTAGATTGCACATTAGGACTACCTCATTTTCATAGTTTCTTCATGTTTGATGTTTGCATGTGTGGCTTGGATGCGGTAGGCTCTTAGGATAAAAGTTAATTTTTTTCTACCCAACTAACAACTCGTTATTAAAATTGTAAATAGTTCATGACCACATCATAAAGCCTAGGTCCTAAATAATATAATGAAGATAAGGTTTAGCAACTCCATAGCTGTATGGTTGTATGTCTCACATCATGCATGTCATATTCCTTCTTCCTTGAATATAGAGGATCTCCATCCTTTCATGACAGGGGAATGCTTGACATGTGAGGGCATCCCTCGTGGTGGAGAACACTCTCGTCTCTTTGATTTAACCAATAACCTTATTTCATCATGCATTTAGGCAAGAAATCCTATAGCCTTTGTCTAAAATGATGTGTCAAAATGAAATAAAATTTATAAAGATTTTTATTTTAGACTAAGTCATATGCTCATGCCACTCATGCTCAAGTATCTTAGGGAGTGGGTTCAGGACTTTAGTTTCTTTCTAATTAAATAACAAGACTAGTCATCTTACAATTTCATAAGAGAACTACATGGCAGCAACTCCAAGCGATTGTAAGTCTAATAGAGTCAGATGGGTTTATCTTCTCTTGTAGAGGTAAACCTTTATGTCCCCTTTCGCTTAGATTTAGGTCATGCTTTAGCTTATGCTAAAGCTCCCTAGATTTAAGATCTAAGGTTACTAGTTTCCTTGGGCTATAAGCATAAATCCTCACCCCTTATGTATTTTCACAATCTTGTGTTGATGGATTATAAACCCTAACAATCTAATAAAATTTTAACTCAAACAAATAAATCTCTTCACATTCAAATACATAAAGCCTCGCCATAGGATAGATTAGAGTGCTTACTAGACTTCCTAATATCATGAGTAGTTCCTACTTATTTCTTTTGTATTCTAAAATAAATCTTCCACTTGATCCATCTCACTTGATTTTTCAAACATAGACAATTTATTAATGGTCTTAATCTTGAAATCTTTTGAGATAATAATTACCTACTTTAATTGAGAATATTCTTAGGAAATTTCATTTTGATGATGGAATTAACTATGGAGGCTTTCCTCTATAGGGAACTTAAGAACGACTTAATATAAACCCTACTTTACTCTTCCATATAAAGTAGATAAAAAATATCTCATATATTCAAAGACTCATCATGTCTTAGGAGTCCTTATTAGGTAATTAGGTCCATTATAGGATGATATCTTTATCTTTCTAGATAGTACATCATACCTTAATGTCATTCCAGATCACTTCAATAAGTACCCCCTACGATCTGCGTGGTGTCCACCCCACATCTAAAAATAAACACCATAGATTTTTCTAGTGATAGAAAATTTCCTCTCTCCATCTTTAATAGATAATTATTATCTCCAAGCATTGATAGTGGACTTATATTTTATATAAGCCCTAGAATATCTTTATTTCCATTGGAACTTTACTTTTTTTCATCCTTAAGCAAGGGTAGCCAGCATTATTTAAGTTTTAGGACCTCACCCCAATATAGGTCTTAAAACCCCTATTGGGTCTCCTAATAGGTAATAATAAATGAATTAAAGAAAGGAGATGATCAAGCAAATCAAATAAAATTTAGAACCTCTTACCACTAGCTTGGTGAAGCAAGGTTCATATTTAAAAAGACTTCAATATAATCTAAAGTAGAATAAGTAAAATCTTTTGCAAGATTTTCAAAATCTTTTAAAATAAAATCATGTGAACTTCACTTAACATAAAAAAATTTGCTAAGTGAAAGTTCTCTTTTAAAATCAAAGCCAAGTAAAACAAAATAAAAATATTTCATATCCCTTTTTCCAAATAAAATTAATTGAAACCTCATTTAGCATACCTAAATTTTCTATGTGAGTTTCTCTTTTAAAATCAAAATTAAATCAAACAACAAATCTCTCTTTCAAAAATAAACATATTGAAACCACTTTTTCAAAAATTAACTAACTCTATTTTACATACCTAAATTTATTAAATGAGATTCTCATTTTTCAAAATTAAAATAAAACCCAACAACGAACATATAATTGAACTCCACTTAACATACCCAAATTTGTTAAGTGAGGGTTCCCTTTTCAAAATCAAAACAAAATCACACACCAACAAACAACAATCAAACATATAAGTGGACTCCATTTAACATACCCAAATTTGTTAAATGAAAGTCTCATTTTTAAAATAAAATTAAACCAACATCAAACACACATTTGAACTCCATTTAACATGCCTAAATTTGTCTAATGAGAGTTCTATTTTTCATAGTCAAATCCACACATCAATAATCAACAATCACACCATCAAAACAAAAGCATTCAAATTTTCAAACAAATAATTGAGCCTCATTTAGCATACCTAAATTTGATAAGTGAAGGTTCCAAAATCAAACTACAACAAAAAGAAAACAACAAACACATCTCTAAAAGTCTCTCCAAACAATTGAACCTCGTTCAACAAACCCAAATTTGCTGAATGTGGGTTCCAAATCAAAATCAACATCGATTCCATGGAAAAGCTTTCTCCTCAAAATTCTTAAATCTCTATAGTATAATGAACCCCATTTAGCATACATAAATTTGTTAAATGCGGGTTTAAATTCAAAAGTCAAATAAAAATCAACAATTCAAGATAAATATCAAGGCAAGGGTCTAATTTGGTTCTCTTTTCCAACAATGCAAAGATTATAGCATAGCTCTTTTCTCCCTTCCTTCAGTCTGCTTCTGCCATGTCTTCCGACAAGTTCATCTTCTCCTTTGCATTTATTATGGATTTGGCCCTAGATCAGGCCATACTCACCAATGCCTTGGTCATCAAGTTCGGCCTTGGATTTGAGAAATTCAAGGTCACTTGTGAGGGACCTGTTCTCACTATCGTCATCTGAGAGGAGGTGGTAGGCAAAAAGCCACTTCTTCAGTTATATCTACAGTTTGACTCTGATTTTCTGAAGAGGAAAGCCATTGAGGTTCCCCTGCCCATGTTAGTGTCAGTTGTGCCAGTACCAGTGCTAGTGTCAATGCCAGTATAGCCTATTGCCCCTACTGCAGTTCCAACATGGGCTAGTATCACCTCCTTGGTTCCCCCTGCTCTGAAAGGGAATGCTATCTTGGATTTTGAGATAATCTCCCCTACCTTTGAGGTCAATTCTAGTTCTCGTTGTTGACCTTATTTTTGGATGAGTTTAATATCAATTTAAAATCATTAATTAGATGACCTAACCTCAAATAAAAATCTCATAATTCAATGCTCAGGACACTATACCTAGTGACCTAGAGAATCTTTCTTGGGTTTGATCTAACCTAATTGGCTTAAGTGGAATCAACCCAGATTTTAACTTTGGATTAACTCAAATAAAATACAATTAGTTCAAAATGAAATCAAATTAAAATAAGCAACTCAAATTCAAAGTCAAATATAATCCAACCCATAATTGGGTCCAATTTGGTCAAATTGATCATTTGACCCAAATGAACCCATGCTTAACCCATTAAACCCAACTTGGGTCAAATGTGTTTAAAATGAAGTAAAATTGGAATTGTTTAATTTAATGCATTCTAAATTGCTTGGATTAACCTCATTGAAAATTAAGCACATCATAATTAATCCAAATAAACTATTTGACTTAATTAACACCAATCCAAACTCAATGGCATTAAATGGGAGTAAACCTAGATCAGATGCTTCATAGACCTTAAAGTATTTAAATTTTTTATCTAAGGTCCATTAATGATGAAATGCGCATATGTTAACCATTAAATTAAGGTTAACTCATTAATGGGAAAGATCTAAATTAAGCTAATGCACAGGATAGTTAAACACCATAATTTTAAAGATTTTCAATCCTTTCTTCTACTAAACTATACAAAGCATTAATGAAACATTCTTAGACCTTTCTAATGAGGAATCTCAGCCTTAAGCAAGCCTCCTAATCATTCCATACATGGATCCAAATAAAAAGATGCTAAGACTAGTCAAATGGATGATAAACCAAATGCCATTTCCTAGCTCCATTCCCCTTCCACCTCTTCATCTTAGACAAGTGTGGGATATGAGGAGGCATGTTGGCAAGCATCTAAAAATTTTTATTAGCTCAACTGAGTGTGAAAGGAAAGAAAAAGGGGGGAGACTGATGGACAAAGCAAGAAATCCACCATAGAGCAAACCCCAAGCCAAATTGAGTCTCCTATCACCTTCACCATCCCAAACAAAGAAGAAATGAACATTCCCCCACTTCCCTCTCCACAGGGAGGTCGGAGAATGACTAATGCTGTCGGAATCAAAATCGAGCTTGGTCTAGGGAGCAAACTGAGGGAGGCAATCCAATTCCTTTGGCACAAGAGCTCCTTATGTCATTTCACAGCTATTAGAGTTGACCCCACTGTCAAAGATTATCGGGACCGAGGTATGCCATTAACGCCCCCCACCTTAGCTTTTGGCTTTGGTTATTTTTGAAGAAAGTTTGATATCAAGTGAGATCAAACCAATTAGATCTATAAGATTTTATCCATGATGGCTTTGCAATCTAAAATGTTTCAATGGTTGGATCGCAAAAATCAAGAAAAATTGATAGGTAACTCTTAGTCCTCGTCGTTGATGAAGGAGATGTAATCTCCACCATCCGTTCCTTTTAAAAGGAATGGACAACTCGATCTAAGCAGACAAATTGATTTAATCCCCTTAAGGAACCACATGATTGATCCAGATCTAGAATCATCCCACGGATGCCATGCGGGATCCCGAGTGGCCCACACATGTCGCGTCACATGGCGATGGGGCCATGATGGAGCCACGTCAGCTATCCATCCCATAATGGTTAATCCCCCTTTAAAAAGTAATTAAAAATTAATAAAGATAATAGAAAATTCCAAAATTCAAATAAAAATAAATATAAATCCAAAAATGAAAACTTGGGCTCTATGGATTCATCTTGATGAGATGAATCCATAAAAATTAAAATCCTCAATTAATTTTGGGTGTTTTAGCCTTAATTTGGGTTTAATTAAAATTAATTAAACTTTAATTAGTCTCAAACAATTAGTTCAATTAATTGAAACTTTGGGGAAGTGAAATTGAGGTTAAAACACACCTTAGAAAAAAATTTCATGATTTATTGCAATATAATTCATGAGAAATGGAATTTCAAATCCTAAACTTTAATTTTAATTAATTAAATTAATATTAAATTAATTAATTAATGAAATGGATCAACTAACCTTAAATCAACTTAATAAATCTTAATGCACATTAAACAAATGATAAAACTCATATGAACTTAATAAATCACAAATTGGCTTAATTAAGTAATTAAATGAATGAAAAAATTTACATAATCAACTAGAACTTAATTAAATCATAATTAATCAACCAAATATTCAAAAATTATGAATGAACCCTCTTTAGAAATATCTTTCAAAAAGGAATGAATGAAAAATAAAATCTCCAAGTAATCTTCATCAAATTAGGCTTAATTTAAGTTTTAATGAAATAATTAAAACCTTAATTACATCCTAATTATGAATCTAATCAAGATGAAACTTTGGAAACATGAAATTGGCATGTAACCCCACTTGCCAATAAAAATTTCAAACCCAATTGATTGTTGGATTGGGAATTATTGAATTTCAAAATTCTTAAATCAATATGAATCAAATAATGAATAAGAAAATTCTTTAATCCATTAAATCATGACACAACTTGAAATTAATCTCAAGCAAACATCATAAATACTTGGGTTTGAAATTTCAAAGAATTTAATCAAGTTCATGCTTAAAGATTAATAAAATTAATAAATCATATTAAGAGTAATTAAACCTTAAGTTGATTGGATTGATGAAAACACTTAATAAATCCTTACAACTACCACCAATTCAATCTAAGAATGAATGCAAACCTTAACTTAAGTGCTTTAGGTTAACCTAAACTAAACCAAATGAAATCAACATGACTTAATCCAAAAGATTCATGTAAATGAGATGATCTCATTCAAACAAAACTAAATGAAACAAATCAAATAAAATCAAATAAACATATATAAATAAAATCAAATGAAATAATTCAACCAAATCAAATTAAATCAAATGAAAATCAAATCAAATTAAATTTTCAAAAGAAAAGAATCAATCCAAAATCTAGACATTAATCTAAGTTCAAACAAAATAACTGGAATCAAAAGGATTAATTAAAATACTTAAGGATCTTAGTTATACCTTTAGGATGAATCTTCATCTTGGATGAAGATTTCATTATATTAGGAGTCAGGATGCTAAATAGGGTGAGTTTCATCCAAAAATGGAATCCAGTCTACTCTTCATTTTTGAAAACCTAAAAAATCACTTTAACCAAATAAAGTGGAAATAAAAATGGAAACTAAATTACTAAAGTATTTGAATTGAAGCCATCCAAAGGTAAAATTCAAACAAACTCAAACTCCAAATTGAAACTTGAACTAAAAAATATTAGCAAAGCCTTGTCACACAAACCTATCTTCTTCACACATAAGATCATTAGGTCACAGACCCTAGGCTTAGGTTAGGCTTGTTCTGTGATTCTTTTATGATTCCTTGTGATGTGTTGTGAGATGTTGTGCTTCATATATCTATGTGGTGTACTATTTTAGACTGGATGGCTAGAATTATTTACACGTTAGATGGTTGAATATTTTTTTAGAATTAATATTATTTTTACAAGGGACTGTGTTAACGGGACCGCTGTCATAAATAAATAAAAAATTATAAAATTGTTGTTTGCTTGTAGGTGCTGAAAAATCCCTTAACATAGTCCATAGGATTGTCCTTGGCAAGCATCTAATGTTAAGCTTGAATGTTTGTGAAATATAATTGTTATGTGTTATTTGCATCATGACATTTATTTTGCAGGTCTTAGGATTTCTTTTTGAATTTCAAAATGTAAATTTGAATCTACAATTAGGTTAGGATCTATGGGGTCTAAGACTAGCAAGAGCTGACCCTACCAGGTGATAGTGTAGAGGTCCTCTATGAAGCCTGATGGAGGTCCCTGAAGAAGGAGATGATCTTCGAAAGAAGACCCATAGATCTAGACTTGTAGTTCTAGGCCTTGTATAAGGGCAGAGCTCGACTCCCCATTTGTCTTTTCTTTCAAGGTGTATAGCGGTACCCAACCACATTGGCCTATTTTTATAAATTAAAAAAAAGCTTGATTTATTTTGAATGTGCAATAGAATCGACCTGCTTTTCTAGGTTTCTTTGTGTGATGTGCTTTCTTGTGATTGAATGCCTAGATGACTAGGCTCATAGGAATAACTAAATTTTATACCCAACTTAAATCTAAAAAATTAAAATAAAACTAAAGAAAATTTGAAACCTCAGATAAACTAAAGACTTAGGCAAAACATAAAATTAATTCGAAATAATCAGGTTTTGAAACCATGAAATCATATTGCTCCAATCCTTGAATCGGGCAACTTCTCCCATTGCACATAAGGGGAATCTGTTTTATGAGGATGACCACCTTCTTGGGAAAGCTTTCCTTTTATTATTTATTTGACCCTTAACTATTTCTAATTGCATGACATTAGGCATAAAAATGCATACCCAATACCTCATATAAATCAAAAATTAAAAATTAAAATTTTAAAAATGTGCATTAGTTAAATGCATTTCATACCCTACATGTTTCTAGGGATTAAGGAGTGAGTCTAGGTTCATAAATTCCTTTTTAAAAAAATGCAACAGGTCAGCCATCTTACATTCATATGACTTGACATCATGAATTTAAATTTCCCTTAGGTCGTGTTAGCTATCAACACTCTCCAAGTGAGTTGTAAGTCCATAAGAGTCAGGGATAGGTTAATTCTCTTAAGTGAGAAGAATGGCCGATAATTCACAAAATAACATTAGGTCGAGCATGTGACAAATGTCATAAGCACCTACAGACTAGGTTCTGAAGCATCCTTTTTAAGAATGAATCTTCAACCCTAGGCATTTCTGCTATCTTATGCTGCTAGAATCTAAGTCCTAGACTTTTGAGAAAATGTCAACTCAAAATCTAAATTAAATTCCAAAATTTAAAGCCCAATTACAAAGGATAGTCGAAATGCCTACTAAGCATCCCGTATCATTTGGAATTTCCTACCTCTTCCCATTTAGCCTCCAAAATAACTCTCTCCAATTTGAACCGCTCCCAATTCAAAATTCCAAAATTCAATCCTTTGAAAACCATCTTAGAAATCCTTAAGAATAATAACATATTTCTTTAATCAAGAGCATTCTTTGGAAGAGACCCTTCTTAAGATGTAATTAACTATAAAGGCTTGCCTCTATAGGGAACCATGAACCCAGTCTAAATTAAACCCTATTCTACCTTCCATGTAGTTCAGGGGAAAAATCTCTAATACACAAAAGACCCATTAGCCTTAGGAGTCTCTTATTAAATGATCAAATTTATTATAAGAAAACATGTTTATCTTCCAAAATAATATGTTTATTATTTAATGTCACATTTGATCATCCAAATAGGAAATAACTAAACTCTACGTGGTGTCATAAATTTTCTCCACATTCGTTCTGCCCCGTTCACCAAGAATCAGCGCCGCAATAAGAACCACATGATTAAGCGATAATATGAGCGCGGGGCGAGGCAGATAGATGAAGCCTCCCATGTTGCTGAGGAGGGTTCCCCTCATGAGACCTCTCCATTCTTGGGTGGTGGTAGGTTTCACCCCCTTTCAGCTTCAGAGGGAGAGAAGGATTACCATAGGATCACTGCATCATCCCCATCACCTCAGAGTATGAGACACCAGCTTAGGAGAAAGCCCTATGCTAGTCAATGGTCTGTTCTTCACCGAGTCAGTAGAGCCCATAGACACTCAGAGTCTGACACTTTACATGATCTGAGAAGCTTGATCCTTAGGAGTGTTAGAGATCAAATACATAGAGAGAGGACCTCTAAGGCCATAGTTATTACCCAAGTGGGCAAGAGAGAGAGGAGGAGGTTTGCCAAATAGTCAGCATCCTAAGCACTCCCATGGATGACGATGCTGATAGACTGCATAGGTAAGGTTGCCGATAGCACCTCCATGCATGAAAAAGACATAAAGTAGATGGTAGAGTAATAAGCAAAGGAAGAGTTGGCACACGCTCGGGAGAGCTCATCTATTCCAAAGGGTGGACCTTACTAGAAGAATTTTATGTACTTAAATATCCTAAGGTTTTTATGCCACCATCCATTAAGATTTTAATGGTAGTAAGAACCCAAGGTAACACATAGCACACTCGTTGACCGACAATAGCGACTTCTTTCCTTTGTCAAGAGCTAGCAAGTGTAGCATTTGATTGGTATGCCAAACTACCCAATGGTTCAGTGAAGACCTTCATAGAGTTAGAGCATCTCTTCATCAAGAGATTTGTAGGAGCTCGACAAAAGGTAACTGTAGGTGACATTGTTGTAGAGAAAAAAAACCCGACGAGTCCCTTATTGATTACATACTTAGATGGCGCAACCTGAGTGTGAAATGTTAACCAAAGTTGTCTGAACAACATGCCATTGAGATTCTACTCAAGAATATCTATGGCGGTCCCCTTTATACTTAAGAGCTTTACCATAAAATAATTTGAGAAGCTAATCAGCAAGGTGGCTAAACTACAAGAGGAAGTGAAATAATTACCCTGTTCAAACCAATGATCTAAGCCCAAGCCTCAAAAGATATTTTAGAAGAAGCATCTGATAGTTGTGTCATTGGATAAGAGGAAATATCCAGCCAGAGTATAGTTTGAAGGCCTAGATTTCAATAGCCTTCACTGTCACCTCCTCTTCCATCACCTCGACCGCTATATCGGCCACCACCATTGCCACAACGGCCACCACCACCGTCACAGCAACTTACTTAGTAGTGGTATCTATATCCATCACTAGGTAGCTATTTTTCACATACTCTTGCTGAATAATTAAGCAAGCCATACTCATTTAAGAGGGAGGTAGTCAAAAAATTCTTCAAGAATCTCTTCAATAAGTCTAATTTCTAGCTACCCGAACCTAAAGGCCAGAGGAAGTGGGCAAGAGAGATGATCCTAGCTATTCCTCCAACCACCGCATGTTAAAGGCCATGTCTTAGAGGATTACATTACTTTCAAGGACTGGTTTGAGCATAGCTATAAGTCAAGAGCTATAGTTATCCCTAAGAAGTACTTAGTAGCACAACCATCTGGTTTTATTAGAGTAATCCTTGGGGATACTTCTAATCCTCTTAAGACATAAAAGAATGTTGGGATATTTCCCTATCCTGAACCTCTAAGAAGATCTTTTCTAAAATTAAGAAACTTTCTCTACAGGTTCCTAAAGCAGCTCAAACCTTTAACACTAAGGAAGGTTTGCTAGTTGTGAAGGACAACTCGGGGAGGGTGGACACCTAGCAACAGCAGCCTACCTCACTTGCCCAGGATAGATCTGTAGCATAACCACCATCTAAGTCCAACACTTCCTTCATCATTGCAGCTACAACCACATCTACTAGCTCTCCTTCTACTAGCAGGAGCATTGTATCTACGGATGAGGGCACCAAACCCCACACTCTACTTACTTTACTTAATTTCTATTATGTACCACCCCCAAAATTAAAGGAATCAATAAGCTAATTCCACTCTCTCCACTTTTGATGCTCCTAGTTTTATTCTTATTGAAAGCTCTCAAGTCAAAATAATAATATCTCAAATATTTTTGATCCATTCCTCTATGATTCAGAAAGAGATTTTCCTTCTCTGAATTAATCGGGTTTACCTCTTAAGATTGACTTGGAGTCATCCCACTGAGGATCCTTTAGAAGAACCTATAGGTATACCCGATAAGCATGTAGATTTTTTACAAATTTATCACTGAAATCAACCTCCATAGTGGCAAAGTTCTACCTCCTAGGGTAGCACCTCAGGATAAGGGTAAATAGATCATTAGTTCCAGTGAGCAAATATCCCCTCCATAAGATGCTCTACCTATGGATATGCTTGTGGTGGCAACCCAAAGTTGATTACAATGTCTTAGCTCATCTTAGAAAGTTTCCAGCTAAGTTAAGTATATATGACACCCTTATCTTATCCAAAGAGATAAGAGAATCTCTAATCAAAGCTTTGCTTGATCCAAAGATATGTTTAGCTCAGCTGACCGCTATTGGAGAGGAAGCATGCTACTTGAAGGAGATCCTAGGAGTTACATTCATAGATGAAGACCTGCTTCTAAGGATGATCGAGCACAACCATCCCATCAACATTACAGAGGATGTTGGTAGATTCAGCCTATCCAAAGTTATGGTTGACCTTGGTGCATCAGTCAACATTATGAGTCTAAGAACTCTTACCTACTTGAGGATTGACATCTCTAAACTCAAAAAGGAGAGGATGATGTTGAAAGAATCAATGAACAAGGTGAGAGGGCAATAGCCTCTATAGTGTTTCCACTATATATAGATGATTGGAAGATTGAAGCCAAGTTTCATATAATTAACTCAAATACATCTTTAAATTCTTTGCTTGGGAGACCATGGAAATATGAGAATAATATGGTTCCATCCTCTTTACATCAGTGCATCAAGTTCTTAAGAGGTGGAATCAAATATTGTGTTAAAGGAGATCTTAAGCCTTTTGAAGTTCATGAGGTCAGGATATATGAGGATGCAGCCTGCTACCTTCCCCAAAATCAAAAAAGTTTATTCTCAAATTTAGTCAAAACCCCCATGTGGGAGAAAAAAAATAAGAAAAAGAAAAGAAAAGAAAAGGAAAAAAAAGAAAAGAAAATAGAAAAGAAAAGAGAGCAAGAAATAGACTCAGGGGAGGAAATGGAGTCTGAGATTAGATTCCACCCATAGTTCGTTACTCCATTCAAACACATGGGAAGGATGACCCGACCTCCACCAATACAAGGAAGAGGCAAGTCCAGAGGCAGTCTGAGGGGTGGAAAACCTTCATACCTACCACCCACCAGGAGATTTGTCCCAGTTACTAGGAGTACACCTGTTATCCATATAGACTTAGAATCTAGTTCAGAGGATGAGTCCTATATGGTTAGTACACCGGCCATCTCTTCTCGATGGCAGATCCTATTGGAGGTGACACTAGAGCCAGACAGTGATGAAGACCAGATTCCCAAGCAAAATATAAGTGTATCCAAGTCAACTTTATGTGAAACAATTAGGCATCAGTTGGGAACCATAGCTCTACCCCACTTTTCTCATAAAAAATTGAGGGGTTTGATAGTTGAAGAGGCTCTTAAATCATCCATAGCTGTGAAGATTCAGAGGTTCTTTTCTAGAGCATCATCCTCAAGGCAAGAAGTTGATGTAGAATTGAGGATGATTCATATTAATAATTAATAGAATTACCTTTTGATTGGTACTCACCTTATGTTCTAAATTTAATAAAGAAAAGTTTAATACCACATACATGGTCTAAGAATATGTTAGGCTACTTCAAAAGGCTATGGGACAACTAATGCAAGAACTCTCAATCAAGACTAGGACTAAGCTTTGGCATAGTAGGCCTAGTCGATGATGACGATTACTACTTAGTCATCACCAACCATTTGGAATCTTACAGGTTCTTTTCAAATCACATTAACTCATATGAGGAGGTGTGCTTAGAAACTTCAGATGACCTAAATGATTTTTAAGTCAAAGATGCACCACCAGAGTTCAAAGAAGAAATCAAATTAACCATCGACAAACTCAAAGAAATCAACCTCAAAATTGAAGAAGATCCACACCGGACATACATTAGTTCCTTATTGAATGAAACTGAAATTAATGACTAAGTTAAGCTACTTATTGAGTTTAAGGACTACTTTACATGGAGTAATGAAGAAATGTCCAAATTTTCTCCTAACATGGCACTACATAAGCTAACAATATAGTCTAATGCTAACCCTATCAAGCAAGCTCTTAGATGCATGTGGTTACACATTGAACAACAAGTCATTTCTGAAGTCAAGAAATTGATCGATGTTGGTTTCATCCGGGAGGAAAAAATACCCCACATGATTAGTGTCATCCTAGTTAAGAAGAAGAATGGCCAAATTTGCATATGCGTCAACTTTAGGGATCTAAATAAGGCATGTACAAAAAATGAATTTCCACTACTAATATTGGAGATGATGGTGGACATTGCCTTATATAATACAGTGTTCTCTTTTATTGATGGCTCATCTGGATACAACCAAATAAAGATGACCCCTGAAGATGAGAAAAATATTGTGTTTAGAAACTCAATTAGAATCTATTGCTATAAGTTCACGCTTTTTGACCTTAAAAATGTCAGTGCCACATACCAATGGGACATGACTCCAATCTTTGATGAAATCATTGATCATCAAGTCGAATGCTACATCGATGATCTCATGATTAAGAGAAAAGAAAAGGAAGACCACCTCTTTGACTTTAGAGTAATTTTTGAATGATTAAGATAATTTATCCTAAAAATAACTAAAATACAAAATTAAAATATGCAAATCTACTAAGTAACTTAAAGTGAAACCACCCTTCATGTTAAATTAAATAACTCCAAACTTAGAAAATTATAATTCTAATGCCTAGCTAAGACATACCACACTAAGCATAAGCCCACACATTAGAGTGCTAAGTTACGACTTCTAGCTTTAGGTTATGATGGTGTATGTATGATGTTATATTTTATTTATGATGTAATACTTTAGACTGGATGTTAGCCACTATTAGCCTAATGTTATTTTCTATAGAGAATTTTGTTAATGGGGCCACTGTACAAATAAATATAGATTCTTTGTTTGTAGGTTATTTATACCCCTAAGCATAATCCATGATTAGGATAGGTGGGCTTCGTTACCCATGTGCAGGATGCTAAGTCCAAACAATAAAATATAATTGCTTGCATTTGTATGTATATTTAGCTAACATCTATTTTGCATGTGTAGTTAGATTTACTTTACATAAAAATGTAATTTTTCAATAGGAATTAGGATTAGTGTTATGGGATTTAGGATGAGCAGGGGCTAGAAGGCATAGTTTTGGGATGTCCTATGAAGCCTTAGAGCAAATAAAATCAAAGGAAGGAAGAAGAAATAAAGAATGAAGACCCCCATAGCATATAATTTAATTTGAATTGAAATATTATTTTGTAATCTGGGTTGTAAAAGGGTAGAGCTTGGCTACCCAATTTTTTTCTTTTCCAGGGTGTACGACGGTACCCAGCCGCACTGGTCTTTTATTCTTTTACAAAATCTATTCATGAATGATTGTTATTGTGTTTAGATTATGTAATAGAATTGCATCTTATTCATATTTTTAAACTTGATGTTTGAATGTGTGGCCCAGATGCAGTAGGCTTTTAGAGAGAATTTACTTTTTTTTACCCAATTAATAACTCGCATCAAAATTTTAAAACAACTTTCAACCTCACTTTAAAGCCTAGGATATAATTAAGATAATTATAAGATTTAGCAACCCCTTAGCTGAATGTTGAATGTCTAACATTATGCATATCATCTTATTTCATTCTTGAAAAATGAGGGCCTCCATTCTTGCACTTTATGGAATGCTTGACCTATGAGAGCACCCTCTCATAGTGGAGATTCACCCTCTCTCTTTATGATTTGACCAATAACCAAATTTTATCATGCATTTAGACATAAATATCCCAAAGCCTTTGTCCAAAATATTGCATCAAAATAATGTAGAATTTGTAAATGTTCCATTTAGTCTAAGTCATAATTTCATGCTAATCATGTTCTAGTCTCTTTGGGAGTGAGTTTAGAATGCTAGTCTCCTTTCCAATTTAAATAACAAGCCTAACCATATTGCACAAACATAAGACCAACCTATATGAGTTTAAATCATAGGAGGTGCTAGCTGACAACCACTCCATGCAGTTGTAAGTCCAAAAGAGTTGGATATGCTTATTCTCACTTGTAGAGATAAACCATCATATCCACTTTTTGCTTAGATTTAGGTCACACTCTTATCTTGTGCTAAAGCTCCTTAGATTTAGGATCCGAGATTGCTTATTTCCATCAGACTATGGGTATAAATCCTCACCTCTTATGCATTTCTATAATCTTGTGTTGATAGATTATAAGTCCTAGCATTCTAATAAAATTTCAACTCAAATAGAATAAATCTTCACTTTCAAACATATAAAGTCTTACTATAGGATAGTTTGGAATGCTCACCAGGCTTCCTAGTATTATGAGTATTCCCTACTCATCTTCCCTTGAAATTTGAAAATAAGTCTATCCAATTGAACATTCCCACTTGATTTTCAAAAATAGCCAATTTATTGATATTCTAGTCATAAAATCTTTGGAGTATGATTGACTAGTTTAATCGAGAGTATTTTTTGGAAATCCCTATTTTCTAGGTTGTAATTAACTATGGAAGCTTGCTTCCATAGGGAACTAAAGAACCTGACATAAAATAAACATTACTTTACTTTTCCATGTAAAGTAGGGAAAATATCTTTGATATATATGAGACCCATCATGCCTTAGGAGTCTTTATTAAATGATTAGGTCCATTTTAGGGTGATGTTTCCATATTTTGAGATGGTACATCATACCTTAATACCATACCCGATCACTTCAATAAGTACCCCCTAAGATCTGTGTAGTGTCCCAATGACTCTAAATTAAAACATAATAATTTTTTTAGTGACTCCACTGGGGAGGGTTCCTCTCTCCATTGTCTCTAAATATCGATAGTGGACTTATATTTTATATAAGTCTAAGACTATCATTTTCTCCATTGGCACCTTACTTATCTCATTCTTAAGCAAGTGTGGTGAGCGCCCTTTAGATTTTTAGGACCTCACTCTAAGTAGGTCTTAAAACCCATATTGAAACCCCTAATAGTGAAAAGAAAATTAAAATTAAATAAAGAATCTTCCCAAATAAATTAAGAAAAATCAAGAACCTCTTACTACTAGCATGGTGAAGTAAGGTTCATCCAACATCTCCAAAAAATTCAATGAATTCTAAAGAAAAAAAGCAAAGGAATCTTCTTCAAAATTTCAAAAATCTCTCTAATGAGGGTTCTAACTCAAAATCAAATGACAAAATCAAACAACAATAATCAAAAGAAAAAAAAAACCCTCTCTTCCAAAGTCTTCAAACTTTCTCCAACAATTGAATCTCATTTAGCATAATCAAATTTGTTAAATGAGGGTTCCCATCAAAAATCAAAATCAATCAAACAATAATAATCAAAAGCAAAAGTTCCATCTCTTAAGTTTCATAATCTCTTCAACATGCAATTGAACCCCATTTAGCATAATCAAATTTGTTAAATGAGGGTTCCAATTCAAAAAATCAAAATAAATTCTCGAAGTCAATAATAATAAAGCAAAGACTAATTTGACTCTCTCTTTCCAATAGTGTAGTGGAGATACCAGCCCTGCTTCTTTCTTCCTTCTTTCAGCTAGTCTTCCACCATGTCAACTAGCAAGCTGATAGTCTCTTTCTAACCTAGTGTGGATTTGGCCCTAGATTAGGCCATACTCACCACAGCCCCCATCATCAAGTTCAGGGTTGGCTTTGAGCATTTCAAAGTCACTTGTATGGGACCTTCCCTCACCACCATCAATAGAGAGGAGGTGGCAAAACCAGAAGCCACTTTTATAGTTTGATCTGCATTTTGATTCTAAGTTCCCCTCTTTAAAGAGGAAGGCTATTGAGGTTCTCATGTTGCCAGTTTAGCCAGTTGTGCCTTCCATAATCTCAGCACAGGCAAGTACCACCTCTATAGTTGCCCCTACCCTGCAGGGGAAGGCTATCTTAGCTCAAGTATTCTCCCCCACTTTGAGGTCAGTTCTAGTTCCTTTCCAGCTGCACTCACTAAGACCCAGCACCGTAATAAGAATCAAAAAAATTATGAGACATTACGAGTGCATGGCAAAGGAGGTAGACGAAGCCTCTCATATTGCTGAGGAGGGTTCCCCTCATGAGCCTCTCCCCTTCTGGGTGGCAGTAGGTTTCACCCTCTCTCAGCTTCAAAGAGAGAAAAGGGCTACTAGAAGATAGCTGCATTACCCCCACCATCTACAAAGTATGAGACACCAACTAGGGAGAGGAGGAGGTCCTATGCTGGTCTACGATCCATACTTCAGAGAGTTTGGAGAGCCCACAGATGCTCTGAGTCTAGCACACTGCATGATATCAGAAGGTTGATCCCTAGAGATGTTAGGGATCAAATTCATAGAGAAAGGGCCATTGAGACCAAGATAGCTTCCCAAGCATGAATGAGAGAGACAAGGAGGTTCGTCAGGAAGTTGCTGGCCTCCACTTTGATTGATTATTTTGATAGGATTATCTTTACTGGTCCAAGCAGTCATAGGAGGAGATCTCTGATGGAGAGATAGCTAGTGTCACCCCCATTACACTGCTCCACTCGCCATCCACCTTCACCATTTCAAGTCCCACCATCTAAAATCCCCACCAAATTCCACAAGCCCCCATCTGGAGAGAGAGCTTCACTTTTGGTTATCTGATTATAGCCCAAGGACCCCACTTCATCTACTCCACCCACTAAGGTGAGGCCGAGCTCCCCTACTCGACCTTCCATCCTAACGGTGGTGAAGAAGGAGTGGCGGCCCAAGAGTGTCGTGGTCACTCCACCACCGCAGTTGGAGGAGGAAAAGGGAGAGGATACTGAGGTGACCCATATGGTTGTTGAGTCAATCACAGAGAGTACTCCTTCTACTCAAAACATTTAGTGCATAGCTTCTTCAAGGCTCAGTATAGTAGTCAGTCATTAGCCAGCCTATGTTCCAGTAGCACTTGGGTGGATGGATGGCTGATCTTTAGATGACATTTTGGAGGACTATCACGTCATCGTGAGGTAGATAGTAGGAGATGATCAGCCTAACTAAGAGGAGGGTATGGTAGACTTTGATGCTGATGAAGATGACCTTTTGGATGACACAGTTGAAATCCATATGGTCAATACTCGAGGATCCTTGAATAAGGAGCAGCCTAGCCAGGGAGGCATTGTAGTTGAGGAAGGTGAGGCATCAGACTCAACTCAACGCTTCCTCTAATAAATCAAGAAAAATGATGATCAGAATGATAGAATGAAGATAAGGGTGGAGTTGATGGCTGTAGTTCAAGACTTGCATAACCAAGCCCTAGTTTCACAGCTTACTTCTATGGAGGTTGATCACCTGAGCTAGTACATACCCTAAATTATCGCAAAAGCAATCCCATGGATGAGGACACTACTAGTTTACATAGGAAGGTCACCGATAGCACCTCCATGCATGAAAAGGACATTAAGTAAATTACAGAGCAACAAGTGAAGGAAGCATTGACTCAAGTCCGGGGCAGCTCATATGTTCCAAAAGGTAGACCCTACCTAGAGGACTTTGTTGTAGTTCAATACCCTAACAGGCTATTTGGGATCAATTTTGTTTTCTATTTTTTGTTTTTATTTTTATGTTATTTTTAAAAATATGTTTATTTAGAGTATTTTTTTTGTGTGGTTTTATTTTTATTTTTAAAAATAAATAACATTATTTTTAAAAATACTCAAAATATTAAGTGTTTTTAAAAGCAAACAATACATTCAAACATGTTTTATTTAAAGAAAAACATAAACAAAATAAAATAAAAACAAAAAAATAAAAAAATAAAAAACAAAATTGATCTCAAATGGCCCCTAAGAGTTTTGTGCCAATATCCTTCAAGGTTTTTGATGGTAGAAGGAACCCAAGGCAACACATAGCATATTTTTGAGCTAATAGTTGCAATGTCAGTGGCAGTAATGCATTATTCTTCTGGTAGTTTGTTAGTAGCCTTTTAAAGATAGCATTTGAATGGTATGAACCCCAATGAAGTCCAAAGTTAGAGCATCTCTTCATCAAGAGATTTATAGGAGCTCAATAAAGGGTAACTATAGAGGACCTCATTGTGGAGAAACAAAAACCAAATGAGTCCCTTATTAATTATATTCTTAGATGGCTGTGGTGTTTATTTTTCTTCTTATTTCTCAAACCTTTTGGGGATTTGAAAAATAAAAATTATTGTATGTTGGGACACCACGTAGATACGCAGATGTTCTTATTAGGGTGATCAAGTACGATATTGAGGAATATTGTACTATCTCGAGAGACAGAAGTTACCACCCTACAATGGACCCAATCACCTAATAAGGACTCCTAAGAATAATGGGTCTTCGAATGTACCAGAGATTCTTCCCTACTTTACATGGAAATGTAAAGTAAAGTTTATTTTGAACTGGGTTTGTTAAGTTCTCTATGGAAGCAAGCCCCCATAGTTAATTATATCATAAGGAATGAGATTACTTAGGAATACTCTCAATTAAGGTAAATGATCATTGTCTCTAAAGATTTCAGAGATAGGACTATCAATCAATTGGTTATTTTTAAAAATTTCAATGAGATTGTTCAAAAGGAGGAAGTTATTTTCAGAACCAAAAGGAGATGAGTAGGGGATGCTCATGATACCAGGAAGCCTAGTGAGCATCCCTAGCTATCCTATGATTGAGCTTTATATTTTTGAAGTTGAGGAGATTTATTTGTTTGAGTTAAATTTTTATTATAAATCTAGGGCTTACAATTTCATAATATAAGGTTGTGAAAATGCCTAAGAGATGAGAATTTATGCTTGTAGCCTGTAAAGGGAAACAACAACCTCAGATCTTAAATCTAGGGAGCTTTGATAAAGGCCAAGGCACGACCTAAATCTAAGGTGAAATTGGGTATATGGTTTACCTCCATAAGAGAAAATAAATCACCCGACTGTTGGACTTACAACCACCTAGGGGTGGCTCCCAACTAACTCCTCCTACAGTTTTAAATACATGTATGCAAGTCTTATGCTTTTGCAAGATAGCTAAGTTGTTATTTATTTAGAAAATATACTAAGTCCTTAAACACACTCCCTAAGAGACTAAATTATCTAGGGCATGAGTAATGACTTGATCTAATACAAATTTTGTTAAGTTTTATTTAAATTTTTTGGAAAATTTATTTGACACGGGATATGGGATTCATATGCCAAATGCATGAGAAATTGGTTATGGGCCAAAATCAATAAGAAGGAGGTGTGTTTTCACCATGGTTTGCAAAGGTCAAGCCATTTTTTCTGGCAAAGGTGGAAGCCCTCCATTAGCAAGAGTGAAGTAAGATGATTTTATGCATGATGTGAGACATACAACATCCAGCTAAGAGGTTACTAAATCTTTTATATTAATTTATGTCCTATGCTTTAGGTGAGGTTATGAGTTGTTTAATTTTAATTTTAAGTTAATTAATTGGATAGAAAATTTATTTTTCTCTAAGAGCCTAATTGCATCCAGGCCATTCATCAAACAATGAAGAAACTAAGAAAATTATGTCATCTTAATGCACAAGCTAAACAAACATTAAACAATTTTATAAATATAGCGCAAAAGAATTAAAGGTCGATGTGGTCAGGCTCCAACATAGAAACCCAAAAAGAAATCTAGGTAGCCGAGCTCTACCCTTATACAACCCGAATGACAAATGAGTAATTACAATTTAGAAGAAATTTATGTTATGGGGGTCTTCATTCTTCATTTCTTCATTTCTTCTTTTCTTCATTTCTTCATTTCTTCATTTCATTCCTTCTTTTGGTTGGTTGGGATATGGTTTCTCTAAGGCTTCACATGGTGCATAAGACTTGATCTTATGACCAATGTTCATCCTAATCCCCCATAACATTCATTCAAAATATTAATTGTAAAAATTACATGAAAAAGGGAAAGATAAATCTAACTAAACCTATAAAACAGAGATTAGCTAAACATACCACACAACCCAAGCATGTATATGAATAAGTTAGACTTAGCACCCAACACATGAGTAACTAAGCCCACATGTCCTAATTTGGATTATGCTTAGGAGTATAAGCAACCTGCATAACAAAAAGTATTTATATTTTTATTACAGTGCCCCTTAAGTATAATCTCACGCAGAAGACATGATTAGGATAAGATCGTCCTACCATCCAATCTACGCACATGCACCCTAACATCCAGTCTAAAAATATAACCTCAAAAAACAAAATCAGGCATCAAACCATGCATCGCCCTAACATAGAGCTAGAAATGGTGACTTAGCCTAATGTGTGTGCCATTTAAGACTTGTGTGTCATGTCTTAGCTAGGCTTTAAGGTTGGGATTTTCTAAGAGTGAGAGATTCAATTTAGAAGGGTGGTTTTAGTTTAAGTGATTTAGTTGATTTGTCAGTTGTATTTGATGATATGATTTGGCTTGAATGAACCTACATTTAGTTACTAAATGTTGTAAAGAGAAGAAAAGAGAAGAGAACTTCTCTTTCATCCCTACCTTAAGTAATTTCTAAGGAAGATTCATTAATGATTTTTCTTTACTGAATGTTTTATTATGTGTTTTAATTAACCCTAAGTTTAGATTTACTCTAAATAGTCCAATTCAATAAGAAAGGCATCTTAGGATTAGTTAAGGTGAATTACTATCATATGACACACAACCATTTATTTCTTTCCACCATGTATACCATGCACATGAATGATCCTAAGCAAAGCTATACATGCAATGTAAATCTTAGCACACCTTAATGATGAATGCAAAGAGATGTTGCTTAAGAAAATTTAGATGTTCCATGAATGCATGTTTTTATTAAGTAAAAAAGGGGGATTCCCTAACCATTAATAAAATGCACATCCACATGTATAAAAGACACAAATGAGTATGACGCCATTCTTTTCTATACCACGGTTGTAAGGTATAAGACCTACTTGGGGCTACTTAAAGCCTTAAAACCCGAATGTTCAGACTAACATACCACTTTTCTTAAATATATGTGCATGTACAAAAAGAAACAAATGGATGAGGAATTATGCAAAATATTTCTGTTTGAATTGGTTATGCAATTTACATGTGTAAATGTGAAGATCCTTCTTAAGTCATAACATAGAAGTGCATAAGAATAGATTTAAGCAAGCGTTATGTTCTTTTCAAATGAACTGCACACTTTGCAAATTCTATTCAAATCCATGTTAAGGAAAGAGAAGAAAATCACATAATGCACATCTTATGCTATAATCACATGCAAGCTTATAAGTATTTGTAAGTAGCATCACTCCATTTATAAAATTTGATTTACAGATTTTAAAATATTTTTTGATTTAGTGGTGATAATAGCCACTCATATTCTTATCTCTAGCCAAAACATGCAATTTGACATAAAGAAAATATTTTATTTAATTTTATTTTCAAAAGAGATGAATGCATGATTTCATATGGCAAACAACATTTAGCATGTTCGAAAGGAAATAAAGTGATGTAAGCATATGACTTCATTCATCCTAATTAATTCCTAAGGACAATCCTAAAAGATAGATTATTCAAAGTGAATCAAAATTCTTTAAAGAGATTTTTAGTTTTGAATTTGATTTGATTTAGGAAAAGTGAAAAGAGTTTGCTGGTCCTAACCCATTTCCCCCATGTGTGAATTGGTTTAGTTTAATTTTAGAACAATTAGATTGATTTTATGTTTTGTTTAGGTTAAAGTGTGAATTAAATCCATTAATTACCCCTTACCTATACACTTTAATATAATTAACCAAACAATTATGAGCAAACATATGATGTGTAACCACATGGAATGTAAATTAGTAATGTACTTAAGAAATAAAGGGGCCTAATGTAATTGGCTAACAATTATTGATTAATTAAGCTAAAGGGTTTTCATTAAGTACTTTCATAACCTTCCACACATGTGGGTTAGATATGATTCCCTCAAACTTACCTTAGGCTCTTGAACACCTAAGAATCTACCTAACAAGAGATTGATTAACTCTAGATTGATTTTTAAAGTTTGATTAGACTAATTAAGTAGATCATTAGTAGATTAATCCTTAATTATGTTTTGATTAAGAAAGAAAGGGGGTTTAGGGAATAACATAGGAAAAATATCCCAAATCCATTCCATAGATCTCTTCCTTGCTTAAACAATGTTTAATTATCTCAATTAAGGGACTAAATTACTGTTCACATGCTTAATTACTCTTAATTATATTAAGGGAGTGATTAAGAGTTCATTAATTAATTTTCCTAATTAACTCATTAATAAATCCCAAGAAAATTAAGGGAGGTAGAAGTCATCCCACTAAATATGTTTGAGAAATTTAGAATTAATTAATAAAGTAATTAAAGTGAAATTAAGGTAATTCAATTTTAATTAAACCCTAATTACTAAAAATTCATTGTTCAAAATCAATTAGAAATAATTTTATTGGATTCCCCTCTGAATTATTTTTAAAATTAGCCCACATTTATATTTTTTGGATTTTTCTACATTTAATTATCATTTTATGAAATTTCAATGATTAAGAGAAATTAAATAGCCTAATTAAATTAACTAATCGCCGGTGCCACGGAACTTTCCATGATTTCCATGGACGGGTTATTTAAGTTGCCACATCGCCACATCCGGTGGCAGTATTTTCTCCATGGGCTATCTGATTTGAGATTGGATGACTAAGAATAATCATGTGGTTTCAATGGGCTTAATCAGTGGATCTAATGAGATTTAATCAGGGCCGTCCATCTAAAACACGCAGGATGGATGGCCCATAATTCATCCTCGCTTAAGCGGAGGAGGCCCATCTCATGGCTTGATGAGCTCACCTAAGCTCGAATTAGATTCACCCCACACCATCAGAGGTGTAGGGAAGAACATCCAACAAATTTTAATAAGTCTCTTCACAAAGGACCAAGTATTTTTCAATTTAAGGTCAGTTTTAAGCCATACCTCACCGGAGGCTATCACCAATGCTTCTAACAGAGGAGGTAGCTTCGTCTCGTGGAGACGAAGCACTGTTGAAAGTTTCAAGCTTCAATTTGAAGTGAGTTGCTTAATTGACCAAGGCTCCCTCCAATGGCTTGCAGCTTTGGTGTAGGTCTCCCTTCCCATGGCTTGGATGCTTAGAAAACACCTTGGGTGAGCTCGATTACCTCCCTTGATGGTGCTTGTAAAGTGAATTTGGGTTTGGTGTAGAATTGAGCAAGTTGGAATTTCCTTAGGCATCCCTTATTTCGGCTTTGAAGAAAATCGAGAAGGAGAAATTAACTGAGAAGGAGAAATTCCAATGAGCTTGGGAAAGCCTGGGGAAACTTGGAGAAGCTTGGTTTTAGTTCCTAGGGCTCAATCGAATTCAAAGTGTCTCATTTGAGTTGGAATGAGGGGGGTATATCTCTGCCTCCTTGGATCGGGTCGTCGAGGCTTGATCTTCCATTTTTGATCAATTGAGGAGATTGATTGGGTTGTTTAGGCTATTAGGGATCCCATGTGCTTCAATTTTGGTAGAGGAGTGGAGGACAGGAAGTGCACATGTGTTAAATGAGTGTATGGAGTGATCCAAGTGGAGAAATCCCATTGCAGGGGTCAGTTTGGCCTTGGGTTGGGTCAAGGCTGACCCAAACCCATTGGGTCATGTGCACCACCCTCCTTAGTGTCCATGTGGTCCACTAGGAGGATGTCAAGTGGCCATGAGAAGGAATTAGTCAAATTCCAAGTGGATTTGGCCATAGGTTACCCTTTGACCCAAGGGTAAAATAGTCATTTGGCCTTAATTTTTGATTTGGGCAGATTTGAAATGATTCAAAACTAGGTTAGGCCAAATTTCAAGTGATTTGGAGTTTATTTGGTTTGAATAGGTTCAATTTGACTCATTTAGGTCAAAATGGGTCAACTTGGGTCAAATTGGGTCAAACCATGGGTTAAGCCAAGTTCAAATGATCATTTGGAGCCTATTGTCATTAGTTTGATTCAATTTGATTTATATTTATTTTTGGTTCATTTGAGTTCATTTAGGTTAAATGGGTCAAGTTGATCAATTTGACCCATTTGACCCAATTGGGTTAAGTCATGGGTTGGTTTAGCTTGGCTGATCATTTCAAATGTATTGCAAGCTTTGGTTTCAATCAATTTTGGTTTGGTTCAATTTCAAGTTGATTTGACCTTTGAGGTCAAGTTAGGTTCATGGTTAATTGGGCTAGGTTGGGTCCAATTGGCTAATTGAAGCTTTGGTCAACTTCAACAAGTGATTTGGAATGAATTTGACCCATTGGTTGCAATCAATTTAGCTTAGATCAATATTTGACCCATTTTGATTTTTTTAGTCAAGTTAGATCAACTTGGGTCAAGTGACCAATTTGGCTTAGTTTGGCTCAATTGACGGCTTGATCATGTTCAATCATTGATGATGGATTGGTTTAGATCAATGGTTTCAATTAATTTGGCTTGTAGTGGATTTTGGTTAGTTTAGGTTTGATTTGGGCTAAGTGGTTACTTGGTCAAAGGAAAGTTTGACTTGGTTTGACCCAACTTAAGTGATTAATCATCTTAGGATGATTTTTTCTCACAATGTGAGGCTTAGATTGGCTTAGTTCAATCCAATTTGGGTTGGATTAGAATTTGTCTCAAAAGGTGCTTTAGGTCACTTTGGGTCAAGTGAGCCTAAATGAGTCAATTGGCTTGATCGAGGCTTGATTCAAGTTTGGTTGAACTCACATATAGACATATGATTGAAATATAAATTTAATTGCAAGTGATTTGGAGCCAAATGGGTTTTGATTCATTTGATAGTTTCAAGTCAAAAGGGTGAACATGGGTTTGACTTAGGTTAGTTTTATTTTGGTTTGATGATTGAAGTTTATGTTTATATTTAGATTCATGATTAAAGGATTGATTGTTTTAAGAGAAAATCCAAGGGTTTGGATTGATTTGAGAATGATTTTGCTAAGTTCAAGAATTTGACTTGAAGGAGAATAAGTTGGATTTAAGTTGGATTTGGATTTGAGTTTTGAATTTGGTTTAGGTTATTTGAATTTATATTTTATTTATATTTGTAAATGAGAATAGAAATGGGTTATGAAAATAGAAACGAATTTATTTTGAGCTAAGTTCATAAGATATAATCAAAAGGGCTTAGGAAAGATTTTGGATTTAGAATTGATCATGGATTTCAATCATTTGGAATTGATTCATGATTTAGATTTTTGAAATTGATTTATGATTTGAGAAGATCAGTTGATTTGAAATTGATTTGGGATTTGAGAAAATTAGTTGAGTTGGAATTGATTTAAGGTTTGATTTGAGCTAAGTCCATAAGATGGAATCAAAGGGCTTAAGATAGATTTTGTGATTTGAATTCAATCATGGGTTCAATCATTTAGAATTGATTCATGATTTGAGAAAATCAATTAAGTTGAAATTGATTTGAGATTGAAGTTGAGATTGAAGTTTGACTTGAAAGAATGAAGTAAGGATTGAGCTTAAGCTATATGGTAGGCAAGTTTTCTAATACCCCCTAAGGTATGACCTATTCCTATGTCTAACTCTTCTAAGTCTCTAAGGTTAGGTTAAGTGTTCACCTAATCACTATAAGTGTCTTAAGACTAAGGAACTCTTAGTGTTTAGAGGAGTCTTATATCTAAGATGGAGAAGTTAAGAGCTCACTCCTAAAGTGAGGTCAACAATGGCTTAACTTAAGTATGAAATATGAATCACAACTGCAGGAGAATCATGCCATTGAGATTCTACTCAAGAATATCCATGGCCCAATCACCTTCATGCTTAAGGGTTTGACCATTAAAAAATTTAAGAAATTAGTTAGTAAGATGGCTAACCTATTAGAGGAAGCCAAATAGTTACCCTTCTCAGACCAGTAATCTAAGCCAAAGCCTCAAAAACTGTTTGAGAAAAAGCTAGGAATTGTAGTGGCAGTTGATAAGGGAAGCACCAAGTGAGGGCACATTTTGAGAGACCTCGAGTTCAGTAGCCTCCACTCCCTCCCTTCCACTACACATCGCCACAATACCAGCTTACTCAAATGATATCGATCTTCCATTCGTGTAGTTATTTTTCACCTACTCTTGCCAACAAACTCAACAAGCCATACTTATTCAAGAGGGAGGTAGTCAGGATGATCTGCAAGAATTTTCTTAAGAAGCCTAATTTTTAGCTACTGAGCCTAGAAAGCTAGAGAAAGTGGGTAGGAGTGAAGATCCTAACTACTTCCCATACCATCGCATGCTAGGCCATGTCTTAGAGGATTGTTTCGCATTCAAGGACTGGCTTGAGCGTAGCTACAAGTTGGGAGTTATAGTTATCCCTAAAGAATATTTGGTAGAACAACCTTCTGATTCTATTAAAGGAATCTTTAGGGATACATCCAATCCTCTTAAGACAAAAGAAGATTTGGAAATCTCCTTATCTTGTACCTCTAAAAAAATAATTTCTAAACTAAAAAAACTTTCACTATAGATGTCTGACTAAGCTTAAACCTCCAACATTAAGAAAGGTTAGCTAGTTTAGAGGGATAACTCAGGGAGGGTGGAAGCCCAACAGCAATAGCAGCAGCAGCAGCATCCTTCACTTGCCCGGGATAGATCTGTAGTGCAACCACCATCCGAGTCCAGAACTCCTCTTTTGACCATTGCAGCTACTACCTCCACTAGGTCCCCCACCTCTACTAGGAGCATTGTATCGATCGATGAGGGCACCAAACCCCTCATCCCACTTACTTTACTTCATTTCTATCATGTACCACCTCCAAAATTAAAGAAATCAATGAAGAAGATTAATTCCACTTACATATTTTTCACTTCTAATGATCTCAATAATTTTATTCTAACTGAAAGTTGTTCAAGTCAAAGCAATAATAGCTTAAATAATTGATCAATCCCAATCTGATTCAAAAATGGATTTTCCCATTCTGAATCTTCTAGGTTTACCTCTTAAGATTGATTTGGATCCATCTGATTCTGATGATTCTTTACGAGAAGCTGTAGGTATACCCGATGAGTAGGTAAAACTTTCCATAAACTTCTCATTTGAAGAAGTAACTAAAGTCAACCTCTGCAATAGCAAAGTTCTACCTCTTAGGGTAGCACCTCAAGATAATGAAAAATATGTCATTGGTTCCAGTGAGTAGATAGCCCCTCCACAAGATGCTATACCCATGGATATGCTTTTGGAGGACCATCTCAAAGTTGGCAACAACATCCTCGCACACCTTAGAAAGTTATCATCTAAGCTAATCATATATGATGCCCTTATCTTATCCAAAGATATGAGGGGGTCATTAATCAAAGCTTTGTTTAATCTAGAAATATGTTTAGCTCAGCTGACCGCTGCTGTAGAGGAAGCATGCTACTCAAAGGAGATCTTAGGACTTACATTCACCAATGAGAACTTACATCTAAGAATGATCGAGCACAACCGTCCCCTCTACATTATAGTGGGCATTAGAAGATTCATGTTATCCAGAGTTCTAGTTGATCCAGGGGCATCAGCGAACATTATGAGTCTAAGAACCCTTACCTACTTGAGGATCAACATCTCTAAACTACAAATGGAGAGGATGATGTTGAAAGGATTCAATGAACAAGGTGAGAGGGACTTACGCTCCATAGTGTTTCCTTTAGAAATTCATAATTGGAAGACTGAAGCGAAGATTCACATAATATATTTGGATAATCTTTCAATGCTTTGCTTGGGAGACCATGGATACATGAGAACAACATGGTTTCATCCTCTTTCTATTAGTGCATCAAGTTCCTAAGAGATAGAATTGAGTATTATGTCATAGGAGATCTCAAACCATTTGCAGTTCAGGAGGTCAAGATACATGAGGATACAGCCTACTATCTCCCTAAGAAATAAAATGTCTTCTCTCATGACCTTCATGAAAATGAAAAAGGAAAAGAAAATGATACATAAAAAGAAAAAAGAAAGACAAGAAATAAAATGTCTTCTCTCATGACCTTCATGAAAATGAAAAAGGAAAAGAAAATGATACATAAAAAAGAAAAAAAGAAAGAAAATAAAAAGAAAATGAAAAAGAAAAGAAAAGGGAATGACAAGAAGACTTGGGGAGGAAGTGGAGCCTTAAATTAGATTCTATCCATAATTTATTACCCAATTCAAACAAGTGGGGAGGATGACCCGACCTCTACCAAGATAAAGAAGAGGAAAGTCAGAGGGAGTCCAGGGGTAGAAGGCCTCCATACTAATCACTACTAGGATATTCATTCCAGCATCCAGGAGTACACCCGTTATCTACATAGACTTAGAATCCAGTTCAGAGGATAAGTCTTATGTAGTTTTCACACCGGCCAGTTCTTCTCGATAGCAGATTCCATTGGAGGTGACACTCGAGCAGACAGTGATGAAGACCAGGCTCTTAAGCAAAGCTTAAGTGTATCCAAGTCTTCCTTATGCAAAACTATTAGGCACCATATGGGAACCTTAGCTCTAACCCCACTTTCCTCACAAAAAGTTGAGGGTTTCGTAGTTAAGGAAGCCCCCAACGCATGTGCAACCATAAAGATTCAGGGGTTTTATCAAGCATCATCCTCAAGTCAAAAATCTAATGTATAACTTGAGGATGATTCGTATAAAGAATTAATAGAATTGACTGTTGATTGGTACTCGCCTTGTGTTCTTAACTTAGTAAAGAAAACTTTGATTCGGCATGCATGGTTGAAGAATAGGTCAGAATACTTTAAAAGGCTATGGAATAATAAATGCAAAGCTGTCAATCAAGACCAGGACTAGGCTTCGATAAAGTGGGCCCAGTCGATGATGATGATTACTGCTTGGTCATCTGCAATCATTTGGAATCTAATAGGTTCTTTTCAAATCACATTAACTCATATGAAGAGGTGTGCTTAGAAACTTCAAATGATCTAGATGATTTCCAAGTCAAAGATGCACCTCCAGAATTTGAAGAGTAAATTAAGTCAATCATCAACGAATTCAAGAAAATTAACTTGGGAAATAAGACAAGGGATGCTTGACATACATCAATTCCTTGTTGAATGAAACTAAAACCAATGACTTAGTTAGGCTACTCATTGAGTTTAAGGACTACTTTGCATGGAGTTATAAAGAAATACCTAGATTGTCTCCTAACATAATGATCCATAAGCTAGAAATACAGCTTAATGCTAACCATGTCAAGCAAGCTCCTAGACGCATGTGATTAGACATTGAACAACAGGTCATTTTTGAAGTCAAGAAATTAATCAATGTTGGTTTCATCTAAGAGAAAAAATATCCCACCTAGCGAGCTAGTGTTATCCCAATTAAGAAAAAGAATGGCCAAATTCGCATAGGCGTTGACTTTAGGAATCTTAATAAGGCTTATCCAAAAGATGAATTTCCACTACCAATACCAGAACTGATGGTGAGCATAGCCTCGTCTCATGTAGCCTTCTCTTTCATGGATGGTTCATCTAGATATAACCAAATAAAGATGGCCCTTAAAGATGAAAAAAACATTGCTTTCATAACTCTGATCAGAATTTATTGCCATAAGGTCATCTTTCAACCTAAAAAATACTGGTGCCACATATCAGTGGGCCAAGACCCAAATCTTTGATGAACTCATTCATCACTAAGTCGAATGCTACGTCAATGATCTCATGATCAAAAATAAATAAAAGGAAGATCCTCTTTGACTTGAGAGTAGTTTTTGAGCAATCAAGACAATACAACCTCAAAATGAACCCTCTGAAGTGTGCATTCAGAGTATCTTCATGGAAGTTTCTTGGGTTCATTATTTGACATCGCAGAATCGAAATCAATCAGAAGATTAAAGCAATATTAGAAATGCCACCTTATAAAAGTCTAATCCAACTTAGATCATCCCAAGGGAGGTTGGCGTATCTAAGACACTTTATTCTAATCTATTGGCCAGATGCCAACCATTCTCAACACTTTTTAAGAAGGATGCCAAGTTCAAGTGAGATGATAAGTGTCAGCATGCCTTCGAGAGCATCAAGCAGTACCTTAAGATGCTGCCAATTTTAGCCGCTCCTATCCCGCAAGCCGTTCATACTCTACACCATTTCATTAGATGACTCTTTGGTGCTTTGTTGGCCCAAGCCAATGATGAAGGGAAAGAGAAAGCACTATACTATCTCAGCCATCGTCTAATACCTGTTGAAGTAAATTATCCACCCATTGAGAAGCATTACATACCTTTAATCTTTGCAACTCAAAAGCTATGACACTATTTGCTTTCTAATAAACTAAACTTGATTTTTAGAATCAATCCACTTCAATATCTCATGACACGGTCGATGCAATCCAAATGATTGGTACGATGTCCATATTTTATTGCAATTTGATATCACTTTCATACCCCACTGTGCGGTGAAAGGACAAGCACTTACAGATTTCTTAGCAATACACCACTTCCTGCTAACTCTCTACTTAATGATGATCTCCTCGATGAACAAATAATGAACTTAGAGGATACTAGCATTTGCCTCTAGGAGATGTACTTTGATTGTGTGGCTTCCTCTTAAAGAGGAGAAGAACCATAATCTACTCTCCCAGGAAAGGCAAGGGTAGGAATAGTCCTCCTAACATAAGACTGTAATATGGTGAGATTCTCATATCATCTATTAGGTGCACTAATAACGAAGCTAAATATAAGGCTCTAATTGTCGATCCGAAGTTAGCCATTTTGCTAAGCATCCAAAACATCAACATCTTAGGAGATTCCCAACTAGTGGTCAACCAGATCGTTGGGTCTTATAAGGTCCTAAAGCTTAGACTCCATTGCTACGACAAGTACACCATGGAGTTGCTGGCTCAAATTCCATAAGTTACCATTTATAAGATTCCTCGAGGAGAAAATATTGTAGTGGATGCTTAGCCAAGCTTGTCAAAGAACTGGCATGTCCAGAGGATGGGTCCATATCAATAAAGGTCCATAATAGGCAAGTCCTGCCTCTTATTAATGTTGAACTCATCGAAAAATACTCTCTTAAAGAGGAGGTTGTTATTGCTAAGAAGGATGAAGAACTAGATTGGAGGCAACCCTTCATTGATTACCTAAACAAAGGCAAACACCCCAAAAGAGTCTCAAGCCCATCAAGTCAAGTAGAGGACACTCTCCTATTCCCTCGTGGATGGTGTCTTATACTAATGATCCTTCGCTCATATGTGGTTATGTTGTTTAGGCAAACATGAAGACCGTAAGATCACGACTGAGGTACATTTTGGACTATATGAAGCTCATCATTGCGATCCCAAGATGAAAGCCAAAATAAAGAGACTCAAATATTATTGATCGATGATAATCACAGATTGCATGGACATAGCAAAGCAATGCCACCAATGCCAAGTACACTGAGTGGTCCTATAATAGCAACCCAACATTTTACATCCAACTTTGGCCTCATGGCCATTCGAGCATTGGGGTACTGACATAGTGGGTTCGATTGATCCTCTTCATCCAAAGGTCACCGATTCATCCTTGCAGCTATGGACTACTTTTCTAAATGGGTGGAGGTGATTACACTCAGGGAGGTCAAAGCTCAGCATGTGCTCTAATATTTTAGGAACTATATCATATATAGATTTGGGGTACCTCGCCTAATCATATTTGATAATGCTACTACATTCAAGAGAATCAAGACCAACAAGTTCACCTAGAGACACAACATATATTGGAGATACTCTACCATCTACTACCCATGAGTGAATAGTTTAGAAGATGCCTTCAACAAAACTCTCACTTAAATACTCAAGAAGACACTCAACAATAACAAGAGACAGTGGAATGAGTAGTTAGTTGAAGCTTTGTGGGCCTACTATACCACATACAAAACTCCAACTCAATCTACCCCTTTCTCCTTAATTTATAGGTCCAAAGTCATTCTACAATCAGAAGTTTAACTCGCATCACTAAGGATAGCTGTGGGTAGCAAAATCATAGCTGAATAGAACGCCAAGCTGTAGTTAGAAGAGCTCAAAGGTTTGGAGAAGAGACCCTTATGAGTGTGCCAAAACCTTGAGTTGTATAAAGCGAAGATGATTCAAGCTCACAATAAGTTGGTTTGTCCTACAATTTTTCAAGTAGGAGAGCTTATTTTAGTTCTAAGGAGACCAATTGTTGCCCGTCATAAAATGGTAGGCAAGTTTGAACCCACTTGGGCAGGCCCTTTTGCCATAGAAAAAGTCTACCAAGGAGGATCTTACCAACTCATCAACCACAAACGAAAATGCATGATGCTTCCAATCAATGGGATTTACCTTAAGAAATATTATCCATAAAATAATGTTCCAAAAAAATCAATTTTTCATCAATAAAATTCCATTTCAAATCAATGATCTCTTCAAATTGAAAACTTTTCATTTGCCAAACTTTTCACGATGTGTTTAAGGTATGTGTAAGAGAACCCAAGCGATCATATCCCTCACTAACATGACACAAACATCAAAATTGCACATAAACACAAATCTAATTGCTTTGGGATACTTTGAGTTGAGATAATTCCCCTAGTGGCTCTCACTCAGTAGTTGCTATAAGTCGAGTTTGACTCACCACCTAGCTACTGTGTCTCCCCAGTGGTCTTACTATTTAGAAGGATATGAGTCCTCGTGCTTTCTTCCTAGCTTCACTACTATAAACCAATGAGCACCTTGTCAATGTGGTATGCCTTATTGCATGACCAATAAGCTACCTTGATGTTGGTTTTATTTAAGGAGATGTGAGTCCCCGAGCTTTCTTCTTGAACTATCCACTATGCACTGACTGGGCCCAAGTTTATATTTGAGGATTAGGGTAAGACCCCTAGTGACTCTTCTTCCTCCTAATTGCTTTAAGTTTAGGTCTAGTCCATCTTTGTGACTCCCCACTTAGTAGTCACCCTAGGTAGGATAGTAGCAGTCTATTTGACAATAGATTATCCTAATGACCCGCTTAGGAGGAAGTGAGTCTCCAATTCTTTCTTCTTTGATTGATCATCACAAATCGATGGGCACCTTAGGTTGGATGGTGTTTTCTTTGCGACCAAGAACCCACCCAGTGGATAACACTACTAAAGTAAATGTGAGTCCCCACGCTTTCTCCCTGAGCCAGCCATTGTATACCTACAGGCTTTATATTTCAAAGATTTAGATAAGACCCCCAAAGGAACCTTCCCTATGGGCATTCTATTTTGATTACATCTTCACGACCCCATTTAAATATGACCCAGGTTACTATCAAACTAGACAATTCCCCTTTCCTAGTAGCCACCCCTGTGGTTGGAAGCTTTGTGCTGCGGATGTACGGACTATCCCTTGGGCTAACAAAATTGAGATAAAAGACAAAGCCCCCGTGGCTCCTTCTTAGCGTGGTTCTTTACAAACTAATAAGTCGACGCTAATTAAAAATAAACAAAATAAAATGAAATGTCTTGTGGATTTGGATAAAACCCCCAAAGGTACCTCTTCTCAAGTAAATATCTTATCTTTTAGGCAGTGTCAGTAAAACTCCCTATAAGAATCACCTTGGCTACTCTTGAGCTGAGATAAGACCCATAGAGGCACTCACTCAGTAGTCACCCTAAATCAAGTTTGACTTATTGCGCCATCAATAAGTCACCCCAATGGCTGATTTTGCTTTCGAAGATGTGAGTCCCTAAGCTTTCTTCCTAGTATAGTCGTTGCAAACTGACGGGTAACCTTTAAGTTGGATAGTCTCTACTCTTTGGTCGTTAGACTACCCTTTTGGATTGGTAAATCTAAGGTAGGTTCTAGCTCATGTAGCCCCTCCTTAGTGCGATCCATCATAAACTAACATGATTCAAATAAAAAAATCAAATCAAACAAATCAAAGCAAGCAATCAAATTAAATCAACAAAATAAATCAAACAAATTCAATTAAATCTCAACCCCTTAATGGTGTTAAATACAAACCAAAATCAACCTCCAACCAAACAAATCAATCCAATCAAAATAAACAAATTGAAATCCAAACTTACATCCATATTGGAGTCAAAACAAATCAACCAAAATCAATCAAACTTCAAATCAAACCAAATCAAACCAACAAAATCAAAATAAATCAAACACCAAATAAACTAAATCAAATCAAACTTATTCAAACCCATATCCCTAGTGGATTTCAATCAACATAAATCAAACAAACATAATTAAATATAATCCCCAGCAAATCCCTCTTCCTTAAATCAGATTAAATTAAACAAATTCAATCAAAATCTCATTCCCCAACAGGTCTCTTTCTATACCCTAGGTATAAACCAATCTAAATCAATAAACTCAATCAAATCTCAATCCCTAGTGGATCTTCCTCTTTTATGCCCTTAGCATAAATCAAGCTATAATCTAATCAAACTCATGTGTGAAACCCCAGCAAATCTCCCTTCGTATCCTTGGTACTGAGTCAATTCTCAACCAACCAAAAAAATTCACATAGCTATCTTATACCCTCCGGTATAAGATGAGTTGCATTACACTAAGATCATGAATCCATCCACTCCTGTGCTTAGGTGTGGGTAGTCTTCATTAGTGATGGTGATCTTCCTGGATGTTATTAATCTTCTCGATCAATGCCAATATGTGCAGTATGCCTTGTCAGTTATATCACACCTATTAGGGGGTTCTTTTGTTGACCTCACTTTTGGAGTGAGGATTGACTTATCATATCTTAGACCTAGGAGTCTTTTTGACACTAGGATCTTCTTAGTCATAGGATACTTCTAGCGGCTAGGTGAACACTAAACCCAAGCCTAGAGACTTAGGAAGGTATGCCCTAGGCTTAGGTTATACCTTAGGACTTAGGGAACCTACCTATTTTATGGCCAAACCCAAGACATATGCCCATCCAATCATGCAAATCCTACCCAAACCAATCAAATCAAACCCAATTGAACCTCATTTCATATCCAAGCTGCAAGTCAAAATGATTTAAAGTTAAACCTATCCTAATCCCACATCCCCATCCTATGGATTCAACCCAAAGCTCCTCTCAATTAAATCAAACCCAATTGATTTTCACAAAATCACTCCAACCATTCAAATCATCATTTCAAACTCTTTAAAAACCTACAATCAAGCCAATCAAACCAAATCAATCCAATCAACCCAAGTTAGCCCATTTGAACCCAAAATATCCATATGAGCCAAGATCCAATTAAACTTAAATCAATTACAATCAAAGCCATAAATCAATCCTAAATTAATCATTGGACTCAACCCAACATTCAATTCTATCAATCTAACTCGATTGACCCATTTGGATCACTTGACCCAAAGTGACTTAAAGGACCCATTTGAACCAAACTCCAAACCAACTCAAATTGGATTAAACCAACCAATTCAATACCTTCTACAATGATTGTTGATCACCCTTAATTGTAAAATTGCAATCAATTGAGTCAAACCAAGCTAATTTGATCACTTGACCCAAGTTGACCCAATTAGTCTACATGAACCAAACTGAACCAAACTTCATTTCAAGTTTAATTAAATGAAACCAATGATTCTTACCAATAAATTGACCCTTGAACATAAATCAACCATCGATCGAGCCAAGCCAAGTCCAATTGGCCCTTTGAAGTTGACCCAATTTGACATGAAAGACCAAATTAGACCAAATCAAATTTTAATTCAAATTTATTGAAGCCAATGATACAAATCCATCACAAATTGATTGTTGAATATGATCAAGCCCTTGATTGAACCTAATTTGCCCAAGTCAACTCAATTGACCCATTTAGCCTAAATTATCCTAAAGGGTCAAATTGGCCTAAATCATACTAAATCTAATTAATTGAAATAAATAAGTACAATTATCTTTAAATCATCAATTGAACCTAAACCAACACCTAACCCAAGCCAATTTGGTCAATTTGACTAAATTCATCAACTTAGCACTTTTGACCTACATTAACCCATATGAGCCAAATTTAAATTTACTTCAAATTAATTCAAACTAATTGAATCAAAACATCCCAAATGGTCATTTGAACATGTCTCAACCCATGATTTGATCAAATTTGACCCATGGTTCAACCCAACCCAACCTAACTCGATTTGACCTACATGGGTCAAATTAAGCCAAACCAACTCCAAACCCAACCAAACTTGGCATGACCCAACCATAGGTCACATGGGTCAGCCCAAATCAAACCTAAATTATCCTAATACCCATTGGGTAAAACACTCCAAATGGGATAAAATCCCCATTTAGATTACCTCACTTACCCCTTTGCTCTTGCCCACCCTAAGCTTAGTTTGAACCCTTAGACCACTGGCTAACTTGACCAAAATCTAGTTGGTTTAGCCATGATCAAAGGAGATGAGCTAACCCAAGCCTCCTCAGTGGCTCATCTTGGGGAGGTGGTATACTCCACCTCAGCCCTTGCCAACCCACTTCCTTCACTTAGCCACTCAAGGAGGTCCACCTCAGCACCTCCCTGACGTTCCCGGCCGCCTATGCTATGGACATCTGCCAAAACTAGAGCCAATCCAAACCATCTGATTTGAGGGGGAGGAGAATATACTCTTCCCCATCTCATTCCAAATGAGACCAAGGCATTCAGAGAGCTTGACAGTGAGGAGATAAACTTTCTAGAGCTTTCCTGACCTTCCTTAAGTTCCACATCTCTAGTGACACCAAACCTGAGCAAAATAAAGCTTTCGCTCTATCCAACTCCATTTAAACTCAACCAATTCCAAATTAATTTCACCCACACCTTCCCCAAACTCCGGCGAGGAAAAATTAATCAATTCAAGCACTGGAGACTATCCCAAGACCAACTCCAATGAAGATTCCAGTGTTTGGTCTATAGAGCTACTAGTGGGGAGGCATTGTGTGAGCTTCTCAATAAAGCTTCGTCTCCTCAGGATGAAGCTACCTCAGTCATTGGACCACCGATCTTAAGCTTTGGCGAGGTAAATTCCTACAAACTGTAGAAAATCCCCTAGGTGTTGGTCTCTTAAGAAGAATTTTGTGATTTTGTGTGAATCCCACCATAGAATCCATTTAGATTTCCTCCTTGAATGATTTGGAGTCAATCTCGATGCCTCACGAGCTCCTAAGAGCTTGGATTAAGCAGAAGAGGGCAGACAGTGTCCATCTTCCATCGTTTGGAGAAAGAAAGATCATCTGTCGTCCATTCCACGTGATTGGAATGACTGATTATGATTTAATCCACTAGAAATTCGATTTAATTCCCTTAAAAACCGCAGGATTAATCCCCACTATCAGATCCAAGATTGAAAGATGGGGATGAAAATGCGTTCGCCACTGCTGACTCAACATGTCGTGTTGGATGTTTTAAGTGGCCAGTCTTGCGGTACCACATGGAAAGTGTCGCCATGTCAACTCTGCATGGTACCAATGGGATTAGGGGTTAATTAGGGTTTAAAAATTTGTTTTGTTTGCCCTGAACTTCAAAATCTTATAACTAATTATAAAAAACCTACAAAAATATAAATAAACCCATTTTAAAAAAGATAAATATGGGAGCTTTTCATAAAAATAATTTCATTAAGTTTTGAATAGTGAATAGAGCTTAATTAGGGTTTGAATGTTTCCTTAATTAGCATAATTATTCCCTAATCACAGGAAATTAATCTCAGACTTTGAATGTTGATATAATGGGATGATCTCTACCTCTGATAATTTTCTTGGGATTTATTGGCTAGGTAATTAAGAGAATTTAAAATTTAAACCTTAATTACCCTCTTAAGTGATTTAATGATTAAAAATCCCAAACAATAAAAATTAATTAATTAACTTTCACTAATCACTGATTAATAGTGAGATGATGAAGGGGAGTAATTAGGACCCCCTTTCTAATTACTTTCAAAATTCATTTCATTAAAGAGGATAAATTAATGCATGGGTAATTAATAAATTAATAATCAAATTAATAAAATTAAAATGATAATTATATGAGATAATCTAATTTTCATTCATTAGTTTCTTTTTATGTGTTTAATAACATAAAAACCTTTAAGGAAGTGGCCCATGTGTGTGGGAAAATCATATAAGTACTTAATTAGATTCTTAATTTAATTAACACTTAAGCATGAGCCTATTACATTTGGACCTTTTAGGAGCATTGTAATTTTAAATTTCTCATTTTCATATCATTTGAGGCTCATGAACAAGTTGTTAAATTAAAGAAGTATATGAAATGGTAATTAAATGAATTACTTAAAGGTTCCAACTTAATTAATTCATAAAATTCATCTAATTACTTCTTATTAAACACATTAAATCATCAAGATGGGATGCGATAAAAATAGCAAATGTTTCCTCCTCTTTAAATTTAATTAAAATCTAAAATCAAATTTAACAAGAAGCTTTGGTTTTCTTTAAATGATTTTATTCAATGCAATTGTCTTTAGAATTAATGCAGTTGAATGAATTATGTGAAAATGTTTGATTATTCCTTTTCAATCACTATAAATATTGTATATCATGTGGTATCATGCATTCATACTTTCGAAATCAAATAATTAAATGAAATTTACTTATGTAAAGTTGCATGTGTTGGCTTAATCTTATTATATGTGTTGCTTTTATCATTATTAAATTTCAAAATTATTTTCAAACTTATAAATTAATAATGAAAAGTTAGAGTGATATTAGCTCTGAGTATTTCTATGTGATTTGCATATGTTTATAGCTTAAGCATGTTGAAATATTATTTTATCTTTATGATTCATGTATGGGTTCACATATGTTTGAATGATAATAAGTATATAATCTTGACATCTCAGGAATACAAGGCTTTAAGTAGGCCCTCGAAGGTCATTGATTATCTCACTCCCTTGGTTAACAAAGGCACAACTTATTTAATGTTATTCCTATGTGTACTTATACTAGAATTTGGATAGAGCTTTACTTTACATGTGTAAATAATTCAATCAAAATACAATCTTTTGCATACTTTTTATTTCTATGGTCATGTGTACATTCATATGTATTTATGAATATCAAGTATATAGTCTGGACATCCCAAGAATATGAGGCTTTAAGTAGCCCCATGGAGGTCATCGATTATCTCACTTCCTACTTTAAATAATAGAACGTACTTGCTTAAAACTTTCATACAAGTGTGTATGTACTTAGCTAAGGAATGAAAATTCTTTTTTTACCAAAATATATGCATTCATAATCATTTAAGTATGCCAAAAATATGTTGCATGTGTAGGTAAATTATTTCCTAAATCATATGCATGTTATGGGTGATGAAAAGGAATAATTCAGCATATTCTATGTGATGGTAATTCAATTTTATTTTAATTTATTTAATTAAAATTGAGGTTTAGGATTTGAAATATAATATTTCTTGAATTACACTGCAATAATTCATGAAACATTTCCCTGTGGTGTGTTTTAACATCAATTTCAATTCCCCAAAATTTTATTTCAATTTGATTAATGGTTTATGATTAATTAAAGTTTAATTAATTTTATTCAAAGTCAAATTAAGGCTAAAATACCCAAAAAAAAAAATTTAGTAATTTCAGTTTTAATGGATTCCTCTCATCAAGATGAGTCCATAGAGCCCAAATTTGTAATTTTTGGTTTTGAATTTTATTTTAAGGTTTTCTAAAGTTCTAGGCATTTTTTAGCATTTTTTAAATACAAAAAAAAATCCAATTTTTCTATTTACACCAGTCAGCGCCACGTGGCGCTGTCACGGAGGGTCCTTTTCAAGTTTTAACATGGGTATTGGGGCCATCTGGGATACACATGGATCCCACATCACGTGGTGGTGGGACGTGGGTTCGAGCAAGACCGTTTAATCAGAGATCTAACATTCCAAGATTGATTCGTGGATCCTTAAATTGAATGGTGCGGCTAGATCAAATTCATCCATTCTAAATTGAAAGAATGAATGGCTCATATTTCATCCCTACTCTCACCGGTGAGAACCGAGAGCCGTTAGCTCTTTGAGCTTGATCACTAGTGATCTAGGTGGCATAGGCACTGATTTTGGTTGCAAATCATTCAAGAGTCAATTTGCAATCCAATCCAAGCAATTGGATCTAGATGGTAAGTAATTTTACTTCACAAAGGACCAAATTGAGCTAAAGGGTGGTCAGATCTAGTGCTCACCTCATCGGCGTCAATAATCGGCTTATTTTTTTATTAAAAAAAAGGTTCCCCATGTCAAGACGAAGCTCTAGAAGTAGCTTCATGCCACGCCTCCCCACTGATCATTGTAGAGGCCAATGATCCACCATTTATCATCGGCCTTAGTCATTTTCCAGCTAGCCAGTGGCGAGCTTCAAGGAAAGAGTTCGGTTGGGTTTGCCTCAAACCCTAGAATGTGTTCGGAAGGCTAATTGAGGAGAAGGGATGCTCCAACCCCAATTCCCTATTTTGGACACCTTCATTGCCACCAGTTATGTTCAGATTATGGCTTGCCGGTGGTGAGGAGCTCGGGTAATGGTTTGACTCCTCCACTTTTTCCCTCTAAACATGATGGTGAAGTTAGATTAGAGAGAGGAGCTCTCTCTTCCTCTCCCCCCATTTGGCCAAGAGCTATGGCCATGGACATGGTCAAAATTTGGTCGACGATGGCGAGAGGCTCGGCAAAAGGGGTTGACTCACCTTCTCTCTTTCTTTGGAATGTGATTGGATGGTTGGCCTCCTAATCCAAGCTTTCCTTCTTCTCCTTTTTCTCTTGGCCAAGAGCTATTCCACGGAGAAGTTTTTTTTTTTGGGTGGTTGTCCAAGCTAATTGAAAGATTTAGAAGCTTGCTCCCACAAATCCAACTTTGTTAACTGTCCCCATCATCCATTAGGTGGATGGATAGATGAAGTATGGATGGGAGATAGAATGGTTTGACTTCATATGCATGTGTTTTGGTTTCTACCCCATTTCTCTCATCTCATTTCCCATGGCTACCCACTCTCTTCACATTCACTTCACCATCTTATGGGTTGATGCCACTTTCTTAGGTTAAGCTCAAGATTGGTTAAGGGTTATAGGGAGCTCACTTGATTCAATTTTGAGTTTCATAGAGTTTTTTTTAACCTCACTTTCACTTGCATTGATTTTAGTTTTAATTTAGAGTGTATTAAATTATTTTAATTAATTAACATTTAGATTTTAATTTGAAATTAAGATTATTGCCCTTTAGATGATTGGTGAACTAATTGGCTAAGGCTTTATGTTATTTTAACATGATTTAAGTCTTTAGTTTTGATCCAAACCTTAGGAACAATTTTAGTTAGTTCATTTCATTTGATTGATTGAGTTCATTTTTTAAGTTGTAATTGTACCTAATTTCCCATTGGAAGACTTAGAGGCCAACTAGTCTGAGGTTTATTTAGGTTTAACCAATCATTAACTTAGATTAACGAAATTGACTTAAATAGCATAATTGGACATTTCTAATTTATTTTAGGCTTCATTTGAATTTGATATATCACTTATGATATTTAGATTTGATTAATTTCATTTGATTTGAATTAGATTTTGAGTTTGACTTAAATTGGCCCATTTTGACTTAAATGAATTAAGTTGAGTTTATTTGAGTTAAATGATTCAATTGGTCAAATAAAAGTTTATTTGAACTTCAATTATGATTGGTGAAGAATTTAGAATGATTTAGGTTTGACTATTTTTGATTAATTTGAGTTTAATCTTGAATTTGACTAGTGTTGGCCCAAATTAGGCTTAATAGGTTCACTTAGGTCAAATGACCAAATTGGTCAAACTGAATCTAAGGAGAGGTTGAATTATGTTCATTTATAATTTTCAAATGATTTTGGATATTTGATTTGAATTAATTTTAGTTTAATTTAGATTTTAGTTCAAGAAGGTTAATTTAGGTTAATTTAGATCAAATGATCCAAATAACCCATTTTAGGCTTTATTCGGTTCAAATTTTTGTTTAAATGTATTCATTTGATGATCTTGTGTCTTTGGAGTGATTCAATTTGGCCAATTTTTTATTATTTGACTTTTGAATTAGTGGGGCCCACATGGGTCAACTCCAGGTCAAATGACCTATTTGCCACTTTGTGTCCCATCTTGATTTATTTTTTTTATTTGTTTGCATTTATGAATTAATTTTGTGTTTTTGGTTTGATTTAATTTGGTCTAATTTTGATTTAATTTGATTTAATTTGATTTTATTTAGACCTATGTGATTTTAAGCTTAAATGGGTTAATTGAATTAATCAACCTAGTTACCTCAAGCCAAGCTTGAATTTAGATTTCAATTTAGATATATTTGATTTATATTTTTGTTGAGTTTTGTTATATTTGAGTTTGATCTGGGTTCATTTGATCGAATTGGGTTAGAACATGTCCTAGAAGGATCTATCAGAATGATCTAGCCTTTCACTCTAGCATATTGAGTTTGATTCGATTTCAAATTTGATTTTAGTTTCAAGTTTTAAAGTTTTATTTGATTTGTTATTTTATTTTCATTTGTTTACCTAACCACTAAGCATAGTATCGTAAGCGCCTAATTAGGGAACTCCTAATTTAATATTAGGGGACCTAATTACTAGGATCATAAATGATGTTAACCTCATCCAAAAATGAGGTCAATAGAAGTTACTCCTCAAAGCTTGGTGGACCAATTAAATTCAACAACTCCAAGCTTCTCTAAAGTCCCTCTACTGCTTCTTAATGATTTACAAACACCCTCATAGATCTACATATCCTTAGGTTGGACTTAAGCTTAACAATTTTTACACCCATGGTTAGCTTAGGTGTAATGGCATTGTAAAATATAAATGTCCCCTTGGGAGCCTAGTCGAGTTATCCCCAACCCATTGTGTTAGATCCAAGACAATCTACCATTGAACATGATCGAAGCTTGGTTGAGACATTATATCATCACATTTTAGTGCAATTCTTTGGAGAGTTCAAGTGCTCCTCAGCTTATGGAGCTGATCGACTCAAAAACTACTAATCCCTACTTCCTTTAGGTAAATTCAATTAACCCCTTTTATTTTATTTTCAATTTTAATATTAGTCTTCTTTCATCCTAGGCTATGACATGGCTCAGTGAGGCATGCATTCGATTTGTAAGGATTCACTGGAGCTTTTTAATGAACTAATTAGCCTAGAATGGCTTCAAGACGGAGAATTTCCTTCGTGTTAGACTCAAGTGGTGTTAGCCTCAACCAACCCAAGTTAGATTAGCGTGGCCTAGTAGGAGGGTGAAGATGACTCTCCACCATTATATATATTTTAAAAATAATCTAGTTAATTTGATTAAGCTAGACTAATCCAACCCATGTAATTTCAAGGTTTTTTTGTCAATTCGATGACTTAATTGGATTGAATATTTTAACTTAAGTTCATCCATGCATAAATAACTCAAGAAAATGCTAAAGATTAATTATCCTTAATATTTATAATTTTTAAAATTAACCAATTTTTATAATATTTAATTAAAATAGGAAATGATCTAAAATATATATATAAATTTTATAGGGACATCCTAATTAACACTAGAAACATCCCATAAAAATTTTAAAATTATTTGATCTATGGGGAAGAAGTTATAAATTTTTGTAGAGAATAAGTTCTTATTCAAAATATTTTATATTTAAAAATATATAATTTTAAAACTATTAAAATTTTAAGAGGATTTATAACGTTAACTTACAGTTCAAAAATAAATCTCATAATTTTCTAAATTAATTCAAATTTTTAAGCTAACGATTAATGAAAATTAAATAATTTAGATATTTTATAATTATCAAATATTATTAATCTTTTATGAAAATTTTAGTGTATATTCTAGTATAAATGATTGACATATCAGAAATTTACTACATATTTTAATGAGGCAAATGAAATTAAAAGAAAAATTTTAAAGAAAAATTTTAATAATAATGAATATTGGAAATTATCTGAAAATTTTAAAATAATTTTATAAGTTATGATGATATAGTGCTAGTTTATTAATAAAATATAAGACATTCCCTAGGGTTATTATATTACCACCATTAGTCTTGATAACCTGGTAATTGCCCCTTTTGTGAGGATAACAGTCAAATATCACCCTGTTGACCTCATTTTTAGAATAAGCTCTCAACCCTTCCATCTTTGACATAGGACTTCTCTTAGTCTCTAAGAGTTCCTTAGTCTTAAGAAACATCTAGTGATTAGGTGGACACTCAACCTAGCCCTAGAGACTTAGAAGAGTTAGCCATGGGAATAGGTCATGCCTTAGGGGTGTTAGGAAAATTTGCCTACCCTTAGCTTGAATCATTCCTCACCTTCCTTCCTTCAAGTCAAGCTCCAAATCATTCTTATTTTATTTTCTCCAAACTCCAATCAAGTCCATGTGATTGAAATCCATGATGGAAATCTATGATTGAAATCCATGATTGAAATCCATGATTGAAACCAAATTCAAAATTTCAAACTCCAAATTCAAAATCTTTTCTAAGTCTTTAATTTCCTTCTTAAGGACTTAGCCTAAATCATGTTCAAACCAATTCAAACTCATGAGATTTTCTCATAATTCATTTATATTCTCATTTATGTTCACATCTATAAATGAAATATAAATTCAATCCAATCAAACTAAACTCAAAACTTAAAATCAATTCATGAAATTTTCTAAGTCCTTTAAATCTCCCTTTTATAGACTTAGCCTAAATCATGATCAAATCACTACAAATTCTTAAATTTTTCTCATAATACATTTATATTCTCATTTATATTTACATATATAAATGAAATATAAATACAAAACAATCAAATCCAGTCCAAAAATTAAATTCCAAATCTAAAATCCTTCTTAAGTCCTAAATTTTCCATTAAATTCTTAAATCAACTCCAAATCAATTCAAATTCATGGGATTTTCTCATAACTCATTTATATTCTCATTTATATTCTCATATGTAAATGAAATATAAATATAAATTAATCAAACCAAATTCAAAAATTCAAACTTCAAACTCCAAAAATTTCCTTAAGTCCTTTAAATTCCCTTTTAATGGACTTAGTTTAAATCATGATCAAATCACTTCAAATCCTTGAAATTTTCTCATGATCAATTTATATTCACATATATAAATGAAAAATAAATTTAAACAATCAAAACCAATTCCAAAAATCAAACTTAAATCCACTCAAAATCCAACCTAAGCATTTCAAGTCAAAATCTTGAACTTAGCCAAATCAATTTCAAATCAAGTCAAACTCTTGATTTTCCTTCATGATTCAATCAACCCTACAATCATGAATCCAAATATAAATAAAAACCTCAATCACTAAGTCAAAACCCAATTCAAAATAAAACCCCAAATCCTTTCATATATTTCAATCATAAGTCCATATACAAGTTCAATCAAACTCAAATCAAGCTTTGACCAAGCCATTTGACCCACTTAGCTCATCACTTGACCCAAAGTGACCTCCCTTATGATGAGCCAAATTCTAATCTTAACCAAATTGGATTGAATCAAACTTATCTATGCCTCTCATCATGATCAGAAATCATCATGGGATGATCAATCGATCAAATTGGGTCAAACTAAGTCAAACCTAAGGGTTGACCAAGTCAACACTCAGCCAAAATGAAACCTAAACTAGCCAAAACCCACCATAGGCCAAATAGATTGAAACCATTGATCTAAGTTTATTCATGAACTATGTTTGAACTTGACCAAGCCAACATTTGAGCCTAACCTAGCCGAATTGGCTATTTGACCCAAGTTGACCCAACTTGACCTAAAAAGTCAAAATATGTCAAAACTTGATCTAAGCCAAATTGATTAAAGCCAATGGGTCAAGTTCATTCCAAATCACTTGTTGAACTTGACCGAAGCCTCAAATGGCCAACTAGACCTAACCTAGCCTAGTTGACCTTGAACCTAACTTGTCCTAAAGGGGTCACGTTGAGCCAAATTCGAATTTAACCAAAATTGATTGGAAATAAAGATACAATCCAGTCCAAATGACTAGCCAAACCTAAACCTACCCATGGCCTAGACCAAATAGGTCAAATGAGTCAAATTGCTCAACCTGACCCATTTGACCTAAATGAAGTCATATGAGCTAAATTCAAAACTAAACCAAATTGAATCAAACCAAAGCCACCAAAATATTTCAAATGGTCATATGAACTTGACTCAACCCTTGGTTTGCCCCAATTTGACCAATTTGTCAACTTGACCCAAGTTGACCCATTTTGACCTAAATGGGCCAACATGAGCCAAACCACATCAAATGAACTCCAAATCTCATGAAACTTGTCCAAACCTATTTTCTCCACATATTCAAATTCAAAAATCACCAAAATGACCATTCTACCCCTAGGCCATAGAACAAATTTTTGTCAAATCCATGGGGAATTGGTCAATCCCTCTTCATATCAACTTGATACCTTCCTAATAGCAAATGAACCCAATGGAGAGTGGTGCACCCAACCCAATGTGTTTGGGTCAGCCCAAATGGACCCAAGGCCAAACCCGACCCCTAGCTCAAATTGGCTAATTCAAAAACCCCCCTCCAGTTGATTGAAGCACATGGGAGGTTACCAATCCACTCAAGACCTCAAACCATCATGTGCCAACTCCAAATAGATCAAACAACCCCTTCCATATGGTCAAATGGATCAAAATGACAACCCAAGGTTCAGACGTCCGATTGCCATAGGGGGAGATATACTCCCCCTAATTCCATCTGAATTGATCACTTTCATTGTCAATTGAACCCTAGTGAGTGTTAAGAGCCATCAGAGAGCATTCTTAAGGTTTCTAAGAGGGATTTGAATTTTGCCTTTCTCGGTTTTCTTCCCTAGAAAATAGGGGTGCTCATCTAAATTCCCAACTTCTTCCGTACTCAAATTCACTTCAATTGCCTTTGTACACTCCCTCAGGGGATCAAGCCGAGTGCACCCAAGCTCCCATTCAAGTTCCCAAAGCAAGGAGAGGTTGAATTGGATCAAGGCTGCAAGCAAGGAGAAGTGGTGTTGGTCCATAGAGAGATCTACTCAAGCTCAAGGCTTGAAACTTTCAACAGGGCCTCGTCTCCACTAGACGAAGCTACCTCATCAAGCTCGAGTGCCAGTGATCACCTCCGATGAGGTATGAAATTTTCTTACCACTTAACTTAGGAGGTGTTGGTCCTTTGTGAAAGAAATTATCATGGCATGAGAAATCCACCATTAGATAGGCTTGTCATTAGCTTAAGATGGTGTGGGTAAAGTTTTATTCCAATCCAAGCTTAATCAAGCTTGGATCCTTTCTTAGATCATGGATAGTCCCCATTGATCCTCAAGGAAGAACTGGAAATTCATTCCATCCATGCATTTTGATGGAATGATTAACAACACGCTTTTAGAATTGATTTATCCCTTTAAAACCATGATGATCCTGGTCGCTCGATCCTTGATCAAATGGTAGGATCAAGCATCTCGCCACACCGCCTTAATGAAGTGGATAGGGGACGTGCTAAAGCGTGGCAAGGATGTAGCCCATATCTCAATAAAAATAAAAAATAGTAGGTAAATTTTTTTGAAAAGATAATTCAATCTAGAATATTCTAAAAATGATTTTAATGGATTTTGAATTATATTTTTCCTCTAATTTTGGGTATTAATTGAAATCATATTTTGCTAATTATCCCTCAATTAATTCTCTAATTAATCCAAAACTTCTTGGGTATGTTTTGGGAGATGACTTAGCCTCTTTTTTCTTGGGATTCATCAAGGCTTAATTGGGGGAATTGTAAATGTATTTCCCAGTTACTCCCTTAATGTAATTTAGGATAATTAAGGATGTGATTAGTGATTTAATCCATTATTAAGGTTGATTAAGATTAGATCCAGTGAATATGACATTTAGGGAATGATTTTAGGGCATTTTCCTTAAGCTATTCTCTAAACCCCCATTTCTTTCTTTAATCCTCTCTTAATTAAGGGTTAATTCATTCACTACCATCTTAATTAATTTCTAAAAATTCTAAATAGCCTTAATTAATCTAAATGGGTAGATGCTTCATTGAATAGCCTAAGTTCAATTAAGCTTCCTTATTTCATAAGATTGTCTTTAGGATTTAATTAAAGTGAATGTGTTTACATGATTTTGTTGCTTTAGTTCTTTCTCTAACATGTTAAATGTGTATGTCATATGGTTTCATGTATCTATATATTTCAAAATCAAATTCAAAATGAAATTATTTCCTTTATGTCAAAATTGCATATGTTGGCTAAAGTAATAATATGAGTGGATATTATCACTACTAAATTCAAATTATTTTCAAAACATATAAATCAAATGTCTAAAACTAAAAGTGTGCTACTTATATTTTAATTATAATCTTGGATGTGAGATAATACAAGGATGTGCTTTGCATAGGTCTTCCTCCTCTTTCCTTTTAGTATAGTTTTGAATAGGATTTGGTAAGATGTATGGTTCATTTGAAAAGAACCTAACACTTGCCAAATTCCATATCCTATTAATTCCTATGCTATCACTTAAGAAGGATACTTATTCTTGCATATATAAATTGCCTAAACAAAATAAATCAACAAATACAAATTTTTGCATTCTTTCTTTTCCACTTATTTCTTTTGTATACATGTTTGTATTTAAGGAAAGTGGTATATTAGTCTGGAAAATCCTGAGGTTATGAGAATTTAAGTAGCCCTAAGTAGGTCTTGTACCTTACACCTCTGGTTAATAATGGCATTGTACTCAATTATGCCTTTCTTACTTTCATGTGTGCATGTGTAAATTGGATAAGAAATCCCTTTTCTACTTTATGAAAATCATGCATCATAAACTTCCAAATTTCCTTAAATGAATTACTTAGCATGCATCATAAAGTGTGTTAAATATTCTCATTTGTGTGTTTAGATATGCTTAGGACTCATTCATATGCAGTTATACATGTTGGGAAAGAAATGAAGTGATGTATGTTTTGTGAATTTGGTTCATTTTATTTAATCTTAAAATGCCTTTCTTTTTGAATGCATTTGTTTAGAGTTCATCTAAACTTAGGATTAATTAAAAGACTTAATCAAAATGTTCACAAAACAAAACTAAAATGTGAATCTACTTTAGAAATTACTTAGGCTAGGGAAGGAAAGAGAAGTTCCCTTCTCTTTCCCTCTCTTTATAACTTAATAATTAATTGTAGGATTCACTTGAACCTAATGAAAATATGAAATAAAAATCAACCCAAAATAATTAAATAACTTAAATGAAACCTCCTCTAAGTTGAATATGCTTCACACTTAGAAAATTCTAACTTAAATTCATAACTAAGTATACCACACAAATCTTCAAAGCACACACATTAGTCTAAGCCACCACTTCTAACTTTAGGTTAGGACGGTGCATGGTTTGATGTTTATTTTATTTTGTGATATATGTTTTAGATTTGATGTTAGGATGTATGCTCGAAGAATGAATTGTAGGGCAATCTTAGTCTAACCATTATTTTCCAGGGATTGTGCTTAAGGGGTGCTGTAATAAAAATATAAACACTTTTGCTTGCAGGTGCTTATACCCCTGAGCATAATCCAATATGTCAGGTGGATTTAGTCACCCATATGTTGGGTGGTAAGTCCAATATACATGCTTGGGATTTTGTGTGGTTTGTTTTAGCTAATCTTTATTTTGCAGGTGTTAATTAGATTTTACTTTTCTTTTTATGTAAATTTATGCAATTAGATTTTGGAATGATTGTTATGGGGATTAGGATGAGCATTAGTCATAAGATCCTATCTTATGCACCATGTAAAGACTTGGAGCATCCACCTTCCAACCATCCAAGAAGAAAAAACTAAGAAGAAAGAAGAAAAGAAGAATGAAGAATGAAGCTTGAAGATCCCCATAATAATGAATTCCTTGCTTAATTGTAATTTAATTCATTTGTAATCTGGGTTGTATAAGGGTAGAACTCGACTACCCAATTTATTTTGGGTTTGTACGGTGGTACCTGACCACAACAGCCTCTAATTCTTTTTGTGATTAGCTTTATAAATTGATTGATGATTTGTTTATCTTATGCATTAAGTGATTTCCATTTTCTAGTTTCTTCCTTGCTTTATGTATGGCCTCGATGTGGATTAGGCTCTTAGGGAAAAATAAATCTTTTATCAAATTTAACAATTCAAAACTAAAAATAAAGAACTCATAACCTCACCTAAAGCTTAGGTTTAAAATCAAGATAAAAGAATTAGCAACCCCTTAGCTGGATGAGTGTTTCTTTTACAATATCATGCACAAATGTATCTTATTTTACTCTTGATTGGAGGGTTTCTATCTTTGCTAAAGAAATTTGGCTTGACCTTTGAGAGCCATGGTGGAAACACACCTCCTCCCTTCTCGCGATTTTGGCCAATAACTTTATTTCTCATGCATTAGGCATATGAATCCTATTATCCTGAGTCAAAATAATTGTTCAAACATGAAAAATAAAATGAAATTTGAATTGCATTAGATTTAGGTCATTTGAAACATGTCCTTACATGATCTCTTTAGTGAGTTTAAGGATTTAATCTCTCTTTTTAAATAAATAATAGCCTAACTATCTTGCATAAAGCATAAGACTTGCCTACATGTATTTAAGATTGCAAGAGGAGTTATGGCCACCCCAGTGGTTATATAAGTCCAAGTGGTGGTTTGTCCTCTCATGGAGGCAAACCAAATACCCATTTTGCCTTAGATTTAGGTTGTGCTTTTGGCCTGCCAAAGCTCCCTAGATTTAGGTTCGAGATTGCTTATCCCTTTGGGCCATAAGCATAATTCTCACCTCTTAGGCATTTCCATAATCTTGTATGGAATCATAAGTCCTAAATTTCTAATGAAAAATGCAACTCAAATAAATTAAATCAATTTCAAAAAAAGCCCAACCATAGGATAGTTTTAGATTCGCTAGGTTTCCTAACATCGTGGGCATCTTCTACTTATCTTTCTTTTGGCTTCGATAATAACTCCCTCTCTTTGATCAATCCCATTTGATCTTCAAAAATGAACTAATCGATTGATAGTCCGTTCCTACTAAAATCTTTAAAGATAATGATCATTTACCTTAATCAAGAGTATTCCTAAGGGATCCCATCCCTTAGGATGTAATTAACTAATGGGATTTTCCCCTGTAGGGAACTTAATGAACCCAGTTTAAAATAAATCCTATTTTACTTTTCCATGTAAAGTAGGGGAAGAATCTGGTACATATGACCCATCATCCTGGAGTTTATTGAGGTGATTAGGTCCATTAAAGGGTAGTGACTTCTATCTTTCAGATAGTGCACTATTTCATGACGTACCATCACTAATAAGCACATCTATGGATTTATGTGGTGTCCTAAAAAGATGAATTTTTATATTCTTTCCCTTTTCTCCACATATTGAAGGAGACTATATAGAAATTTTTAACCAATATATTTTTCTGGTGACTCGGCTGGGGATGGTTTATATCTCCATCTTTGGTAAATGATTGTTGTCTCAAGTATAGATAGTGGATTTGTACTTTGGTATGAATCTGAGACTTTCTTTCCATTGGCACTTAGCTTATTTCATTCTTAAGTTGAGTTAGCCAACATCTTTAGGTTTTTGGACCTCACCCTATGTTGGTCTTAAAACCCCCGTTGGGTCCTCCAATGGGTAAAAATAAAATATCTAAATAATAATAGAAAATATTTAAAGACTTCCTCCTTATCATTTTTATGATAAAGAAAGGTTCTTTCTAAAATAATAAAGATAAAATAAATTTTCCATGAGAACTTTGCTTTTCAAAAAGCACTCTTTCAAAAATACAGTTAATAAAATATTTTTCACAAAATTAAATCACCCTCATTTAATAATTCTCATAATTGTTACATGCAGGAATTTTCCAAAAATAAAACTAATAATCATTTCCAAAAGCATAAATGAACATCTTCCTTCAATTCATTTTGATGAAGATTTCATTTTCAAAATAAAATGAATAATCAACTTTCCAAAAATCAAAATCAAAATTAAACTTTTAAAAAGCACATATGAACCTTTCCATTCAATATGCCCACACTTATTGAATGAGTGTTTTATTTTTCAAACAAAACTAATTTTCAAAAGCACATATGAACATCTTCATTTAATATACTCAAATTTATTATATGAAGATTTCATTCCGAAATAAAAATAAAATCATTTAGAAATCCCACTTAAACATATTCCATATATGATTAAGTTGGAATTCCCTCCTTCAAAAAGCAATAATCACACATAAGATAAAATTTTCACATTTGCAAAAATAAGATTGATTTCCATTTCTACATACCCAAATTTGTTAAATGGAAGTCTTCTTTTCAAAAATAAATAATCATATTTTCAAAATCCAAACACATTAAGAACTTCATTTATCATACTAAAATTTGCTAAGTGAAGTCTCCAAATTCAAATCCAAAATTTTCAAAACAAATTTTGGAACTTCATTTAGCATACTGAAATTTGCTAAGTGAAGTCTCCAAATTCAAAATAAAAAATTTTCAAAACACATTTTGGAACTTCATTTAGCATACTCAAATTTGTTAAGTGAAGTCTCCAAATTCAAAATCCAAAATTTTCAAAACATATTTTGGAACTTCATTTAACATACTCAAATTTTCCAAGTGAAGTTTCCAAATCCAAAATCCAAAATTTTCAAACATATTTTGGAACTTCATTTAGTATACTCAAATTTCCTAAGTGAAGTCTCCAAATTCAAAATCCAAAATTTTCAAAACACATTTTGGAACTTCATTTAGCATACTCAAATTTGCTAAGTGAAGTCTCCAAATTCAAAATCCAAAATTTTTAAAATACATTTTGGAACTTCATTTAGCATACTCAAATTTGCTAAGTGAAGTCTCTAAATTCAAAAACCAAAATTTTCAAAACACATTTTGGAACTTCATTTAGCATACTTAAATTTGCTAAGTGAAGTTTCCAAATCCAAAATCCAAAATTTTCAAACATATTTGGAACTTCATTTAGCATACTCAAATTTGTTAAGTGAAGTCTCCAAATTCAAAATCCAAAATTTTTAAAATATTTTTGGAACTTCATTTAGCATACTCAAATTTGGGTGAAGTTTCCAAATTCAAAATCAAAAATTTTCAAACATATTTGGAACTTCATTTAGCATACTCAAATTTGTTAAGTGAAGTCTCCAAATTCAAAACCAAAAAATTTCAAGCACCTTTTGGAAATTCATTCCTTAGCATACCAAATTTGCTAAGGAGAAGTTTCCATTTTCAAAACCAAAACACAACAAAGTTTTGAACACATCTTTTGAAATTTCATTTAGCATACTCAATTTGCTAAGTGAAATTTCCATTTCACAAAACTAAGTGGGACTTCATCTTTAGCATACCATATTTGCTAAAGTAAAGTCTCCACTTTCAATTAAATTAAAACAAATGAAACACATTATGATTTCCTTAACATACCTAAATTTGTTAAGGATCCTACTCTTTCAAAAATCAAAATATTCTAAATAAATGAAACACTTAAGATTTTCTTAGCATACCCAAATTTGCTAAGAATCCTATTTTCAAATATCAAACAAAACACACTTGGGTTCTTCACTTAGCATACCTAAATTTGTTAAGTGGGAATTCCAATTTCCAAAATAAAATAATAATTCACAAAAAAGAAATAACCACTTTCAAACACTTCACTCAGCATACTCAAATTTGCTAAGTAAGTAAAATTCTAAAAATATCTAATCAAAAACAAAATCAATTGACCCTTACTTTAACATACCCAAATCTGTTAAAAGAAAGGATCCTCAAAATCAAAAATCTAAATTCAAACAAACAACAACCTATAGAAGCATCCTTCTCAAAATATTTGAATAAATGTTTCAACATACCCAAATTTGTTGAAGTTGGATTCATATTCAAAATTCCTCTTTCAATCAAATTCTCAGATCTATTTGAACCCACTTAACACTTCCAAGTTGTTGGATGTGGGTTCAAATTTTCAATTCAAATTAAAAAAAATCAACAAAGATAGAAATCTGATACAAGCTCATCATTGATTCTCATTATAGACAGTGATGTTCTTTTCAATCTTACGCTTATTCGAGATGGCAAGCTCACAGAAATTTGTTTTCACTTTTTGTCATGGTATAGATTTGGCTTTAGACTAAGCCAACTTTCCCTAATTGGATCATACACATCTTATCCACTTTGGTAGGGGATTCGAGGGAGCGAGGATTACATGTGAGGGCACTCCCACACAGACCACGATGAGCGTAAGTCATCATCGATTGATCTACCCTCATCTGATATCTCCTCACCTAGAAAGTAGTGACATCCCACGCTTTGAAGAAGTAGGCACTAGTGACAGCCTCAATTTTAGTGCACCCCATGTTTCTCTCGCCCCTGAGGGGGCACTCTCTCATCATTCTCCAAGGGTAAGGCTCCCATCTCGTGGATTTCCTCCCTACTTTTGAGTATGGTCTAGCTCTCACCTCCCATCCTACTGACACAATGGAAACAAAATTGCATGATCGGTACCACATTAGATTTTGGAGATAGAGGCGTCTGCTCATGAGGAGTTTCACATTCTGACTTCACCACTAGTTATAGTAAACCAATTCCATACTCTCTCTAGGTTAGACAGAGAGGATGTTAGGAGGATTCACACATCACCTCCACTAGTGGTATAGCATCAGCCAGCAATTACTAAGAGTAGGAGGTCATTTGTCGGCCTTCGATCAGTCTTATGCTAGGTATGCAGAGGTTATGGATGTTCAGAGTGCGGAGCTCAATTTGATCTGAGATCCATCATCCCCCATAGTGCGGGGGAACATATCCATCAAGAGAGGACCAGAGAGGCCCATATAGCTCACATTATCAATAGGGAGAGGCGGTTCACCGCCGCTCTTTATTGATTTTCATGACGAGCTACCCAATCACACCTAGCATCCTACTTACTGGGACCAGTCATCATAGGAGGACAGCTCCTATGCATAAAGAGTCGGTGGTGTCTCTACCCCACCACTCTACCCCTCATCCACCATCACCATTCTGGGTCACAGCGTCTTCAGTTCCATCAAAGGCCATGAAGGCCGTGTAAGGGGAGAAGTGCACCCCGTTGGTGATCCGGCTATGGTCGAGGGATCCTATCCCATCTACACCACCTATTGTAGTGAGGCCAAGCTCTCCTGCTCAACCTTTTGCCCCAGTGGTGGTGTGGAAGGAGTGGCGACCCCAAAGCATCATGGTCATTCCTTCACCAACTCGCCAAAGATACAGATGTGGAGATGGTGATAGTTATTTGTGATGATAATCGCACTGGATATGGAATATCCTAGGATTGTCACCCCTCTCATACCTAGTGACAATCAGGAGTATCACTCATCTAGTGAGTACAGTCCACATAGGATAGACTCCCCAGTAGCAGACGAGGTCCAGTGCCTCTCAATGCATGACATTGATCACACCAGTCAGACTAGATCATTTGTTCCCATTCAAATAAAGCATTCTCTTGAGGAGATAGTAGCTCATTATCTTATAGTGAATAAGAATATTTTGGGGTATGATTGGTCGAATGAAGAGAAAGTCAGCTTCGATCCCAACAAAGATGACTTGTTGGGAGACTCAGCTAGAGTCTGCATGGTAGACACTAGAGGATCTCTTCTCAATGAGCAACAGGCCATGGAAGGTGCTAAGATTGATCAAGAAGACACCGCCCAATCAACCTAGCACCTTCGACATCAGTTGAGGCAAAAAGATGAGCAGATAGATTGGATGGCATGACAGTTAGAGGAGTTGTTAGCAGCAATTTCAGTACTCCAGAAATAAGCCCCATTAGTTCATCTTACTACAGTCGACATCAATCAGCCTGAGTTAGTGCATGTCTTGGACCTAGCCAAGACCTTACCTTCCGTTAAGCAAGGCAGCACTAGCATGTATAGGAAGATAGTAGAAAGTACCTCCATACAAGAAAAAGATATAAAATCCATAGTTTAGCAGCAAGTGAAGGAAGTATTGGCTCAAGCCTGAGGAGGATCATCAATTCCAAAGAGTAGACCTACCCAAAGGAATTTGATGTTATCCAATATCCCAAGAGTTTCGTGCCACCTACCTTCAAAAGCTTTGATGGCAGTGGAAACTCAAGGCAGCACATAGCGACTGTGGCGATTGTTGCAACAGGTGACGCTTTGCTTTTCCACTCTTCGCTAGTAGCCAGGGATTGCTTTGATTGGTCAATTGCCCAATATGAATAAAGATATTGAAGTTAGAGCAACTCTTCATCAAGAGATTCACCTGGAGCTCAAGAAAGGGTTACAGTGATCTCGTATAGTACAACAACACTGTGTGAGTCCCTTCTGATTATATTCTATGATGGCATAACCCGAGTATGTGCAACAAAGTCGTTCGAGCAAGATGCCATTGAGATTCTCTTGAAGAATATCCATGGGCACGCCTTCATGCTTAAGGGCTTACCTATCAAGACATTTGAGAAGTTAATCAACAAGGTGGCCCTAAGGAAAAGCCAAATAGTTGTCTTTTAAGATCAATTGCTAAGAAAATCCACAAAAGGTCATGAAAGAAATCGGAGCATGGTAGAGGTGGAAGGCCTAAAGATAAGTCTGAGGGACCATGACCTCAGCAGCTTCCACCTCCTTTGCCACCACCAAGGCAGCCCTATCAGCCTCCATAGCAACCTCCACCGCCAAGACCACCGCCCATACCACACCACCACAAGATGTATATCCGCCGCTAGTAGCTATGGTCCACCTACTTTTTAGATAAGCTTAACAAACCTTATTCTTTAAGAGGGAATCAAGAAGATCTTTAAGAATCACTTAAAGAAGCGATTTTCGCACCCAGCCTAAGAGACCGAGGAAGTAAGCAAAGTCATGATCCAAATTTTGCCTTACCACGATGCTAGGCCATGTTTTGGATGATTGCTTCACATTCAAGGAGGCAACACAACTTCAAGATCTTATAGTTATCCTAAAGGAATACCTTGGGAACAACCATCTAGTTCCATCGTGGTAATCCTTGGGATACAAGTGATCCTACCAAAACTAAAGAAGGTTGGGATATTTCTTTATCCAAAACCTCTAAGAAGATCATCCAAAAGATCAAGAAGCTTGCGGTGCTGAGCAAACCTCCAACATCAAGGGAGGTTTGTAAGTTGCCGCCAACTCTAGAAAGGGGAGCTCAAGAATAAAGTAGATGTGTCAATAGCCATTAGAAGTCACCGATCGAGTCCAGTCCAGCCTCACAACAGTTTTCCACCCGGACTTCTTCCACTTCAGCTAGCTCTACTTCTTCTACTAGTAGAACTCTTGTATCAGTGGAGGCATCAAATCCCTTACCCCAATCACTTTACTTGATTTCTACTTTGTACCTCCAAATAATTCCAAGAAACTAAAAAATTAAGCTAGTTTGAATTACATCTGTGTCACTTCTAATGGGTTATCTTCTTCTATTCCTAATGATAACTCTTCAAGTCAAAATAACTATAACAATTTTGATCTTCCTCCTTCTGATTTAGAGTTGAACTTTCCTACTCTGAATACTACGAATTCGCCTCTTGAGATAGACTTAGAATCATCCGATTTTGAGGGTCCCATTGGAGAAGCTGTAGGTGAGCCTGCTGTGCAGGTAGAACCTTCCATTACCCTGCCACAAGAGATCACCGAAGTAAACCTCTATAGTGGCAAGGTTCTACCTCTTAGGGCAGCACCTTAAGATAGGGGGAAATAACTCATTGGTACAGAAGATCAAGAAGCCCCTCCACAGGATGCTCCACCCTTAGATATGCTTATGGAGGACCAGCCCAAGGTGGGCTACAATGTCCTTTCTCATCTAAGAAAGTTGCCATCTAAGCTAAGCATATATGATGCCCTTATCTTATCCAAAGAGATGAGGGAATCACTAATCAAGGCTATCATTGATCCTGAAATATGCTTAGCTCAGCTGATGGCTATAGGTGAGGAAGCATATTATATAAAAGAGGCTCTGGGGATCACCATCATGATGAAGACCTTCTTCTAGGGGACTTGGAGCACAACCATCCCCTCTATATCACAGTCGAGTATGAGGCTTTGATTGTCAGTCTAGAGTTAGCCATCACTATCAGTGCCAAGAGCATCAACATCTTTGGAGATTCTCAGTTGACCATCAACCGATTGTTGGTCTATAGTCCTCAAACCCAAGCTTCATTACCAGTATACCATGAAGTCATAGCCCAAATCCCAAATCACCATCTATCGTGACCTCATTTTAGATGAGCTCTCAACACCTCCATCTGACATAGGACTTCTCTTAGACTTTAAGAGTTCCTTAGTCCCAAGACACATCTAGTTATTAGGTGGACACCAACAAATTCCTAGAATACTTAGAAGTTAGCCATAGGAATAGGTCATGCCTTAGGGATGTTAGGAAAACTTGCCTACCCTTAGCTTGAATCAATCCTCACTTTCCATCCTTAAAGTCAAACTCCAAATCAATCTTAATTGATTTTCTCCAAACCCAAATCAAACTCCATGATTGAAATCCATGATTGAAATTCATGATCAAAATCTATGATTGAAACCCATGATCAAAATCCATCAAATTTCCTAAGCCCTTAATCTTCCTCTTAAGGACTTAGCCTAAATCAACTCTAAACCAATTCAAATCCTTGAGATTTTCTCATAATTAATTTATATTCTTGTTTATATTCACATATATAAATGAAATATAAATTCAAACCAATCAAATTAAACTCAAAATTTAAAATCAATTCATGAAATTTTCCAAAGTCTTTAACCTTCCTCTTAAGTACTTAGCCTAAATCAACTCTAAACTAATTCAAATCCTTGAGATTTTCTCATAATTCATTTATATTCACATATATAAATGAAATATAAATATAAACCAATCAAACTAAATTCAAAATTCAAACTCAATTCATGAAATTTTCTTAAGTCCTTAATTTTCCATTAATGGACTTAGCCTAGATCATGATCAAACCAATTCAAACTCATAGGATTTTCTCAAAACTCATTTATATTCATATATATATATATATATATATATATATATATATATATATATATATATATATATATATATATATATATAAATGAAATATAAATATAATCATATCAAATTCAAAAATTAAATTCCAAATCTAAAATCTTTCTTAAGTCCTTAATTTTCCATTAATGGACTTAGCCAAAATCATGAACAAATCATTTCAAATTCATAGGATTTTTTCATAACTCATTTATATTCTCATTTATATTCACATATATAAATAAAATATAAATATAAACCAATCAAACCAAATTCAAAAATTCAAACTCCAAACTATAAATTCTCCTAAGTCCTTTAAATCCCTCTTAAATGCTTAAAATTTTCTCATGATCAATTTATATTCTCATTTATATTCACATATATAAATGAAATATAAATTCAAACAATCAAAATAAATTCCAAAATTCAAACTCAAATTCACTCAAAATCCAACCTAAACCTTTCAAGTCAAAATTTTGAACTTAGCCAAATCAACTTTAAATCAAGCCAAACTCTAGATTTCTTTTCATGATTCAATCAACCCTACAATCATGAGTTCATATATAAATCCAAACTTCAATCACCAAATCAAAAACCCCACGTCAAAATCAAAGCCAAAATCCTTTCATGTTCACCCTTTTGAATATGAAATTATCAAATGGATCAAAACCCATTTGACTTCAAACCACTTGTAAATGGATTTATATTTCAATCATAAGTCCATATGCAAGTTCAATCAAGTTCAAATCAAGCTTTGACCAAGCCATTTGACCCACTTAAGCTCAATTGACCCAAAGTGACCTAAAGTACCCTTATGAGCCAAATTCTAATCCTAACCAAATTGGATTGAACCAAACTCTTCTATGCCTCTCATCATGATCAACAATCATCATGGGATGATCAATCAATAAAATTGGGTTAAACCAAGTCAAACCTAAGGGTTGACCAAGTCAACACTTAGCCAAAAAATGAAACCTAACATAGCCAAATTCAACCATATGCCAAATTGATTGAAACCATTGATCTAAGTTCACTCATGACCTATGTTTGAACTTGACCAAGCTAACATTTGACCTTAACCTAGCCCAATTGGCCACTTGACCCAAGTTGACCCATTTTGACCTAAAGGGCCAAAATGTGTCAAAACTTGATCTAAGCCAAATTATTCCAAACTAATAGGTCAAGTTCATTCCAAATCACTTGTTGAACTTGACCAAAACCTCAATTGGCCATCTAGACCTAACCTAGCCCAATTGACCTTAGACCCAACATGACCTAAAGGGGTCATGTTGAGCCAAATTTGAACATAATCAAAATTGATTAGAAACAAAGATACCAATTCACTCCATATGACTAGCCTAACCTGAACCTACCCTTGACCTACCTCAAATAGGTCAAATGGGTCAAATAGGTCAACTTAACCCATTTGACCTAAATGAAGTCAGAATAGCCAAATTCAAAACTATACCTAATTGAATCAAACCAAAGCCACCAAAACATTTCAAATGGTCATATGAACTTGACCCAACCCTTGGTTTGATCGAATTTGACCAATTGGTCAACTTGATCGAAGTTGACCCATTTTGACCCAAATGGGTCAACATGACCCAAACCTTATCAAATGAATTCCAAATCTCATGAAACTTTGCCAAACCTAGTTTCTCCACATACCCAACATATGCAAACTGAAAAATCAACAAAATGACCATTTTACCCCTAGTCCATAGAACAAATTTTGGCTTACTCCATGGGTAATTTGGTCATACCCTCTTCATATCAACTTGAGGATTTCCTAAAAGCTCAAGGGTACATAATGAAGAGTGGTGCACCCAACCCAATGGGTTTGGGTCAACCCAATTAGCCCCAAGACCAAACCCGACCATATGGGTCAAAATGGAAAATTCAAAATCGCTCTTCCACTCAAATTCAAGCACATTGGAGGTTGACAATCCACCCCTTGCCTCAAACCGACTATGTGCAAGCATCTAACTGATCAAAAAAACCTTTCATTGTGATCAATTGGATCAAAATGGCACATAGGCTTGCGGCCATCCAATCCTTCACGGGGGAGATATACTCTCCCTAATTGAATTCAAATCCATGACTCCTCAATTCGACTAAGCCCTAGAGAGTATTAGGAGCCATCAGAGAGCATTCTTAAGCTTCCTAGAAGGGAATTGAAATCAAGCTTTCTCAATTTTCTTCCTTAAAAAATAGGGGAGCTCCTCTCATTTTCAAAACTTCCTCTCCACTCAAATCCACTTCAATTGCCTTTTCACACTTCATCAGGGAGCTAAGTTGAGTGCACCCAAGCTTCAATTGGAGTTCCCACAGCAAGCAATGAGAAATTAAATTGGATCAAAGCCGCAAAGGGGAGCAAAAGGAGTTGGTCCATAGAGCAATTCACATAACCTCAAGAGCTCATTCTTCCAACACAACTTTGTGTCAACCAGGCGAAGCTCCTCCAAGGGAATCGAGCACCGGTGAGGTATGGGATTTTTCTACCACCTAGCATAGGAGGTGTTTGTCCTTTATGAAGAGAATTTTTAATTCAAGTAAATTCCACTGTTAGATGTGTCACTTATTGCCTTTAGATGGTGTGGGTTAAGTTTGGTTTGAATCCGAGCTCAATCAAGCCCGAATCTTCCCCTATATCATGGACGATCTCTATTGATCAAGGGGGAAGAACTTCAGAAATCTCAGCCGTCCATCCGTGTGTTTTGGATGGATGGCCAAGATAATTCCCACGTTTAGGATTTCCTTTATTCTTTTAAAACTGGGGAGATCCGTCCATCCTTTGATAATGAGAGATCAAAGCGATCCGCCGCCGTCGCCTTTGACTTGACACTTGTGAGTGGCTCCACGAGCGCGTGTAAAGCATGCTGACCGCCGCCACCACGCATCATGTCGTGAGCTATAGGATTAGTTAGGATGTTTTTTAATTAATTCTAGTTAATTTAGGGATCTTCTAAAATTCATATCTCTATCAATAAAATTCAAAAAAAAATATGAAATAAATTTTTATGGAAAGACAACTCAACCTAAAATATTTTAAAATTAATTTTAATGGGTTTTAAATTATGATTTTCTCTGATTTTAGGTTTTATTAGAAACTTTATTTTTCTAATTACCTTTTAATTAAGCCTTTGATTAATCCCAAACTTCTTGGGTATATTTTAAGGGATGACTTTTGCCTCCCCTAATTTTCTCGGGATTTATTGAAGGCTTAATTAGGAGAATTGCATATGGATTTCTTAATTAATCCCTTAATCTAATTATAAATAATTAAGATGTGATTAGTGGTTTTAATACATTGTAGGATTGATTAAGTTCATATCTAGTAGATAGGAGGTTTATGAAATAATTTTGGGGCATCTCCCCAATGGTATTCCATAAACCCCCCTCTTCTTTCCTTAATCCTCTCTTAATTAAGGGTTAACTCACTAATTATCTCCTTAATTAATTTCTAAAAATTCTAAAAACTTCCAGAACTTAATTGATCTACTTTGGGTAGATGTTTATGTGTTTAATAGCCTAAGTTTAATTAAGAAAATCAAAACCCAATTCATATGTGTGAAAGGGTATTTTGAAATTACTTAAGCTAAACCCCTTAGCTTAATTAACTTTTAATTTTGAGCCAAATTACATTGGCCTTTTCTTATTAGGTACATTTCAAATTTAAATTCCTCATGAGTTTTTATGTCATCTCATTGGCTCATAATTACTTGGTTAATTATTCTACGGTGGTGTAGGTAAGGGTTAATTAAGTTACTTAATTCAAACCTTAACCTAATTAATACATAAAAATGAATCTAATCATCTAAAAATTAAATAAAAATATCAAACACATGTGAGAATGGGTTAGGAAAAGCAAATTCAACTCAGCTTTTCAAAATTAAATCAAACTCCAAACTAAATAAAAATCACATTGAATTCACTTTGATTTATTTTAAACTTTCTTATTCCATAAGAATGTCTTTAGGATTTTTAAGTGAAGTGAATGTGTTTACATGCTTTCATTGCTTTGAATCTTTCTCCAACATGTTAAATTTGTATGTCATGTGATTTCATGCATTCATATTTTTCAAATTCAAATTTAAAAATGAAATTATTTACTTTATGTGAAATTTGCATGTGCTGACTAAAGTAGAAATATGAATGGCTATTATCACTACTAAATTCAAATTATTTTCAAAACATATAAATCAATTATCAAATATGAAGGTATGTTGCTTATATTTTAATTATAAGCTTGCATGTGGAAGAATATAAAGGTATGCTTAGCATAGGTTTCCCTCCTCTTTTATGTTAGCATAATTTTGAATAGGAGTTGGTAAGATGTAGGGTTCATTTGAAAAGAACCTAACACTTACCTAATTCTATATCCTATTCATTCATATGCTATCATCTAAGAAGGGCTACCTATACTTGCATACATAAATTGCATAAACAAAATGAATCAATTAATACAACTTTTGCATTCTCTCTTTCCAATCATTTCTTTTATACAAATATTTGTATTTAAGAAAAGTGGTATATTAGTCTGGACAACCCTGAGGTTGTGATGCTTTAAGTTGCCCTAAGTAGGTTTTATACCTTACACCTCTGGTTAACAATGGTGTTGTACTCACTTATGCCTTTCTTACTTTCATGTGTGATTGGATAAAGAAACCCTTTTCTACTAAAGAAAATCATGCATCTTAATCTTCTAAATTTCCTTAAATGAATTACTTAGCATGCATCATAAAGTATGTTAAATACTCTCATTTTCATGTATAGATATGCTTAGGGTCCATTTATATGCATGTTATACATGTTGGGAAAGAAGTGAAGTGATGTGTGTTATATGGATTTAATTAATTTTATTTAATCTAAAAATGCCTTTCTTTTTGAATAAGTTTGTTTAGAGTTTATCTAAACTTAGGATTAATTAAAATATTTAATCAAAACATTCACAAAACAAAACTAAAAATGTGAATCTACTTTAGTAATTACTCAGGCTAGTGAAGGAAAGAGAAGTTCTCTTCTCTTTCCCTCTCTTCATAACTTAGTAATTAATTGTAGGATTCACTTGAACCAAGTCAAAATATAAAGTAAAATCAACCCAAAATAATTAAACAACTAAAATGAAACCCTCCTCTAAGTTAAACATGTTTTCACACTTAGAAATTGAACTTAAAGCCATAGCTAAGCATACCACACAAACCTCCAAAGCACACACATTAGCCTAAATCACCACTTCTAACTTTAGGTTAGGATGGTGCATGGTTTGATGCTTTGTTTTGTTTGATATATATTTTAGACTAGATGTTAGGGTGTATGCTCATAGAATGAATGGTAGGGCAATTTTATTCTAACCATTATTTTTTGTAGGGGATTGTGCTTAAGGGGAGCTATCATAAATAAAAATATAAAATGCTTTTTCTTGCAGGTGCTTTATACTCCTAAGCATAATCCATAGGCCAGGTAGACTTAGTCACCCATGTGTGGGGTAATGAGTCCAATATACATGCTTGGGAATTTGTGTGATTTGTTTAGCTAACCTTTATTTTGTAGGTGTTAGCTAGATTTCCTTTTCCTTTTCATGTAAATTTTTTACAAATAGGATTTTGGAATAATTGTTATGGGGGATTAGGATGAGCATTCATCATAAGATCTTATCTTATGCACCATGTGAAGCATTGGAGCATCTACCTTCCAACCATATAAAAGAAGGAACCAAAGAAGAAAGAAGAAAAGAAGAAAGAAGAATGAAACTTGAAGACCCCCATAATAATGAATTCCATGCTTAATTGTAATTTAATTCATTTGTAATCCGGGTTGTATAAGGGTAGAGCTCAACTACCCACATTTGATATTTTTGAGTTTGTACGGTGGTGCCTGACCACAACAGCCTTTTATTCTTTTTGCAATTAGCTTTATAAATTGATTGATGATTTATTTAGCTTATGCATTAAGTGGCATGCTTTTCCTAGTTTCTTCCTTGCTTTATGTATGGCCTAGATGTGGATTAAGCTCTATAGGGAAAAATAAATCTTTTACCCAACTTAACAACTCAAATTAAAAAAATAAAGAACTCATAACCTCACCTAAAGCTTAGGTTTAAAATAAAGATAAAATTAGCAACCCCATAGCTAGATGAGCATTTCTTTTATAATATCATGCACAATAACATCTTATTTCACTCTTGATTGGAGGGCTTCCACCTTTGCTAGAGAAACTTAGCTTGACTAGTGAGAGCCATGGTGGAAACACACCTCATCCCTTCTCATTGATTTTGGCCCATAATCTCATTTCTCATGCATTAGGCATATGAATCTTATTCGCTTGAGTCAAAATGATTGTCCAAAAATAAAAATAAAATGAAATTTAAATTGCATTACATTTAGGTCATTTGAAGCATATCCATACATGATCTAGTCTCTTTAGGGAGTGAGTTTAAGCATTTAGTCTCTTTCTAAATAAATAACATTCTAGCTATCTAACATAAGCATAAAGACTTGCCTACATGAATTTAAAATCATAGGAGGAGTTAGTTAGCTACCACCCTGTGTTGTAACTCTGTTGCCGATGGTTTATCCTCTCTTATGGAGGTAAACCAATTACCCATTTTTTGACTTAGATTTAGGTTGTCCTTTTGGCCCTCACCAAAGCTCCCTAGATTTAGGTTCTAAGATTGCTTTCCCTTTGAGATCCATAAGTTTAATTCCTCACTTCTTTGACATTTTCATAACCTTGTATTATGGAATTATAATTCCTAGCTTTCTAATGAAAAATTCAACTCAAATAAATTAAATTAATTTCAAAAATATAAAGCCCAACCATAAGATAGTCTGAGATGCTCGCTATGTTTCCTAGCATCATGAAGCATCTCCTACTTATTCCCATATGGCTTTGATAATAAATCTTTCTTTGATCAATCCCTTTTAATCTTCAAAAACAAACCAATCAATTGATAGTCCTTTCATATTAAAATCTTCAAAGACAATGATCATTTACCTTAATCGAGAGTTTTCCTAAGAAATCCTCATTCCTTAGGATGTAATTAACTATGAGGGCTTACCCCTGTAGGGAACTTAACAAACCCAATTTAAAATAAACCATGTTTTACTTTTTCATATAAAGTAGGGGAAGAATCTCTAGTATATATGTAGACCCATCATTCTTAGGAGTCCTTATTAAGGTGATTAGGACCATTAAAGAGTAGTGATTTCTGTCTTTTGAGATATTACACTATTTCCTTGATGACGTACTCGATCACCTGAATAAGTACATATGTGGATCTGCGTGGCATCCTAAAAAGAAGAATTTCTATCTTCTCGCCTCTTTCATTTCTCTCCACATATTTGAAGGTGACTCCCTATACATAAATTTTTCTACCAACATTCCCTGAGTAGAATGCAGTAGCAGATGCTTTGGCCAAACTTGCTAAAGAGTTGGCTTATTTGGAAGATGAGTCCATTTCAATAAGGGTCCAAAATACACAAGTCTATCCCTTATTGATGTTGAACTCATCGAGACTTTCTTGAAGGGGAGGTTCTGCCAAAAAGGATGAGGAGGGAGAGAACGTTTAGATTACTGAACACCGGGCAAACTACCTCAAGAAAAGTCAAAAGCCCATCAGGTGAAACAGAGAGCTCTCTCCTATGTTCCTGTTGATGGCACCCTGTACCGCCAGTCCGTTGACCAAATGTGGTTATGCTATTTAGATAAACATGAAGCCCATGGCAATGTAACTAAGGTACATTTAGGTCTATGCAGAGTGCATCAATCCGATCTGAAGATGAAGACAAAGATCAAAAGACTATGATACTATTGGCTGATTATGCATCGCATAGATAGAAGATTCCATCGTGTCGTACAGGTGTGGTCCTCCATCAACCACCCAACATTCTACACCATACATTGGCCTCATGGCCATTTGAGTGTTGGGGTACTGACATTGTAAGTTCGATCGATCCTCCTTCTTCCAAGGGGCATCATTTCATCTTAGCTATCACCGACTACTTTTCTAAGTGGGCAGAAGCCATCCCACTCAGAGAGGTCACTACATGTTTCAATTTTAGGAACCATATCGTATATAGGTTCAGGGTGCCTCGATGAATTTATTTGATAATGGTACTACATTTAAAAGCATGAAGATCAACAGCTTCGCCAGAAGACACGGTATAGATTGGAGATACTACACCATCTACTACCCTAGAGAAAATAGCTTAGCAAAATCATTGCATAAAACTCTCATCTAGATACTGAAGAAGACTCTTGATGACAATAAATGGCAGTGGAGCGAGTAGTTGGTTGAAGCCTTGTGGGTCTACCGCACAACATATCGAACTCCAACTCAAACTACCCCATTTTCTTTAGTATGTGGGTCTAAAGCCATTCTACCTCTAGAAGTTCAACTCCCATCACTAAGGATAGCATTGGATAATAAAATCACTGTAGAGTAGAATGCAAACTTGCGGTTAGAAGAGCTTGAAGGTTTGGAGGAGAGTCGCCTACGGGCGTGCCAGAACCTCAAGTTGTACAAAGCCAATTTGATTTAAGCTCACAACAAGCTAGTTCTCCCTAGGTCTTTATGAGTAGGAGAACTTGTGTTAGCCCTAAGGAGACCAATTGTTGCTCATTGAAAGATAGGAGGCAAGTATGAACCACTTGGGAAGGCCCCTATGTCATAGAGAAGGCCTACCAAGGAGGATCTTATCAGCTTATTGATTGTAAAGGGGAACACCCAATGCTTCCAATTAATGGGCTCTATCTAAAGAAATATTACCCATTAAATAAATTATGTTTGAAAATAATCATTAATAAAAAGAACAAAATTTTGATTCCATTCATCAAATGTTCTCTTCTTTCAAAGTGTTGTTTGCTTATCTTACGAATCCATCATGACGTGTTTAGGGTAGGTGTAAGAGTCCCCTAGTGGCATCCTATCCCTCTTTCACAATACAAACACAATCTCCCGATGCTATTAGAATAGGTGTGAGAGAACCTGAGAGGCATCTTATTTTGATTAGCATAACTAAGATAGGTGTGAGAGAACCTAAGTCATCCTTTCCTAGTAGGAATCCTTATTATCATCCATGGCATCATTTCATTAAAACCCCTAGTGTGTTTTAAGATAGGTGTAAGAGTCCCCCAGAGGCATCCTATTCCTTATAACACATGCACGTAATAAACACAAATCTTTTATCTCGAGCTATTTTGATGGGGACCCCCGTGGCACTCACTCATGTAGTTCTGCCCACATACTACCTAGCTAGTATGTCACCCCAATGATCATTTGTTGGAGGATGTGAGTCCCCGAGCTTTCTTCCTAACTTGACCATTGCAAACCAATGAGCTTTGTTAGTATGGTAGACTTCACTACCCAAAGTAAGCTACCCCATGTTGATTTTGTTTAAGAAGATGTGAGTCCCTGTGCTTTCTTCTTGAACTAATCATCATGATCTAACTAGGTCGAGTATATTTGAGGTTTAGGATAAGTCCCCCAGAGGCACATTTCCTCTTGACTACTTTTGAGTCAATATAAGTCCTCCAATGACATTCACTCAGTAGTCGCCCTAGGTCAGATGGCACCTGTCAAGCCGAAGACATACTATCCCAACAATCAGTTCCATTATAGGAGGATGTGAGTCCCTGAGCTTTCTTCCTAGGATAATTATTGCAAACTGGCAGACACTTTAGGTTGGTTGATGTTTTCTATGTTGACTGTGACTCACCCGGTGAGTATACCACTCTTGGAAGATGTGAGTCCCTGAGCATTCTCTTTGAGTTAGACACTGAATATCTATTGGATATATGACTAGTAATGTCATCTTCTCCAGGGTGTTGGATCAAGCCTTAGTGGCCCCATCCGCTGCAGGCACTCTATTTGGATCATGTCCTTTACGACCCCATTTAGACACTACCTGAGTTACTTTTGGATCGGACAATCCCCCTTTCCTAGTAGCCACCCCTGTGGTTGAAAATTTTGTTCAGCAGATGTGCAAATTCTCCCTTGGATCAAGAATTTGAGATAGATCTGGCGATATAAGCCTTCTCGCTTTGATCCCCACAAATTAATGGATCCATGAAATAAAACAAACAACAATTGCCAGGATTAGAAATTCAAGCCCTCAAAGGGCCCCTTTTCCCAAGCATCCTATCTTAAAGGTGAGAACTCCCAATAGAATTTCGACTACTTGAGTTGAGATAAATCCCAGTACACTAACTTCATAAATGCCTAGGTTCAATCTAATTTGACATAAGCAGATTACCTCGGTAGTTGGAAGATATAAGACTCTGACGCATTCTTTCTAGCATAATTGTCGCAAATCGACGGGTAGCCCTAAGTCGAGTTCGATTTATTGCCCAAAGCAACCGATCACCCCAATGGTCTTTTGTAGTGGAAGATGTGAGTCCCCAAGATTTCTTTCCTTCAATTGATTATTGCAAACTGAAAGGCACTCCTTTGGTTGGATAGTTATCCCATCGGCTGGAAAGCTATTCCCTTTGGTTCAATAAATCTGAGATAGGTCTGGGCTGATATAAGCTCCTTCTCAATATGATCCATCACAAATAAATAGAACCCATCAAAATAAATAATCTAAAAATGAATTTAGTCTTTGACTATCTTTGAGCTGATTTGGTCCCCCAGTGGCATTCACTCAATAAGTCTAGTCCAATTCATATTGCCTCAACCAATCACCCTGGTTTCTTATTTTTAGAAGATGTGAGTCCCCACACTTTCTTCTTAAGACTTGACCATTGCAAACTGAAAGGCTCCCCTTTGGTTGGATAGTCCTACCATATGGTTTGTAAACTATTCCCTTTGAATTGATAAATTTGAGTTAGGCTTAGGCTCCCATGGCCCCTACTCAGTGCAGTTCATCTCAAACTGATGGGATCCATCATTCAAAATAAATAAATCTAAAAATGAAATTGATCTTGACTATATTTGAGTTGATCTACATCACCTAGTAGCATTCACACAATAGTCAGTCCTAGGTTGGGTTCAATTTGTTACCTTGTCAATAGATTACCCCAACAACTGATCCCTACTTTGGAGGATGTAAGTCCACTATGCTTTCTTCCTAGTACATCTGCTGCATACCGAAAGGCATCCCTTGGGTTGGATCTAACTATATGTTTAGTAGACTACCCCTTTGGATTGGTAAATCTGAGTTAGGGCTTGGCCTCCATGACTCCTACTTAGTGCAGTCCATTGCAAACCAACAAGGTTTCTCTCAAAAAAAAATCCAAACCTAACAAAATTGAAACAAATTAAACCTTCTTCCCTAGTGGAAATTGCTCCTCAATGAGACTCAAATCAAATCAAACCTCTCAACCCCTTGTGGTTGACTTGAACATGTTTCCCTAGTGGAAGGTTCATACTCTATCCCATAGTGGTTTCTTCCCTCTCTCTTATGTCTTGAACATAAGTAGAGCCACATTGCACTAAGCACTAAATCCTTTCTACACCTTGGGTTAGAGTTAGATTGTTTCTATTAGTACTTGTGATCTTTTGGTGTTGTTGATCATTTCGGTCAACACCAATATGTGCAGTGTTCCTTATCAATCACACCACACCTATTGGGCGCCCTTTGTTGACCTCATTTTTAGAATGAGCTCACAACCCCTCCATCTTAGACATAGGACTTCTCTTAGACTCTAAGAGTTCCTTAGTCTTAAGACACATCTAGTGATTAGGTGGACACTCAACCCAGAGTAGAAGAGATAGCCATAGGAATAGGTCATGCCTTTGGGGTGTTAGGAAAATTTCTACCCTTAGCTTGAATCATTCATGACCTTCCTTCATTCAAGTCAAGCTCAAAATCAACCTTATTTGATTTTCTCCAAACTCCAATCAACTCCATGTGATTGAAATCCATGATTCAAATCTATGATTGAAATCAATGATTGAAACCAAATTCAAAATTTCAAACTCCAAATTCAAAATATTTTCTAAGTCTTTAATTTCCTTCTTAAGGACTTAGCCTAAATCATGTTCAAACTAATTCAAACTCATGAGATTTTCTCATAATTCATTTATATTCTCATCATATATATATATATATATATATATATATATATATATATATATATATATATATATATATATATATATATATATATATATATATATATATATATATATATATATATATATATATATATATATATATATATGAAATATAAATTCAAGCCAATCAAACTAAACTCAAAACATAAAATCAATTCATGAAATTTCCTAAGTCCTTTAAATCTCCCTTTTATAGACTTAGCCTAAATCATGATCAAATCACTACAAATTCTTGAAATTTTCTCATAATCCATTTATATTCTCATTTATATTCACATATAAAAATGAAATATAAATACAAAACAATCAAATCCAATCCAAAAATTAAATTCCAAATCTAAAATCCTTCTTAAGTCCTTAATTTTCCATTAATTAACTTAGCCTAAATCAACTCCAAATCAATTCAAATTCATGGGATTTTCTCATAACTCATTTATATTTTCATTTATATTCACATATATAAATGAAATATAAATACAAATTAATCAAACCAAATTAAAAAAATTCAAACTTCAAACTCCAAAAATTTCCTAGGTCCTTTAAATTCCCTTTTAATGGACTTAGCTTAAATCATGATCAAATCACTTCAAATCCTTGAAATTTTCTCATGATCAATTCATATTCTCATTTATATTCACATATATAAATGAAATACAAATTCAAACAATAAAAACCAATTCCAAAAGTCAAACTCAAATCCACTCAAAATCCAACCTAAGCCTTTCAAGCCAAAATCTTGAACTTAGCCAAATCAATTTCAAATCAAGCCAAACTCTTGATTTTTCCTCATGATTCAATCAATTCTACAATCATGAATCCAAATATACATAAAAACCGCAATCACTAAATCAAAACCCAATTCAAAATCAAATCCCAAATCCTTTCATATTCTTCCTTTGAATATGAAATTGTCAAATAAATCAAAACCCAATTGACTTCAAACCAATTGCAAATGGATTTATATTTCAATCATAGGTTCATATACAAGTTCAATCAAACTCAAATCAAGCATTGACCAAGCCATTTGACCTACTTAGGCTCACTTGACTCAAAGTGACTAAGTACCATTTATGAGCCAAATTTAATCCTAACCAAATTGGATTGAATCAAACTAACCTATGCCTCTCATCATGATCAACAATCATCATGGGATGATCAATCAATCAAATTGGGTCAAACTAAGTGAAACCTAAGGGTTGACCAAGTCAACACTTAGCCAAAATGAAACCTAACTTAGGCAAAACCCACCATAGGCCAAATTGATTGAAATCATTGATCTAAGTTCATTCATGAACTATGTTTGAACTTGACCAAGTCAACATTTGAGCCTAACCTAGCCCAATTAGTCGTTTGACCCAAGTTGACCCAACTTGACCTAAAAAGGAAAAATGTGTCAAAACTTGATCTAAGCCAAATTGATTGAAATCAATGGGTCAAGTTCATTCAAATCACTTGTTGAACTTGACCAAAGCCTCAATTGGTCAACTAGACATAACCTAGCTCAATTGACCTTGAACCCAACTTGACCTAAAGGGTCATGTTGAGCCAAATTCAAACTTAACCAAAATTGATTGGAAACAAAGATACCAACCCACTCCATATGACTAACCAAACCTAAACTTACCCATGACCAAGCCCAAATAGGTCAAATGGATCAAATTGGTCAACTTGACCCATTTGACCTAAATGAAGTCATATGAGCCAAATTTAAAACTAAACCAAATTGAATCAAAATAAAGTCATATGAACTTGACCTAACTCTTGGTTTGACCCAATTTGACCAATTGGTCAATTTGACCCAAGTTGACCCATTTTGACCTAAATGGGCCAACATGAGCCAAACTACATCAAATGAACTCCAAATCTCATGAAACTTGGTCAAACCTATTTTCTCCACATACCCAACATATTCAAATTCAAAAATCACCAAAATAACCATTCTACCTATAGGCCATAGACAATTTTTTATCAAATCCATGGGGAATTTGGTCAAGCCCTCTTCATATCAACTTGATACCTTCCTAATAGGTCAAGTAAACTCAATGGAGAGTGGTGCACCCAACCCAATGGGTTTGGGTCAACCTGAATGGACCCAAGGCCAAAATCAACCCTTAGCTCAAATGGGCTAATTCAAAAACCTCCCTCCACTTGATTTGAAGCACATAGGAGGTTACCAATCCACTCAATACCTCAAACCAACCATGTGCCAACTCCAAACAGATCAATCAACCCCTTCCATATGGTCAATTGGATCAAAACGGTAACCCAAGTCTCAATCGTCCGATTGCCATAAGGGGAGATATACCCCCCTAATTCCATTTGAATTAATAACTTTCATTGTCGATTGAACTCTAGTGAGAGTTAGGAGCCATCAGAGAGCATTCCCAAGCTTTCTAAGAAAGATTTGAATCTTGCCTTTCTCAGTTTTCTTCCTTAGAAAATAGGGGAGCTCATCTCAATTCCCAACATCTTCCATACGCAAATTCACTTCAATTGCCTTTGCACACTCCCTCAGGGGATCAAGTTGAGTGCACCCAAGCTCCCATTCAAGTTCCCAAAGTAAGGAGAGGTTGATTGGATCAAAGCTGTAAGCAAGGAGAAGTGGTGTTGATCCATAGAGAGATCTACTCAACCCTAAGGCATGAAACTTGCAACAAGGCTTCATCTACTATAAGCTACCTCATCGAGCTCAAGCATTGGTGATCACCCCCAGTGAGGTATGGAATTTTTCGACCACTTAGCTTAGGAGGTGTCGGTCCTTTGTAAAAGAAATTATCATGGCATGAGAAATCCACCATTGGATAGGCTTTTCATTAGCTTAAGATGGTGTGGGTAAAGTTTTATTCCAATCTGAGCTCAATCGAGCTCAGATCCTCCCTTAGATCATGGACGGTCCCTATTGATCCTCAGGGAAAAACTGCACATTTTGGATAGATGGCCTAGATTAACTGCACATTTTAGAATTGATTTATCCCTTTTAAAACCATGGGATGATCCCTGGCCATTCGATCCTTGATCGAATGACGGGGATCAAACTGGATCCGCCGCCACGCCGCCTTAATGGGACATTTAAGTGGTTCTCATGCCATGTGTGTTACGTCACCACCGCCCCGCGGTGTCGTGTATGAGGGGCATTAATTATTTTAATTAATTTTAATCCCAAAGCTTCAAAAATTCATATCTTCCTAAATAAAATTAAAAAAATATGAGATAATTTCTATGGAAAGATAATTCAATCTAGAATATTCTAAAAATGATTTCAATGGATTTTGAATTATATTTTTCTCTAATTTTAGGCTTTAACAGAAATCTTATTTTTCTAATTATCACTTAATTAATCCTCTCATTAATTTCAAATTTCTTGGGTATGTTTTGGGGGATGACTTATGCCTCCCCTAATTTTCTTGGGATTTATTGAAGGCTTAATTGGGGGAATTGCAAGTGTATTTCCTAATTACTCCCTTAATGTAATTTAGGGTAATTAAGGAGGTGATTAGTATTTTAATCCATTATTAAGGTTGATTAAGGTTAAATCTAGTGAATAGGAGATTTAGGAAATGATTTTGGGACATTTTCCTTAAGCTATTCCCCAAACCCCCTTTTCTTTCATAATCCTCTCTTAATTAAGGGTTAATTTATTAATTACCCTCTTAATTAATTTCTAAAAATTTTAAAACCTTCCAGAATTTATTTAATCTGCTTTGGGTAGATTCTTAGGTGTTGAATAGCCTAAATTCAATTAAGGAAATCAAAACTCACCTTACAAGTGTGAGGGATGTTTTGAAATTACTTAAGTTAAACCCCTTAGCTTAATTAACCATTAATCATGAGCCAAATTGCATTAAGCCCTTTTCTTCCTATGAGCATTACAAATTTAAATTCCTTGTGAGATTTTATGTCATCTCATTGGCTCATAATTACTTGGTTAACTATGCTAAGGTGGTGTAGGTAAGGGTTAATTAACTTGCTTAATTCTTACCTTAACCTAATTAAAATCTAAAATTAATCTAATCATCTAACAATTAAACAAAAATATCAAACACATGTGGGAATGGGTTAGGAATAGCAAACTCAACTCACATTTTCAAAATTAAATCAAATTCTAAATCAAGTCAAAAATCATCTTAAATGAACTTTGGTTTACTTTAAACTTCTTATTTCATAAGATTGTCTTTAAGATTTAACTAAAGTGAATGTGTTTACATGCTTTCATTGCTTTAGTTCTTTCCCCAATATGTTAAATGTGTATGTCATATGGTTTCATGCATCTATATTTTTCAAAATCAAATTCAAAATGAAATTGTTTACTTTATGTCAAAATTGCATGTGTTGGCTAAAATAATAATATGAGTAGCAATTATCACTACTAAATTCAAATTATTTTCAAAACATATAAATAAAATGCCTAAAACTAAAAGTTTGCTACTTATATTTTAATTATAAGCTTGCATGTGAGAGCCTTAGTATAGGTCTTCCTCCTCTTTCCTTTTAGTATTGTTTTGAATAAGATTTGGTAAGATGTATGGTTCATTTGAAAAGAACCTAACACTTATCTAATTCCATATCCTATTCATTCCTATGCTATCACTTAAGAAGGATACCTATGCTTGCACATATAAATTGGCTAAACAAAATAAATCAACTAATACAAATTTTTGCATTCTTTCTTTTCCATTTATTTATTTTGTGCATATGTTTGTATTTAAGGAAAGTGGTATATTAGTTTGGACAACCCTGAGGTTGCGAGGCTTTAAGTAGCCCTAAGTAATCTTGTATCTTACACCTCTGGTTAACAATGGCACTGTACTCATATATGTATTTCTTACTTTCATGTGTGCATGTGAAAATTCGATAAGAAATCCCTTTTCTACTTAATGAAAATCATGCATCTTAAACTTTCAAATTTTCTTAAATGAATTACTTAGAATGCATCATAAAGTGTGTTCAATATTCTCATTTGTGTGTATAGATATGCTTTGGACTCATTCATATGCATGTTATACATATTGAGAAAGAAATGAACTGATGTATGTTTTGTTAATTTGGTTCATTTTATTTAATCTTAAAATTCCTTTTTATTTGAATGGGTTTGTTAATAGTTCATCTAAATTTAGGATTAATTAAAATCAAAATGTTCACTAAATAAAATTAAAATGTGAATCTACTTTAAAAATTACTTAGGTAAGGAAAGGAAAGAGAAATTTCCTTCTCTTTTCCTCTCTTTATAACTTAATAATTAATTGTAGGATTCACTTGAACCTAATCAAAACATGAAATAAAAAAAAACCAAAAATAATTAAATAACTTAAATGAAACCTTCCTCTAAGTTGAATATGCTTCACACTTAGAATATTCTAACTTAAAGCCATAGCTAAGCATACCACACAAATCTCCAAAGCACACACATTAGCCTAAGCCACCACTTCTAGCTTTAGGTTAGAACGGTGCATGGTTTGGTGTTTATTTTGTTTTTTGATATATGTTTTAGACTGGATGTTAGGATGTATTCTCATAGAATGAATGGTAAGGCGATCTTAGTCTAACCATTATTTTCTACAGGGGTTTATCCTTAAGAGTCATTATAATAAAAATATAATTATTTTTACTTGCAGGTGCTTATAACCCTAAGAATAATCCAATAGGCCAGGTGGACTTAGTCACCCATGTGTAGAGTGATAAGTCCAATATACATGCTTGGCATTTTGTGTGGTTTTTTTTAGCTAATCTTTTTTTTTTGCATGTGTTAATTAGATTTCCACTTTCCTTTTCATGTAAATTTGTGCAATTAGGATTTTAGAATGATTGTTATGGTGATTAGGATGAGCATTGGTCATAAGATCCTATCTTATGCACCATGTGAATCCTTGGAGAATCCACCTTCCAACCATCCAAAAGAAGGAACCAAGAAGAAAGAAGAAAGGAAGAAGAAAGAAGAAAAGAGAATGAAGAATGAAGCTTGAAGACCCCCAGAACAATGAATTCCTTACTTAAATGTAATTTAATTCATTTTTAATCCGGTTGTATAAGGGAAGAGCTTTTCTACCTAATTTATTTTTGAGTTTGTGCGGTGGAACCCGACCACAATGGTCTCTTATTCTTTTTGCAATTAGCTTTATAAATTGATTGATAATTTGTTTAGCTTGTGCATTAAGTGGCATCATTTTCCTAGTTTCTTCCTTATTTTATGTATGGCATGGATGTGGATTAGGCTCTTATGGAAAATTAAACCTTTTTCTAAATCTAACAATTCAAAATTAAAAATATAAAACTCATAACCTCACATAAAGCTTAGGTTTAAAATCAAGATAAAAGAATTAGCAACCCCTTAGCTAGATGAGTATTTCTTTTATAATATCATCCACAAATGCATCTTATTTCACTCTTGATTAGAGGGCTTCCACCTTTGTTAGAGAAACTTGGCTTGACTTTTGAGAGCCATGGTGGAAACACACCTTCTCCCTTCTCACTAATTTTGGCCAATAACTTTATTTCTCATGCATTAGTCATATGAATCCTATTATTCTGAGTCAAAATAATTGTCCAAAAATGAAAAATAAAATGAAATTTGAATTGCATTAGATTTAAGTCATTTGAAGCATGTCCTTATATGATCTAGTCTTGTTAGGGTGTGAGTTTAAGGATTTAATCTCTCTTTCTAAATAAATAATAGCTTAACTATCTTTCATAAAGAATAATACTTGCCTACATGTATTTAAAATTGTAGGAGGAGTTAGTTGGCGGCCACCCCCAGGCGGTTGTAAGTCCAAGCAACCGCATGGTTTGTCCTCTCTTATGGAGAAAAACTAAGTACCCATTTTCTCCTTGGATTTTGGTTGTGCTTTCGGCCCTTACCAAAGCTCCCTAGATTTAGGTTCTGTGATTGCTTCTCCCTTTCATGGGCCATAAGCATAATTCCTTACCTCTTAGGCATTTCCATAATCTTGTATTATGGAATCATAAGTCCTAAATTTCTAATGAAAAATGTAACTCAAATAAATTAAATCAATTTCAAAAATGTAAATCCCAACAATAAGATAGTTTGAGATGCTCGCTAGGTTTCCTAGCATCGTGGACATCTCCTACTTATCTTTCTTTTTGGATAACTCCCTCTCTTTGATCAATCTCATTTGATCTTCAAAAATGAACTAATCGATTGATAGTCCTTTCCTATTGAAATCTTTAAAGACAATGATCATTTACCTTAATTGAGAGTATTCCTAAGGGATCCCATCCCTTAGGATGTAATTAACTATGGGGGATTGCCCCGGTAGGGAACTTAATGAACTTGGTTTAAAATAAACTCTACTTTACTTTTCTATGTAAAGTAGGGGAAGAATCTCTGGTACATATGCAGACCCATCATCCTTAGGAGTCCTTATTGAGGTGATTAGATCTATTAAAGGGTAGTGACTTCTATCTTCTGAGATAGTACTATATTCCTTGATGACATACCCGATCACCTGAATAAGCACATCTGTGGATCTGCGTGGTGTCCTAAATAGATGAATTTTTATATTCTTGACTTTTCTACACAGATTGAAGGCAACTATATAGAAATTTTTAACCAACACACCCCTTGACATAATAATACTTATAATTTTAATATTAATAATTTTAGAATTACCCTGTAGTATTAATTTTATCTAATGCATCCTTGATATTCTTTTTACCATTTGAAATTTCAAGTCGAGGTGTTAGGAGTTGCCCATAACATAGGATTGCATTGAACATAGACATGATTAAAAATCATTTATCTTTTTAAGTTAACTTAGAGATTTAATAGTGATAAGAGCTTGAAAGTAAGGAATGCAATACAAGTATTACTGTACACATATTTAATTTTATATTTTAAGAATAAGCAAGCATATTTAATTTAAGACATAGCTATTCAATATATGGATAAATAAATATACATACAAGTTAGTGAGAAGTTTACCAAATATCGTAAAGAGATTCCTACAGCTCTTCAATTCCAAGATTGAACATATGGTCATAAGATCACTTAAGCTCAATTAAGTTAACTTAATAAATTTTAATTAAGTTTGATGATTAATAAAGTGGAGAACACATTAAACATATAATTATCTTATGACCCTATTTGTTCATTGTTGACCTCACTTTTGGAGTGAGGATTCAATCTCTCCATCTTAGATCTAGGGGTCTTCTAGACACAAGATTCTCTTTAGCCATATGACACTTATAGTGACATTGTGAACACTTAACCCAAACCTAAAGACTTAAGAAGATTTGCCATAGGATTAAGCTATGACTCAGGACTAAGGAAACCCACCTATCCTATGGCCTAACCCATGACATATGCTTAACCTTAAGACAAAAACCAACTTCAAATTAATGTTAATCCAAACTAATACCAATTGAATCCAATCCCATATCCAAATTCCAAACCAAAATCAAAATCATTTATTCAATCCTATGGACTTAGTCCAAAGCTCTTTCAATCAAACCAAACAATCAATTTTCTCCAATCCTTCAATCATCTTTCAAAGCCTATCCAAAACCTACAATCAAGCCAAAACCAAAAATCAATCAATTTAGTTAACCTAAGCTAGCCCATTTGAACCCAAAATGTCCAAGTGAAGCAAAATTCAATTAAACTCAAATCAATTGCAATTAAAGCCATCAATCAACCCCAAATCGATCATCAAGATCAATTCAACTTAAATTAACTTAATCCAACTCAATTACCCAAATTGGTCCACTTGACCCAAAGTGACCAATTTGATCAAATTGAACCAAACTCCAATCCAACCCAAATTGGATTGGATCAACCCATCTAATTCTCTCCATGATGATTGTTGATCATCTTGGATAGACTAATTGACATCAATTCAATTCAAGCAAGCCAACATTTAGGTTCACCTGATCCAAAGTGACCTAAAGGACCCATTTTAGGCAATCTTCAATCCAACCCAAATTGGATTGAATCAACTCATCCAAAATCTCCTACATTGACCATTGATCATCCTTAATTCATCAATTGCAATCAATTGGGTCAAACCAAGTCAATTTGCTCATTTGATAAAGTTGACCCAATTAACCTATATGAGCCAAATGAACCAAATCTCATTCCAATGCAAATTAATTGAAACCAATGATCCATATCAACTTCAAAGCAACCCTTGAACATAATTTGTCCTTTAATTGAGCCAAACCAAGTCCAATTGGCCCTCTTGACCCAAGTTGACGATTTGACCTAAAGGGCCAAATTGGGTTAAATCAAAATCTAATCAAAATTGGTTGCAACCAATGAATCAAATCCATTCCAAATTGATTATTGAACATGATCAAAGCCTTGATTGAACCCAATTGACCCATTTAGCCCAAATTGTCCTAAAGGGCCAAATTGGTCTAAATAATTCATAAATCCAAATTGAATGAAACTGAAACCTACAAACATCTCCAAATGATCAATTGAACTCAACCAACACCTAACCCAAGAAAATTTGGCCAATTTGACCAAATTGGTCAACTTAGCCCATTTGACCCATATGAATGTATATGAGTCAAATGCAAATCCAAGCCAAATTAAACCAAACCAATTTAACCAAAACATCATAAATACTCATTTGAACTTGACTCAAACCTTGGTTTGACCTAATTTCACCAATTGGTCAACCTAACCCAACCTAGCTCGATTTGATCTACCTGGGTCAAATTGAGCCAAACTCATTCAAACTTGGCATGACCCATCCTTGGGTCACCATGGGTCAGCCCAAATCCAACCCAACCCAAACCAAACCTGAATTGACCCATTACCCAATGGGTAAAGTCTCCCACATGATACAAATTCTAGTTTTAGGTGGTCAAACCTCTCCTTTGCACTTGGCAGTCACCTCAAGCTTAGTTTGGACCCATGGCTAACCTTACCCAAGGTTGGTTAGGTCAGCCATAGGTCAAGGGAGGTGAGTTAACCCACCACCCCTCATTGGCTCACCAAGGGAAGATAGGGACAAGCCATGGCAGCCATCTCTGACCTTTGGCCACTCAAACCAAGCCACCTTAACCCTCCACCTACCTCACGAGGTAAAGGTGCATCCAAATTTTTGATTTTGGAGAGGAAGGGGTATACTCCCCCATATTCCATCTCATTCACACATTGAGCATTCTCAAAGCACGAGCAACTCAAGGTGACCTCCTTGAGCATTTTCCTAAATTTCCTAAGCCTCTCCATCATCGGAGACATCAAAATTGAGCGAACCTGAGGCCTTGCTCCATCTTCCTCCACCAAATCTCCACGGTTTTCAACTTAACTTCACTAAAACCTTACCCTAGCTCCAATGAGGCTAAACAAATCATTTCTCGAGTAATTCGATCACAAGAAACCACATCTAGACTAACTCTAGTGAGTTTTTCATCGATGGTTGGTCCACAAAGCTGTCGATGAGGAGTCAAGGCACCATCTTCTCAGTAAGTCTTCATCTCTTCTAGATGAAGCTACCTCAATCAGTTAACAGCCGATCCTAAGCTCCGGTGAGGTATTTATCTAGAAAAATATAGATTTGGCCTTATGTGTTGGTCTTTTTTGAAAGAAATTGTAAATTCGTGCAAAAGCCCGTTAGATTCTCTTAGATCCTCTTCATGAATGCTTTGGAATTGATCGAGCCTCTACGAGTTCGAAGCTTGGATTGGCGGGTAGCAGGCTTTTCCATCGCTGAGGATGGTGATCCATTGCCCATTCTCTTGATTAGAACGGATGGCCATGATTATCCTCTAGATTAATCTCGATTTAATCATATAGGAAGCGCAGGATTAATCCCCATCATTCGATCATATATCAGACAGTGGAGATGAAAGCATGTCTGCCACCGTCAATTCGGTGCCACGTAGAATGATTTAAGTGGCCAATCCCGCAGTGCCACATGGAAAACATTGCCACATCAATGGTTTGCATTATGCCGATGAGATTAGGGGTTAATTAGGTTTAAAAATTCATTTCAATCATTGAAACTTCATAAATTCATAACTAATTATAAAAAATCTAAAAAATGCAAATAAATACTCTTTGTAAAGGTAAAATAGACGAGATTTTATTTAAAATGGTTCAATTTGATTTTGAATAGTGATTAAAGATTAATTAGAGTTTAATTAATTTTTAATTAGCTTAATTAAGCTCTAATTACTTGGTAAATTAATCCCAAATTGGGTATGATGAATTAATGGGAGACTTATGCCTCTCATAATTTTCTTGAGATTTATTGGCTAGGTAATTAGGGGATTTGTAATTTAAATCTTAATTACTCTCTTAATTAGTTTAATGATTATTTAAAACCTTAAATAGTAAAAAAAATAATTAATTTGACTTCATTAATCACTAATCAAAAGTGAGGCGATGAGGGAGAGTGATTAGGACCTCTTTCTTATTTATTTTTTCAAATTCCTTTCATTAAAGAGAAGTTGATTAATGTGAAGCATATTAAGAGATTAATTAATTCATTAATATTGAAACCAAATCAAATTAAAATGTTAATTACTTCAGATAATCAACAATTGGATTAAGGGTTCCTCTTTATATATTCAATAATATAAATACCCTTAAGGAAATTAAGATTAACCCATAAGTGTGAGAAAATCATAAAAGTGCTTAATCATATTCTTTAACTTAATTAATCTCTAATCATGAGCCAATTGCATCAGGTCCTTTAGGAGCATTGTACTTTTATTTTACTCATGTTCATGTCATTTGTGGCTCATGATTAAATGATTAATTAAATTAAAGAAGCATAGGAAATGGTAATTAAATGATTTGCTTAATGATCCAACTTTATTAATTCATCAAATTCATTTAATTATCTTTCCATAAACAAATTAATATTTCCAACATGGGAATGGGATTAAAATAGCAAATTACTACTCCTCTTTAAGTTTAATCAAAATCTAAAAATTAAATTAATAAGAAGCTTTGGTTTTCTTTAAATAATTTTGTTTGATATGATTGCTCTTAGGAATTAGTGTAGTTTAATGAATCATATGGTCATGTTTGGCTTTCCTTTCCAATTACTTTAAATATTGTATGTCATATGATTCCATGCATTCATGTTTTCAAATTCAAATGAATCAAATGAAATTTATTTATGTAGGATTGTATGTGTTGGCTCAACCTTATTATATGTGTGGCTATTATCACTAATAAATTTAAATTTATTTTTTAAAAAAACTATAAGTTGATAATAATATTTGGAATGATAGTAGTTATAAATACATATAGGATTTGCATATGATTATAACTTAAGCATGTGAATGTGAAGTTCTCTTTTCTATGTTCATGCATGGATTCACATGGGTTTGAATGATAATAAGTATATAGTCTAGACATTCCGAGAATATGAGGCTTTAAGAAGCCCCAAGGAGGTCATTTAATTATCTCACTTCCCTAATTAACAAATGCACGTACTTATTTAATTTTATTCATATGTATATTTGTATTAGAATTTGGATAGAGCTTTAACTCATATGTATAAATAACTCATCCAAATAAAATACAATTTTTGGTATGATTTTTTATGCTTCCAATTATGTATACATGCATATGTATTTAAGATAACAAGTATATAGTCTAGACATCCAGGGAATACAAGATTTTAAGTATCCCCAACGATGTCATTTGATTATCTCACTTCCTTGGTTTAAATAATGGCACGTACTTGCTTACATCTTTATACATGTGTATGTGTATGTGATTAAAGAATGAAAAATCCTCTTTTCTATTAAAAAATGCATGCATCCATAGCCACTTAACTCACTAAAATGCATAACATGTAAAGATGGTGCCTTCTTTCCTATGTTCATATATAGATTTATATTATTTGAATGATAATAAGTATATAGTCTGGACATCCCAGGAATATGAGGCATTAAGTAGCCCTAAGGAGGTCATTTGATTATCTCACTTCCCTGGTTAATAAAGGCACGTACTTATTTAATTTCATCCCTATGTACATTTGTATTAAAATTTAGATAGAGCTTTAATTTGCATGTGTAAATAATTTAAATTAGTAAAATATAATTATCAAATGTATGCATTCATGATCATTTTTAAGTATGCCAAAATATGTTGTATGCATAGGTATGCTACGTGTTAAATCATATGCATGTTATGGGTGATGAAAAAGAATGGCTCAATATTATGTATGTGATAGTAATTCAACCACAATAATTTTAAGATGCCTTTCACATTGAATAGGGCTCCTTAAGGTTAACCTAAACCTAGAATTAATATAATATTTAATAAGCCATTCACTAAAGAGAACTAAATCATATTAATGTACTTTAGAAAGTGGCTTAAGGTAGGGATGAAAGAGGGTAAGCCTCTTTCCTCTCTTTATAACACTTAGATGCTAAGTGTAAATCAAATGAAACAAAATAAAATATATATTAAAATTTATAAATTATCTAAACAATTTAAAATGAAACCAACCATCATGTTGACTTAAATAATTTCAAATTTTAGAGAATCATAACTCTAATGCTTAGTCAAGACATACTACACAAAGCCTAAACACACATATTGGAATGCTAAGCCACCACATCTAGACCTAAGTTAGGATGGTATATGTATGTGATGATGTGTTTTGTTTTATTATGTGATGTTATAGGCTGGATGTTAGGAATATGGATCATAAACTGGATATTAGGTCGTTGGTAGCATAATATTATTTTCTACAGGGGATTGTGAGGGTAGCTCAAAAATAAATATAAATGCTTTGCTTACAGATTGCTTATGCCCCTAAGAATAATCCACATTAAGACAGGTGGGCTTGGTTACCCATGTGTAGGGTGCTAAGTCCAAATTATAAAATATTATTGCTTAGAATTATATGTATGTTTAGTTAATATATAGTTCACAGGTATAGTTAGATATACTTTTTTCCATAAAATGTAATTTTTGCAATAAGAATTAGGATTAGTGTTATGTGATTTAGGATGAGCAGTGGCCAAAAGGCTTAGTCCTGGGGTGCCCTGTGATTCCTTGGAGCACAATCAAATCAAAAGAAGGAAAGAAAAAGAAAAATAAATGAAGAATGAAGACCCCCATAATATTTATTTAATTTCAATTGCAATTATTCTTTTATAATATGGGTTGTATAAGGGTAGAGCTGAGCTACTCATATTTTCTCTTTTAAGGTGTATGGTTGTACCCAACCGCACCAGCCTTTTATTCTTTTACGAAATCTATTCATGTTTGATTGATGTTATGCTTAAATTGTGTAATAGAACCGCATGATTTTCATAGTTTCTTAAATGATTGATGATTGAATGTGTAGCCTTGATGCGATAAGCTCTTAGGATAAAGTTAATTTTCCTACACCAATTAACAACTCATAATTAAAATTTAAATCAACTCATAACTTCACTTTAAAGTTTAGGTTGTAATCAAGATAATTAAAATATTTAGCAATCCCTTATTTGTGTGTTGTATGTCTAACATCATGCATATCATATTGAGTCATTGCAAAAATGAAGGTCTCCATTTTAGCACTTTAGGGACCGCTTGACCTATGAGAGCAACCCCTTAAGATGGAGCTTCACCCTCCTTTCTCTCATGATTTGGCCAATAACTATAATTCATCATGCATTTTTGCATAAAAAATCTCAAAGCCTTTGTCCAAATGAATGTGTCAAAAATAATAAAAAGTGTAAAATTTTGCATTTGTTGACTAAGTCTTATGCTCATACCAGTAAAGATCTAGTCTCTTAGAGAGTGAGTTTAGGACTCTAGTTTTCTTTCCAAATTAAATAACAAACCTAACTATTTTGTAATTTCATAAGACCTGACTACATGGTTTTGAATCCTAAGAGGTGTTAGTTGGTGGCCACTCCAAGTGATTGTAAGTCCAGAAGAGTCGGATGGGTCTATCTTCTCTTGTGGAGTAGACCTTTATGTCCCCTTCTTAGAATTAGATCACGCTTTTAGCTTGTGTTAAAGCTTTCTAAATTTAGGTTATGAGATTGCTTATTTTCTTTAGGCTACAAGCATAAATCCTCACCTCTTAGGCATTTCCTCTTAAGAACCTAGCTTAAAATAAGCCTTGCTTTACCTTTCCATGTAAAGCAGGGGAAAGATCTCTAGTATATTCAAAGACCCATCTGGCTTAGGAGTATTTCTTAGGTGATTAGGTCCATTATAGGATAATGTTTCTATCTTTTAATATAGTACATTATATCTCAATGTCATACCCGATCACTTCAATAAGTACCCCTTAAGATCTACATGTGTCCCACACTGCATCCAAATTAAAACACCACATTCATTAAGTGATTCAAAAGCCCCAAACATGATTTTTATGATTTATTAAAGTTTAATATTTAATTAAGTTAATTAATCCCAAAGAGACTCAAAAAAATTAACTAAGTATGAAATATAAGCCCAAAATTCTAAGATAAATCTAAAACATGTATAATGATAAACAAAGTTTTGTCCTAAAGATTTCAAATCATTTGGGCTTATATGTTATGATCATTAAATAAATGAGTAAAACTCAAAATCAATAATTACACTCAAAATACTCAAAATCATTTAAGGCTTTAGATTTCATTGAAAACCTTTCAATTAGCTAAATACAAAGAGGGGTTAATCATAATTTTTAGAAACCTAAACAATTAGTTAAGAATTTTCTGTCCTAGGACACTTAACGTATAATTAATGATTAACTAGCCTAATTAATAAAGATTTTGATATTTAATTTGAACCATAGGCCCTAATTTTTTTTTCTAAATTTTTTCATGTTAAGCAAGTGTGCTTGAACACCAAAACACCTATTTGGGAATTTTCATAATTTTTAAATTAAATAATTAGGCTAATTAGATCATTTAAAAATTCAAATACATAACTCCTAATCCACTCATTAGAATGACATGGAATAATTATGAAAGATAGAGAATATCAATAGGAATGTTCTCTGAAAACTTCTGGTCATTTAAGTGAGTAATTTAGGATAATTTTTAAAGTTACACATTTCAATTAAACTTATGTCTAATGGATAAAAATTGAGGCTTTTATTTTTTTTCTTAATTCTCCTTAGCTCATTTATTCCATAAAGTATTTTTATTTTTATTTTTTTAGATTTTTTTATAGTTGGTTATAATTTTTTAAAATTCTACTCAATTAAACCTATTTAAAACCTAATTATATAAATTTACACAGTACGAAGTCAACTACGCTTTATGCATGGAGATAAGGGATTTGTTATTTAAACCATTCTTCAAGGAACTGACATGGATGGTGGCATATGCAGGATTTATTTAGGTTATTTGATAAAAAAATTGAATAGCTTAGATTAATCCTGAGAATAATAAAGGGTTAAATAAAATTTCTATCATGTGTTATTTATCGTCCATTCTTGATGGCGGTGGGCATTCTTTCTTTTCATGAGATTGAGAGAACTTGGGTATTGAAGGTGAGGGAAGAATATATGTGGATAACTAGCACTCCCACCAATAATTGCCAAGGTTTTGCCACCAAGCTCTCAAACCATAAGAATAACTCAATAATTTGTAATTGCCAAAAGATCTCCTTCATTCTAGTAAGGGGGGCTATTTATAGCCATTACAAGTATCTTTCAAAAGAAAAGAATTCAAAACATGGAGGGAAAGATGGGTGGCCATATTAATGTGAAGTATTAAATTACCTCATTAGTTTATGCCATCCACCCATTTCACATGCTATTATTTTATGTGAATTCAACCACCTCACATGTCATGCTTTGAATTTTTAAATGCAAATTTTTAAACATGGAGATTCTAGAAGAAAATTAAAAATTACATAAATAAGAAAGATGAAATCATAAAATAAACCTTAGCAGGCTAATGGGTTATGCCTTCTTCTTTCTTAAATTTTCTTGGGCTTTAGCTTGAGATCTTGTAAATGAACCTTGAGCTCTAATTTTTGGATCTTCATGATGTTCTACATCAACTCCCCTGGGCTCAATTAAACTCTGCTCCATAGAGTTGAAATCTAAGAAGTCTTCTACTAATTGTGGTGCTAAAATCTCCAAATAAATATGTGTCAACCATGTGTCTTTAGCAGATGGCTTATTCTTCCAATGAACTAGGAAATGATATTTAGAAGCTGGATTAATGGGTGCTTCCTCGGTGATAATATAGTCAACTTCAAAGAAGAGGGCTTCTACAAGTACGGTGTTATATCTCCTGCTAAAGAGTTAGACTGAACAAGTTGAGGTTTGTTAATTCCTTCATATGATAGAATATCTTCAATATTAATAACTGGATGAATGAGCATATCAGCAGGAAAATCAAGGTGATAACCATTAGTTCCAATTTTCTTAAGAATTTTAAGCGGGCCACAAGGTCTTGCATGTAATTTCTTATAACTGGTTGTTTGATAATGCACAGGTCAAATGTGAATCAATATATAATCACCTTCTTTATATTCTTTTCTTGAACAATTATGATTTTCCTTAGAAGCATAGTTATAGTAATTTTCTTTCTTATATCTTCATGAAGGCTTTGAAAATCTTTAACAAATGAGATGATGCATCAGAAAATACATGAGATGGTAGGTTTGCTACATCTATTGGTCATCGTGGGTTTTAACCATAGACTATCTCAAATGGTGATTTTTTTGTAGTTCTAGAAATAGTACTGTTATAGGCAAATTTTGAGGTTGGTAAATGTAAATCCCAATTTCTAAACTTTTACCCAAACATCTAAAAATTTCTTAAAAATTTAACTACTTGATTTATCCATCAGTTTGTGGGTGAAAGAGAGAAAAAAAAATTTGGTGCCTAATAATGTCCATAATATTTTCCAAAAATATGAGACAAACTTAACATATCTATCAGAAATAATGGTTAAAGGGAGACCATGGAGTGGCACTATTTTCTTAAAAAAATTATTTGGCTATATAAGAAGCATCATTTATTTTTTAACATTATAAGAAAAGAGCCATTTTTGAGAACCTATCCACTACAAAATATCATGTCCTCGAATTGTCCTAGGAAATCTAGAAAATCCATTGATAGGTCTTCCCAAGGCCTATAAGGAATAAGTAAGGTAGTGTATTATCCAGACCTTTGTTTGATAGTTTTAGCCTGTTTACAAATTAAACATTGAGCCAGTAATTTTTGAACATCTCATTTTAAAGAAGGTCAATAAAATCTATTTTTTAATAAACATATGGTCATATCCTTTCCAAAATGACCACCTACACCCGACAGCATGTAGCTTAGTGATAAGGAATTCTCAGAGAGAAGATTGAGGAATGCATAGTTATTTTCCTTTATATAAATATCCTTTAATTATCAAGAATGTTCCTTGTAAAGTTCTTCGTTTATCTAGGTGTTCAAGATAAATTAGGTGAAAGTCAGGGCACATAATATATTCATCTTTAATTCTATCAAATCCTAGGATTCTCAATTCTATAGAGAAAATCATTAGGTTTATTCTCAATTCCAGGCTTATGCTTTAGAACAAAAGAGTAGTTTTAAAAATTCAACCCATTTTGCATGCCTATGACTTAATTTTTGTTGAGTATTAATGAAATTTAAGGTATGATGATCAGAATTAAGTATAAATTCTCTATATAAAAGATAGTGTCATCAATACCTTAATAATTGAATTACAGCATAAAACTCTCTATCATAAGTGGAATATCGTTGTTTAGCTTCATTTAACTTTTCACTAAAGAATGTTATAGGATGATTCTCTTGACTTAAAATTCCACTTATCCTAATTCTTGAATCATCACATGTCACTTCAAAGGCTTTAGAAAAATCAGGAAGCCTAAGGATCCGTGTAGAAGTGATAAAAACTTTAATTTACTCTAAGGCCTTTTGTTATTCAAAATTATCTAATTTTAGTATATCGTATTATGGCAACAATGGTACTAAAATTCTTGATAAATCTCTGATAAAAAGTGGCTAAATCATGGAAGCTTCTAACTTTAGTAAAACTTTTAGGTGATGGCCAATCTAAGGTTGCTTTCGCTTTAGAAGGATCAGGTTTAAGTCTAGTTGTGGATATAATAAAGCCTAAAAAGATTACCTAGCTTGCAAAAAGAAATAATTTTTAAATTAATGTATAATTTCTCTTGTCTTAGTATTTCAAAGACTTTTTGTAGGTGTTGTAGATGCTCATTTTCACTTAGACTAAAAATTAGAATATCATAAAAATACACCACCAAGAATTTACCTATATATGGTTTAAGAATAGTATTCAGTAATCTCATAAATGTGCTAGGAGCATTTGAAAGTCCAAAGGGCATGACAAGCCATTCATAAAGTCCATCAAGGGTCTTAAAAGCCATCTTCCACTCATCTCCTGGTCTAATCCAAATTTAATGGTATCCACTTTTTAGATCAATCTTTGAAAAAAAAATTGCTCCTCATATTAAATATAACATATCATTTAATCAGGGAATAGGAAACCAATATTTGATAGTAATTTTATTTATTGCTCAACTATCAACACACATTCACCATGTTCCATTTTTTTTTGGAGTTAATAATGTTGGGACCTGATAAGACTCTCTTGAATAAAACCCTTTTTTTAATAATTCCTCAACTTGTCTTTTAATCTCAACATGCTCGATAGGGTTCATCCTATAATGTGGAAGATTAGGAAGTTGAGAACCAGGTAAGAACTCAATAGCACGTTAAACATATCTTAGAGGAGGTAGCTCATCAGGAAGCTCATTAGGTGCAATATCTTTAAAATCAAAGAAGAGATTACAGCAGGTATGTGAGTCTCATTAGAGTCTAGTATGACTTCTTTTACATGTAATATATGAAGAAGAAATGGATCAAAAAATTCTTTTTGTAAAGCTCCAAAACCTATCATTTCTACCTTTGGGGTCAAAGGAGGAAGAGTAAATGTTTTAAAATAAGAATCAGAAATGTTAGTATTAAGCCTAATAGTAGAATTTTCTTCGATAATTAATTGAAGTTTAGCATTTTTCTTCAATAGAGGCTTAGGATGCAAGTCAAAAGTTGTTTTGTGTGGTGTTATGGAGGGTGTTTTTTCTACTGGTTTTATTGGTAGGAGTTTAATAGTTTTATTATTATGTTTAAAAACATAAGTACTTTCCCTACCATAGTGAATAACATTCATATCATACAACCAAGGTCGTCCTAAGAGAATGTACATAGGGAGAACATCACACCATATTTGATCCTCATAGCTTCCTATTTTAATTGGAACTAAACATCGATTGGTGATGGGAAGAGATGTATGATTTACCTAGCTAACATGAAATGGTTCTAGGTGAGGTTCATATTTTAGGTTGGATCGAGTTAAGGTGTGTTGAAATGACATTCATAGCACTTCCTCCATCTATAATTAACATATATCTCTTTTCATTACACAAAACATACATGCTAAAAATGTTTTTTCTCCTCCAATCTTGCCTCATTTTTAATTACAGTAAGACAACTCACCACATTAACCTGAGGGTCATCAATTAATTCAAATTCTTCATCAGATAATGGGGTGTCATCATAAACTTCTTCTAGATTATCATCTATTGGGTTTTCAACTTCTTCTAAAAATAAGATTTGAGCTTTACATTGATTTTTTATTTGACCCTTTTTAGGACATTTAAAGCATATTACTTCCCTAGTGCTCTTAGAGTTCCCTTCAATTGAAGTTTTAGGCAAAAAGGTTGGGTCATTTGGATGGGTGGGTTTAACAATAGATCTATGGGATGAAATGGAAGGTACTTGACTTTTAGTTTTAGAGATGAAATTAGATTTCTTTTATTGTTCAACCAATAATGTATAATGAAATGCATCCTCTAAAGATTGTGGGTCAAATAATTCAACTTATTTTTAATGTCAATCCTAAGTACAATAATAAATTTATTAGCTAATTTCCAATCATTATCAGCACAATCAGTTCTAGAAACTAGATCTTCAAAAATATTCAAGTATTTAGTTACAAGATGATTTCCTTATCTCAAAGTTAATAATTGACTATGTAGGTTCTTATCATGATGCCTAGGATAGTATTTTGCTCTTAACATTTCTTTCACTTCTATCCAGGTGAGGTTTGTCCTTCTTAATCTTTATTCTTTAGCTAAAGTATTTGTCCAATAAATTTTAGCATGCCTATCAATTTCATTTTAGTGAAAGTAACCCTTTGGTAATCATCCATTTTATACCAATCAAAGAAGTCATCCATTTGAACTAACCAATCGAGAAATTTATTTGGGTCATGTATATCATCATAAGTTGGGGCTTCTACTTTAACTCTTCAAGATGGATCATTAGAGTCTTTTATAGTCTTAAAATAATTTTCTTCCCATCCACCATTTCTAGCAATTGATGATCTTCTAAGTGGTTGGTTTTCTCTATGGTTTGGATATTAATATTCTTCATGTATCCCTATTGGCACAGTCTGAGCAAGTATTGGAGGAGGAGTTGGCAGTCTATTCTTTTGTAGATGAGCTATACTAGTATACATTTATTGTTTAAGTTCTTGCATTTAATTCTTACTTTCTTTTAATATTTGTTGAATTTTAATTCATAGTCATGGATCCTAAGATCTAAGGCATCAACAAATCTAGTCAAATTTTCAACTTGATCTTAAGAGATAGATTTTGGTGCCATGAAATTTTTTTAAAAGAAAAAAAAAGATATATGAAAAGGGATCAATGAAAAAAATAAAATAAAATAAATAAGTATAATATAATTCTGCAATCAAAGTGAAAGTTTAGGCTAAGAGAACTTTCAGGTGAGAAGGGGGGTACAAGACCACTTAAATCCCAAGCTCTCCTTAGACAGTTTAGGTCATTTTGACAAAGTTCTATTTAGCTTCCAAAATCACCATGTTCAACACACTTATGTTATTATGCATGCATGTTTTTTTAGTGCAATGAAAAAAAAATGCTCAAATTTATCAAGCCTCTTTTTTTTCTTAAGAAAGCAAGTTATCATTAATTAATCAAAAAAACTTCTAAAATTAATTATAAAGAATAACAAAGATAATAAAGCAAGTAATTAGATTTTTATTTGCACTAATGGCTAGGCTATTTTTAGGGTGAAGCGCTACCTCACTAAGGTGCTCTCTTAATTTTTTTATTCTTTTTTTTTAAGTATATAATGGAGCTTACTAATTAAAATTTTATGCTATCACCATAAACTGCAAGCAATATATATCTTTCCAAGCTACTAATATGTATTTAAACTATCATATAAAAGAAAATTAATTAACCTCACAAGTCCAAGAAAAACTCACAAGTTTGAAAACAAGTCTACCACTTAAGATGCTCCCTTTATTGAAGCAAACTTTTGACCAAATTTGCTCCTTCCAAAGCTTCGCTCTGATACCAAATTTGATGGAGGTGGGTGTTCTTTCTTTCAATGAGATTGAGAGAACTTGGATATTGGAGGTGAGGGAAGAAGATATGTGGATACTAGCACTCCCACCAAGGATTGCCAAGGTTTGGCCACCAAGCTCTCAAACCACAAGAATAACTCAATAATTTGTAATCACAAAAAGTTCTCCTTCAATCTAGTAAGGGGGGCTATTTATAGCCATTACAAGCATCTTTCAAAAGAAAAGATTTCAAAATATGGAGGGATAGGAGGGTGGCCACATTAATGTGAAGCATTAAATTACCTTATTATTTAATGTCATCCACTCATTTCACATGTTATTATTTTATGTGGATTCAACCACCTCACATGTCATGCTTTGAATTTTTAAATGCAAAATTTCAAACATGGAGTTTCGATAAGAATATTAAAAATTACATAAATAAGAAAGATGAAATCATAAAATGGACCTTAGTAGGCTAATAGGCTATGCCTTCTTCTTTCATGAATTTTCTTAGGCTTTAGCTTGAGATCTTATAAATGGACCTTAAGCTCTAATTTTTGGATCCATGATATTATGCATCAATTCTAATCACACAGAATAAATTGTTTGTGAGTCATCTTCAAGCTCTAGCAAGAGACAGAGACTATCTACCTTTCATCGCTTAATTTAAGCTAATAAATATCACATTCTTATGAGAAAAAAAATTCAAAATAATTTAGGAGAAGAATATTAGGGATCCCTGTGGCTTGATTTGAATGAAATGAAAAATCACTTTACAAAACCAAGATCCTAAGGTCATTATATAGTTTTAAAGTCTCACCACACTAGAGCCAATGTCTACTGGATTAATCAACTGAGGAAGCTTTTTCTTAAAGAGATGAAGCCCTATTGTGGAGATCTGCCTTTGCCTCCTCATTAGTTACTGTCAAGACCAAAGCTAAACTGCTGCTTGTTAGAGTTTGGTTATCTATATGCTTCGATGCTTCGATTGTATAGGATTTAGTTCATTCATAATTGTGTAGGTCTAGGGAAGATGTGAAATGATTTTCTTTGAGGTTTAGTGTGCTACGATCAAGCTTGAATGGCTTTGATGGTGGCGAGGACTATGGTGAAAGGTAACCTCTAATATGTTGAGGGATTGACTCTAGGATATAAGTGAGGCTTCTTAATGCCTTAAGTTATTTGAATTCTAATTAAATGGAGATGCACATGTGAAACTCCATTTTGGGCTTGGTTTATGCATGCTTAGTCAGTTGTGTTATAGGGTAGATAGAAATGGGCTAGGATTGATGAGATGGAGTCCCTCTAGTGGGTGGCAAGATTTGAGGCAATATGATGAGAGGGACTTTCCATGGTGAGTGAATCAAGATTTGTCACATTGTGGCCATGGCTTTTCTTGGTTAATGGTTAGGAAAACAAAATTTGGCTCAAATTGAGTCAGCAGGGGTGAGCTCATGAAATGCTAAGGTGGCCGCCCATGCTGAAGGGAGAAGTTGCCATGCTATTTTGAGATTTTGTCTTTGTTTGAACCCTTAGTTCACTTGGTTTAGGCTAAACTGGGTTCACCATGGCTAAAGCTCACTTGGGAAGGTGTGGAGTGGTCCAAGGGACTTTTCATGGTACCAAGCCCATTTATCATAATTGGCTACACTTAAGGGGGTTAAGCAAATAACACCTTCAAGTAAACTTATTAGATTCAAAATTATTATAATGATCACTATTTACTGAACACAACCCCTTGTAAAAAATAATATTAGTCTAATAAACATCACTCTAACATCCAAATTACAAGCATACAACCCTAACATCAAGTCTAAAATAGTACACCAAAAATACGAAAAATTAATACATCACATTAAAAGCACTCACCTAATTTAATTCTAAGGTTGGTTTCTTATCAATCTAATGTGTGTGCAAAGGCTGGTGTGGTATGACAAAGTTAGGCTTTAATGTTCAAGTTATAATTTGAAAGTGATATTTAACGTATTACCTTTAGATGATTTCAATTCAGATGATTAATAATTTTTATGGTAGATTTTAATTAATGATTTAATCTATGTTTGACTTGAATTTATTATTTTCAAGAGTATAAGGAATGATAGGGCCCACATGGGGGTATGACCTACTCTTACTCATACCAAGGTCCTAATAGAGTGAACACTTTATCAATGGATCTAAGTGACTTTTATAAATTTTTAATCGACTTAATTAATGATGAGATGTTTTAATAAAATTTTAAGTTATAGTCTATTTAAGTTCAAATGATCATTATAAACTTATGAAACATGCACTAAGATTAAGGATATACCTTAGAAGTCACTTCATGATATATTTAATTTTGAATTATTATTAGATTTCATATCATTTATTAATTAAAATAGGAGAAAAATGTCAAATCATGACCAAAATAACTCTCAAAACTATGTAGATGCTCTATGAAGTTGGGGGACTTCAAATGAACAACTAATAAAAAAAATTAAGATTAATTTAAGTTAATTTATTTTTTTAATTATTTTTAATTTTTATGATCTAAAAAATATTTAAATTAAAATAAAACTCATAAAATTATGAAACCTTATAGGGATATTACGGATGGATCCCTAACACTTCTATAAAAGTTTCATGCTATTTAGAGATTAATTTAAAATTTTGTGATTTATTTGAAATATTTAAATATTTAAATAATAAAAATTTTAATATTCAAAATAGGTGAATCTCATTTTTCTCATGTCTTTGCTATTAAGGTCAGCTTACAAAAACAATTTGGTATTTATTTTTATTTTTATTTGATTTTTATGATTTTTTTAAGTCCAATGGTAATTAATGTAATTTTGAAATTAAATTAAATACAAATGCAATTGAAATTAATTTTAATCGACTTAATCAACCCCAAGTCTCATGAGATTATTTCTTAAGGACAAGAGAGACCCCAAGGACATCCATGGAGAATTGAATAACTTTAGATTTATTTAATAATTAATTATTTTTTAAGAAGAATATGAATAATATCAGAAAAAATAACTTAGTTATAACATCAAAATATTCTTCTTGATTAAGGGAATTCAAAAGAAATATTTTTAAGGTTATTTACATAATCATTTATTATAATTTATATGATTTTATTAACATTAAATGCCTTCTAAACAACTATTTCTGAATGATATCAATAATACATTAATTATTTTAGTTCAACATATCATGATGATCCTTCAAAGCATCTCATTAATTTTAAGATGCATTATAAGGTCATTAAATCATTTGAACTTGGTCTGAGTGACTTATGAGATTCTTAATTAGAGGGGTTAATTAATGGTTTAGTGAAAATAGATAATTAAACCTACTAAAGCTCGTTAAAATAACTAAATATGGTTTAAAGTGATTGTTATTCTTTTCCACAACCCTTCCTAGTCATTAAGTGATTTAAAATCTTAAAATGTAATTTTATGACTTTTAGAATTTATTAATTAATTATTCTAATTATCTCTTGAATTAACCCTAAAGTTTTATCAAATCATGAAATATAACCTCAAAAAAAATTGGGAAGAATTACAAAAATACATAAGAAAATACAAAATCTACCCTAGAAATTTCAAAATATTTAGGTTTATATATTAGGACTAATTATACTAAGTAAGATTTTAATGATTAGCCAATTACTCTCAAAATATCCTAAACTAACTATAACTTTTAATTTCATTGAATACTTCTTTATTAGTTGATCACAAATAAGGGTTATTTGTTTTTTTTAAAATTTTGTGCAATTAGTCATGAATTTTTTAATTTTTAGATGATTTAATTAACTATTAATGGCTAATTAACTCTAAAATTTGTGATTTCGACTTTTAATTAATACTACAAGCTTCAATTTTTTTTCTAAGTTCCCTATGTCAAATAAGTGTCTTTAACCATGAAACTTTTTATGATTTTACATTTAATTATTAAGCAATTTATCTATTATAAGTATATAATTTTATAACTTAAAATTTATACACCTAAATGCTATGAAATTTTAATTGGAATAGAAGGACACCCTAAGAGACACCCTCTAAAAATTTCAGGTCATTTAGCTATGTAGTTTGGAATTAATCTCAAAAATGAGATTTTTAATAAAGCTTTAATTAGTCTCAAATTATCCACTAAAATTTGGAGCTTTTATTTTTCTTAGATCCTACTCAATTTTTGGGCTCAAAAGTATTTATTTAATTTTTTTTGTGTGTGCATGATTTATTATGAATTTTTAAAGTTTTAGTTAATTAAATTGCTTATTTAGGATTTAATTAACCTCAAATTTGGGGTTTTAGAATTTAACCTAGCTTATTTTTTTCAAAGTGTGTTTATCATCAAAAATAAATTTTCTATAATTTTAAAAGCATTTGTAAAGTGATTTTTAGTCATTTCAATTTAAAATTTAATAACTCATTATTTCTTTGTTTAATTGCCATGAACTTTTTTCTATAACTAAGGGTTGACATTAAGAACATCTCATAAAAAAATCAAACCATTTGAGGTTTTTATTTTAGGATTGATTTTAAAAATTAGTTTTCATTAAAATTTTCTTTAATCCTAAATTACCCAATAAAAAACTAGAATTTTAGGTTCATTAGATTCCTCTCTGAATGCTCTTTTTAGAGAGGAGTCATTTGTATTTTTGATTTAGTATTTTTTTAATTTATTTTTTTAAATTTTAAGTATTTCTATGTTATAGTCTATTTAAGTTCAAATGATCTTTATAATCTTATGAAACATGCCTTAGGATTAAGGAAATACCTTAGAAGTCACTTCATGGTATATTTAATTTTGAATTATTATTGGATTTAATATTATTTATTAATTAAAGAGGAGAAAATGTCAAATCATGACCAAAATAACTCTAAAAACTATGTAGATGCTCTATGAAGTTGGGGGACTTCAAAGGAACAACTAATAAAAAATTAAGATTAATTTAAATTAATTTTTTTAATTATTTTTAAATTTTATGGTCTAAAAAATATTTAAATTAAAATAGAACTCATAAAATTATGAAACCTTACTAGCATATTAAGGATGGATCCCTAGCACTCCTATAAAAGTTTCATGCTATTTAGAGATTAATTTAATTTCTTGTGATTTATTTGAATTATTTAAAAATTTAAATAATAAAAATTTAATATTCAAAATAGGTGAATCTCATTTTGCTCATGTCTTTTCTATTAATGTGAGCTTGCAAAACAATTTTGGTATTTTTATTTGATTTTTATGATTTTTTTAAAGCCCAATGGTAATTAATGTAATTTTGAAATTAAATTAAATACATGTCCATTTGAAATTAAGTTTAATCGACTTAATCAACCCCAAGTCTCTTGACACTATATCTTAAGGTCAAGAGAGACCCTAAGGACATCCCATGGAGAATTGAAAAACTTTAGAATTATTTAATATTTAATAATTAATTAGTTAGTTTAATTAATTCTATTTTTAAGAAGAACATGAATAATATAAAAAATAACATAGTTATTACATCAAAATATTCTTCTTGATTATGGGCATTCAAAAGAAATATTTTTAAGGTGATTTACATAATCATTTATTATACATTATATGATTTTATTAACATTAAATGCCATTTAAACAACTCTTGATGGATGATATCAATAATACATTAATTATTTTAGTTCAACATATCATGATGATCTTTCGAGGCATCTCACCAATTTTAAGATGAGTTATAAGGTCATTCAATTATTTGGACTTAGTCTGAGTGACTTTGTTGACCTCACTTTTGGAGTGAGTTCTCAATCTTATCTTAGACTTAGGAGTTTTCTAGACACTAAGACTTTCTTAGTCATATGACACTTCTAGTACTTGGGTAAACACTTAATCTAAGCCTAGAAATTTACAATGATTAATCATAGAATTTTCCTGAGCTTTAGGACTTAGGAAAAATTCACCTACCCGTAGCCTAAACCCAAATCCAATCCAGATTCACCTTATGAAAACCTACAATCAAACTCAATTTTAAATCCAAATCAAATCCAAATCAAATGATTTAATCTACCTCCATGAGCTTAGCCAAATTTGCCTCCAAATCACTCCAAACTTAAGTGATTTTCTCATGAGTAACTTATATACTCAATTACCTTCCTAATATAAATGAAATATAAATTCAAATAGCCAAAACTAAATCCAAAATCAAATCAAAACCCAATTTAAACCCATTAAGCCATTTCCTTGAACTTGGCCAAAACCCATCTAAATCAAACCAAAATTAATGAATTTTCTTCCAATCAATCATTCTTTCAATCATCTATCCAAATATAAATGAAACCTACAATCATCTAGCCAAATTAAAATCAACCCAAGTCAAACCAAATTTCCTTATGACTTGAAAATTCCAAATGAACCAAAACCCATCATAACCGAATTCATTACAGTTGGATTTATATTTCAATCCTAAACTCATATATAAATTCAATAAACCTTAATCAAACCAAAATCAAGTCAATTGATAACTTAAGATTCACTTGACCCAAAGTGACCTAAAGAACCCATTTGAACTAAGTTCTAATCCAACCCAAATTGGATTGAACCAAGCCCATTCAAACCTCATACCATGAGCATTGATCACCCTAGGATGATCAATTGCCTTGAATTAGGTCAAACCAAGTCAACCCTTAGCTATATGAAACCCAAAATAGCCAAAACACATTCTACACCAAATCAATTGAAACCAATGATTCACACCAACCCAAAATCAATACTTGAACATGACTTGACCTTCAATTGAGCCAAACTAAACCCAATTGGCCATCTTGACCCAAGTTGACCCAAATGGTCAAAATAGGTCAAATCAAAATCCAATACAAATTAATTGTAACCAATGGCTCAAGTTTATTCCAAATTGATTATTAAACTTGACCAAGGCCATAATTGAATCCAATTTGGCCAATTGAACCCAATTAACCCACCTAGCCCAAATTGACATAAAAGGTCAAATTAGACTAAACCTGAATTAAATCAAAATTAAATTAAACTAAAGTATACAATCCTCTCCAAATAGTCATATGAACTTGACCCAACCCTTGGTTTGATCAAATTTGACCATTAGGTCAACCTAACCCATTTTGACTCAATTTGACCCAAATGGGTCAAATTTAGCCAAACTAATCAAATGAACTCCAAATAACATGAAATTTGGTCCAACTCACTTTTGACTCATTTTAAATCTGCTCAAATCAAATTCAATGCCAAATGACCACTCTAACCTTGGGCTAAGGGTGTCACATAAGATAAAACACCCCATGTAAATGCTCATTTCTCTTTCTTGGCCACTTAGCACTCATTCATTGGTCCACATAGGCTCCAAGTACACTTACCAACCTGCCCCAAGAGGTGGTTGGATTGGCCATGATACATGGGGAGGTGAATTCACCTCACCTCCTCCATTGGAACACTTGGCAAGCAAGGACTCCCACTCCCCTTGCCTTATGCATTCACACACCTTACTTCACTCAAGTGAAGCCACCTAGAATGATTCCCTGTCATTCCCAACCACCCTAAGCCATAGGAAATCCACTAGGGGCCAAAAATCAACATTAGTGGGGGATTTTTGGTCAAAACCAAATACAAGAGAATAGAAGTTTGAAAACTCATTCTCCTACCCTCATTCACTCTCCAAGAGCTCCTCCAAGCAACTAGCAAAAATCCCCCCACTCCTTTTGAGCTAAAAATACCAAAATCGGGCAGATTCTTGTGAGAAAGTAGCAGTCATTGATGAACACAAGATTTTGAGGCAAGACAAGAGCCCAAGTCCATTCCAAAGCTTCTTATTGCATTTAGGTGCATGCTCAGTTCAACACGCCAAAAACCATCCTCGATGAGGTAATTTTTAGAAACTGTAGTCAGCCTTTGGAGCTTTTGTTTGTCATGATTTTTTGCTCGATTCTAGGAAAACTCCTTAGATAACCCTTGTATTTTTCATTTTACATCATCCCTACAAGAATCAAAAAGTTTTTTTGACAAGAATCATTGTGAAATCGAGCCCAAACGGACCCTATTCTATTCAATTTTCACGAAAATCCAATGATTTTAATATTCTACATCTCGGAAGAAGACGACATAGAAACCATTTGATCCGATTCAAAAGGGATGGATGGCTGTGATTTTGCATTAGATCAGCCCATATCCGTCCATTTTAGCTCATCAAATTACATGGATCGATCTGGATCATCTAATCCATGATCGGATGGTCTAATCTGATCTGTGTGGAATGGACCATTTTCTCGCTCACGAAACTACGGCACCAATCAGCTTTCGCCATGTGGCAACGCATGCCACATGACCGCCCGACCCAATTGCACGATGCTGCAGAATGCGTTGCCCCGTAAGTGCCGCATGGTGCTGAATGGGTTAAGTAGAAAATTAAGGGTTTTTCAGGTTTTAAAAAGTAATTAAATTTTTTAAAACTTCAAAAAGTTATAGAAAATAAAGTACTAAATGAAAAATTGCAAGTAAAGACTCATTGGATACCTCACTTTTGAGAGGAATCCAAAAAATCCAAAATCCTCAAAATTTAATGAATATTTTGAGCTTAATTTAAGTTTTAGTGAAAATAATATTTTATCAATTATGCTAAAAATACACATCATATCTTGATTTGAAATTTTGAGGAACTGAAACTGAAGTTAAGGTACACCTACCATAAAAAATACAAGTCAAAAGGATTTTTGTATAGGAAGATATTGAATTTTTAAGCTCAAATGATCTATTTTAGTGAAATAAATTAATAGATTTTATAAAAATCATGAAAAATCATTTAAATCAGCAGAAACTTTAGAAAACCATAATAAATCATATAAAAATCATAAAAATACAAATAAATACTTATTTTAAAGTTATTTTATAGAGGAATCCATTAAAATTATCCTTAATTAATTTTAAATAGTAATTAGAGCTTGATTAGGGTTTAATTAAAAAATTAATTACTTTAATTACTCCCTAATTACTTAATTAATTAACCACAAATTTTTGAGATTATTTAAGGGGATAACCTCTGCCTCCCCTAATTTTCTTGGGATTTATTAGTTAATTAATTAGGTGAATTAGCTAATTAGGCCTTAATTACTCTCCTAACTTGATTAAGGGTTAATTAATCACATGAAAATAAATTAATTAAATAATTGGGCTCATTTGTCACTATATAATAATGAAGATACTTATGGATTAAATTGGGGCCTCTTTCCTAATCTTTTCCCTAAGTCTACTTCATTTAGAGGATAGTTAACTCATGTGGCAATTAAGTTTGAATTTAATTAGGTGATTAACGATTTCATTAATATAATTAAAATCTAAAACACATCATAACCTAATGAATAAATTCATGGGTAGATCTTTAGGTGTTTAATAACCTAAATACATTTAAGAAAAATATAGTTAACTCACATGGGTGGGAAAGCAATAAAAGTACTTAATTAAGTTCATTAACCTAATTAATTATTAATTATGAGCTAATTGTATTAGGCCCTTTCAATTCATAGGATCATTGTAAGTTATTTTCCATTCATGTCATGCTGGCTCATAATTATTTAATTAATTACTTTAAGGCAACATAGGCAAGGGTTAATTAATTGATTTAATCCATATCATAACTTAATTAACTCATAAAATTAACATAATTACTTTTCATTAAACCAAATTAAATCACAAACATGGGAATAGATTAGGATCAGCAAACTTTCCCTCATTTCATTAAATCAAATCAAAATGTAAACTTAAAATGATGATTAAAAAGCCTTGGCTTTCTTTAAATGCTTCTATTTGAGATAATTGTCCTTAGGAGTTAGTTTGATTGAATAAAACATGTGTTTTATGCCTTATTATTCCTTTCCAATCATATTAAATGATGTGTGTCATGTGATTCCATGAATTCATATTTTTAAAATATTTAAATTTAAATGAAGTTCCTTTATGTCAAGCTTGCGTGTTGATTAACTTTATATATGTGTGGCTATTATCACTATTAAATCAAAATTTATTTTAAAAAATTTACAAATCAACTACAATATTTGGAGTGATAATAGTTATAAATATTTATAAGCTTGCATGTGTCTATGGTTTAGAACATGTGATATGGAGTTCTCTTTCTTTAGTCTACATCGATTTACATAAAGTTTGAATGTTAATAAGTGTGTAGTCCATTTGAAAAGGACACAACATTTTTTTGAATTCATTCATATATATCTCTATGTTATAATTTAGATAGAACTTTAGCTTACATGTAAAAATAATTCAATTGAAATAAATACAACTTTTGCATGATTTTTCATTCTTGTAGCCATTTATACATTCATGTGTATTTAAGAATAGTGGGTATATCTAGTATGGACATTTCGGGGATGCAAGGCTTTAAGTAGTCCCAAGGAGATCTTTACCTCACTCCCCTAGTTTAACAATAGCAAAGTACTTGCTTTAAACTTGTATACACTTGTATATTCATTTAGTTAATGAATGAAAATCTCCTTTTTCAACTTTAGCTCACATATATAAATAATTCAATTGAAATAAATACAACTTTTGTGTGATTTTTTCATTCTTGTAGTCACTTGTACATTCATGTGTATTCAAGAATAGTGGGTATATCTAGTTTGGACATTCCGGGACACAAGGTTTTAAGTAGCCCCAAAGAGGTCTTTACCTCACTCCCCTGGTTTAACAATGGTGAAGTACTTGCTTAAAATATAAATACACTTGTATGTGCATTTAGTTAATGAATGAAAATCTCATTTTTAACTTTAGCTCAAATGTATAAATAATTTAATTGAAAGAAATATAAATTTTGCATGATTTCTCCATTATTGTAGTCACTTGTACATTCATGTGTATTCAAAAATAGTGGATATATCTAGTTTGGATATTCCAAGGACACAAGACTTTAAGTAGCCCCAAGAAGGTCTTTACCTCACTCCCCTAGTTTAACAATGGCGAAGTACATACTTAAACCTTTTATACACTTGAATGTGCATGTAACTAATGAATGAAAATCTCATTTTCTACAAAATACACATATGCATCTTTCATTTAAAGTGTGCTAAAAGAAATATGTTGCAAGTATAATTACTCTTAGAATTAAGTCATATGCATGCTACATGTAATGGAAATGAATAAATTGATATATGTCATATGATAGTAATTCAATTGAGTTAATCCTAAGAAGCCTTTCATATTAAAAGAAATTATTTAAAGTGAACCCAAACTTAGGATTAATTAAAATAGGTAATACGCCATTCACTAAAGAGAATCAAATTAAATCAACATGCTTTAGAAAGTGGCTTAGGGTAGGGATGAAAAAAGGCAACCACTTTTCTTCTCTTTACAACGCTTAGTTGCTAAGTGTAGGCCATATGAAATAAAAGAAAATACTAAGTAAAATTCTCAAATCAATTAAATCACTTCAAATGAAATCAACCTTTTATGATAAAACATCCTTTCACACTTAGAAAATCATAACCTTAATGCCTTGTTAGGACATACCACATAAGCCTTAATACACACACATTACAATTAAATCGCCACTTCTAGCTTTATATTAGCATGGTGCATGGTGTGATGTATGTATTATTTTGTAATGTATTATTTTAGACTAGATGTTAGGGTGTATATTTTGTAGATTGGATGGTAGGCGTGATTAGTCTAATCATATTTTTTGCAGGGAATTATGCTTAAGTCGCTTAAAAATAAATATAAATACTCTCTTTTGTAAGTTGTTTAACCCCCTAAGCATAATCCAAGCTAAGACAGATGGACTTGGTTACCCATGTGTAGGGTGCTTAGTCCAAATTATAAATATAACTACTTGGGAATATATATGTGTTTAGCTAACACTTATTTTGCAGGTGTAGTTTGATTTTTTTCCTATTTTTAATGTAATTTTATATTAGAAATTAGGATTAGTACTATGGGGGTTAAGGATAAGCATTGACCAGAAGGCTTAGTTGTGGGGTGCCATGTGATGCCTTGAAATGGCATACTTTTCTTAATTTCTTCAATGTTTGATGTTTGAATGTGTGGCGTGGATATGATTAGTCTCTTAGGATAAAATTAATTTTTCTACCCCAATTAATAACTCATAACTAAAATTTTCTATAATTCATAATCTCACATAAAGCTTAGGACATAAATCAAGATAATTAAAATATTTAGAACCCCTTAGCTAAATGTTGTATATTTAACATTATGCATTCATATTATCTCACTCTTGCTAAGAGAGGGTTTTCATCCTTGCACGATAGGACTTGACCTTTGAGGGTCTCCTCTGTGTTGGAAAACACCCTTTCTCATTGATTTAGCCCATAATCAATCTCATCATGCATGTAGACATATAAAAATCCCAAGCTTTGTCCAAATTAAGTGTCAAAAATTAAATAAAATCTAAAAATATTTTATATTATACTAAGTCATTATTCATACCACTCATGCTCTAGTCTCTTAGGGAGTGGATTTAAGGACTTTAGTTTCTTCTTAAATAAATAACAACCTAACTAATCTTGCAAATTATATGACCGACCTTCATAGATTTAAAGCATAGGAGTTAACTAGCGACCACTCCGGACGGTTATAAGTCCAGTAGTCGAGTGGTTTATCCTCTTTTGTAGAGATAAACTTTATGTCCATTTTTGCTTAGATTTAGGTCTCGCTTTGGCATATGCTAAAGTTCCCTAGATTTAGGATTTGAGATAGCTATTTCCTTCAGATAATAAGCATAAATCCTCACTTCTTAGGTAGTTTCACAATCTTGTGTTGTTGGATTATAAGTCCTAGCTTTCTAATAAAATGTCAACTTTAACTAAATTGATCTTCTCAATTTCAAAATTATAAAGCCCAATTATAGGATAAGTTAGAATGCTCACTAGGTTTCCTAGTATCAAGAGCATTCCCTACTCAGTTTCTTCGGCTTGGATAATAAGTCTTCTCCTTGAGTTTTTCCACTTGATTTTCCAATACAACTAATCCTCTGATAGTCTAGCCTTGAAATCTTTGGAGACTTCAATTGTTACTTTAATCAAGAGTATTCTTAAGGGATTCACATCCTTTAGGATGTAATTAACTATGGAGGCTTGCCTTCATAGGGAACTTAACTGACCCAGCTTAAAATAAATCCTATTTTACTTTTCCATGTAAAGTAGGAGAAAAATCTGTAGTACATTAGAAAACCCATCATGCCTTAGGAGACCTTATTAAGTGATTAGGTCCATTATAGGATGATGATTTTTATCTTTTGAGATAGTGCATCTTTCTTTAATTTCGTACTCAATCGCTTCAATAAGTAACTCTTAAGATCTGTGTGGTGTCCCACATCTCAAAAATAAACACCACATACTTAAGAAATTCTTAACTATATGGGTTAATTAATGGTTAAGTGAAAATAGATAATTAAACCTAATGAGGCTGGTTAGTATAACTAAAGATGGTTAAAAGTGATTGTTATTCTTTTCCATGACCCTCTCTATTCATTAAGTGATTTAAAATCTTAAAATGTAATTTTATTACTTTCAAAATTTATTAGTTAATTATTCTAATTATCTCTTGAATTAACCCTAAAGTCCTATCAAATCATGAAATATAAGCTCAAAAAAAATGAGAAAAATTACAAAAACACATAATAAAATACAAAATGTACCCTAAAAATTTCAAAAAATTTAGGCTTATATATTAGGACTAATTATACTAAGATTTTAATGATTAGCCAATTACTCTCAAAATATGATAAACTAACTAGAGCTTTTAATTTCATTGAATACTTCTTTATTAGTTGAGCACAAACAAGGGTTAATTTTTTTATTTTGTGCAATTAGTTATGAATTTTTCAAGTTTTAGATGATTTAATTAATTATTAGTTGCTAGTTAACTCTAAATTTGGTGATTTTGACTTTTAATTAATTCTAGAAGCTTCAATTAATTTTTTCCAAGTGCCTCTATGTTAAATAAGTGTGTTTAACCATGAAACTTTTTATGATTTTGCATTCAATTATTAAGTAATTTATCTATTATAAGTTTATAATTTTAAAACTAAAAATTTACACACCTAAATGCTATGAAATTTTAATTGGAGATAGAGGACACCCTCAGAGACACCCTCTAAAAATTTTAGGTCATTTAGCTATGTAGTTTGGAATTAATTTCAAAAATGAGATTTTTAATAAAGCTTTAATTAGTCTCAAATTATCCACTAAAATTTGGAGTTTTTATTTTTCTTAGATCCTATTCAATTTTTTGGGTTCAGAAAGTATTTAGTTAAAATTTTTTTGGGTGTGTCCATGATTTATTATGAATTTTCAAAGTTTTAGTTAATTAAATTGCTTATTTACGATTTAATAAACCTCAAATTTGGGGTTTTAGAATTTAACCTAACTTACTTTTTCCAAAGTGTGTTTATCATCAAGAATAAATTTTTATATTTCTATAATTTTAAAAGTATTTCTAAGGAGTTTTTTAGTCATTTGAGTTTAACTCATTATTTGTTTATCTAATTGCCATGAAATGTTTGCTATAACTAGCGGTTGACAATAAGAACATCTCATAAAAAATTCAAACTATTTGGGTTTTTATTTTAGGATTGATTTTAAAAATTAGATTTCATTAAAATTTTAACTAATCCTAAAATACCCAATAAAAATTATGAATTTTAGGTTCATTAGATTCCTCTCTGAATGCTCTTTTTAGAGAGGAGTCATTTGTATTTTTGATTTAGTATTTTATTTTTCAAATTTTAAATATTTTTAAATACTTAAAATTCCCCCATTCTTACTTATCCTAATCACTAGTGCCTCCACCTGAATTTTATAAGTGTTAAAAGTTGTTTGACTATGCGTTTTAATAAAGGGAACATATAGTTTGCAAGAATTTTGATCTAACGAAATTGCAACAATCTATTTCTAATGAACAAAATGGATGACTGTGATTTTGTTTTCTTCCTAGGGACGACAAATAGCATCCATCCATTTGTTTTGGTTTCATTTATTCAATCCAAAGGCCAATTTTAAAATTTTTTAATCCAAATTGATCTAAAATTAAGACTATTATATTCTATGGTTGGATCAAGCTAAATTGTTTGTTTGTTTCAAAAAGCTTCAAACCCTAAATGAAAAATGAGAGAGTGTTAATGGCATACCTCAATTTTGGGGATTTCCTCTTAACTCTTTGTTCATTCTTGGTCTTTGAACCTCCTTAAGCTTCAGCATTTGATCAATCGAGCTTCAGCACCATGTGACAAAGAGTTGGGTTAAGCCACCAAAGGGTGCATTAGCCTTGATGATTTGTGAACTTAGTGGGAAATTAAGTGGGGAAAAACTATATGACTCCTCTTGCTATTGTGGTTATCATTTTGAGCGGTTGGAGTCACTCTAATTCAAAGTGTAAGGCCCTCCATATTTGAACCAATGTTTTGGTTTAATTCAAGCTTGAACCTTATTGGTTCAATTTTTTGAGCCCAAATAATTGGGTTGGGACTGATCATATGGAGGTCTTTATAGGTTGGAGAAGTTTTAGGCAGAGTTTTAAAAGGGATGAGTCATGAGAAGTGAACCAAGCTTTGACTCTTAATTTGTAGTTTGATCTCAATTGGGTTAAATGAAAGGGTTAACCAGCTTTGAGTATGTGGGAGCAAGTTGAATAAGTTCAAGTTGTGTTTAGGAGGCTAGCCAAGGTGAAAGTGAAGAGTGGGCCTTGTTGTTTTGGATTTTTATCCTCTTTTGGACTCTTGGTTTACCTTAGGTTGGATTAGATCTTGTCCAACTTGGGTCAAGCTCATTTAAGCTGACCCCTTGGTGACAAAAGGGTGAGTTCAACCATATTTGGTAGGATTTAAATTTAGTTTGGTTGGGTTTAACTCAATATGACTCATTTTAGTCAAGTTAGGTCAATTGGGCCAATTGACCAAATTAGGCCTAAAGATCTATTGGATTGTATTCAAAATTCAATTTAAAATATATTAGGAAGCTTATTTTGGTATAATTTGGCTTGGTTTAGGATTTTGCTCAATGTGATTCACTTAGGACTATTTGGATCAAGTGAACCATTTTGGCCAAATTAAGTTTCAATTTGGCATGGGTTGTGTTCAATCATTATATGTATGATGATTCTAGGCTTTGGGTTTATCTAATTGTGCTTGGATTGAGTTTAATTTGATTTCAGCAATATAGGGTTCAATTAAGCCATATTGGTCTAGCTAGGCTAATTGATCCCCAATTAAGCCTCAAACATGTCTTATTAATGTTTATAAGTTTTTCAGTGTGGTCATTTTCAAGTAATTTTTATTTGATTTAGATTTGACACATTAAGGTCAAAATGTGCTAAATGAACTAATTAATCAAATTAGGCTTTAATTAAGCTTTAATCAGATGTAATTAAGGTTTTGGAGACATTTGGACTGGTTGGCTTGAATCTATTTAGCATTGGTATGTGTTTTAGGTCAAAGTGGCCTATATAGTTCATATGGGTTAAGTTGGGTCAAGTGATCCAATTGGCCCAAGTGAAAGTAAATTGTGCTAGATTGTGCTTGGTAGGATTGGACATAAAGTTAAGAATTATTTGGTTTAGTTTGCCTTAGCCTAGGAATGGCCTGGGAAAATTTTGACATTAAAGGTTAGGTAGGGTCCTTTAACCTAAGGCTGACCTTAGGGTTCAATTCTATTAACCTTAGGCTTTGGTTTATTGTCCCCTTAATCATTAAGAGTTTCCTAAGGCATTAAGTGAAAAATTACTATTAATAAGATATGATTCTTAAAGCTAATGGAGATGAGTGTATTAACCTCATTAAAAGTGAGGTCAATAATTTGAAAGAAAGATTCTTGAAAAAAATTAAAAAGAAAGTTGTTTAACTTTAAAAGGTGGCAGAGAAACTTCTACATTTCATATGTAAGAAATACTACTAAAATATTTGATTTCACTTGAATCCACTAAAATGATCGCACCTCCATTTAAGAGATTTTAAATAAATTGTTTTAAAAAACTTAATAAGGAATATTTCCTTTTAAAAAATGTAGTAGAAAATTTATTCAAAATGCTATTGTAATATGGAATAAAGCTTCTTGAACCCAAGAAACTAGAAGTTGGAAAACTAATGATCCATTATATTGTACATATCATCAATGTCTTGGACATTATTGACCTCACTTTTGGAGTGAGGACTCATCATTCCTGTCTTGGACTTAGGAACCTTCTAAACATTAGGATTTTCCTAGACATAAGATACCTCTAGTGACTAAGAAAACACTAAGCACAAACTTAGTGACTTAGGAAGGCATACCTTAAGCTTAGGATGGGCCTTAGGGAAAATAGCTCTTACCTATCCTATGGCCTAAACTTACACATGCTTGTCCACTCATCCAAAACCAACCTCAATTGAATTTCACATCCAAGCTCCAAGCCAAATTGACTTAAGTCCTAACCTAAGTTCATTCCACCATGATCCCATGATCCAAGCCCATTCAAACAAACCAAATCCATATGATTTTCACAAAAGCACTCTAACCATTCAATAGACCATTTCAAACCCATCCAATACTTATAATCAAACCAGTTGAACCAAATGAATCTAATCAACCCAAGTTAGCACATTTGACCCAAAAGGTCCAAATGAGCCAAAACCCAACCAAACCCAAATCAATGGAAATCAACCTTAAATCCATCATTGAACTCTCCTCAACACCCAATTCTACCATTTCAATCTTAATCCACATGACCCAAAGTGGCCTAAAAGACTAAATTAACTCAAACTTCAATTCAACCCAAATTGAATTGAATCAACCCATCCAATCCCTTCCATAAGGAATGTTGATCATCTTGGATAGCCCAATTGCAATCAAATTGGTCAAACCAAACCAATTTGATTAATTAACCCAAGTTGACCCAATTTGACCTAAAGAGTTAAATTGGGCCAAAACCTAAAGAGTCCTAACCTAAGTTCATTCCACCATGATTCCATGATCCAGGCCCATTCAAACAAACCAAATCCATATGATTTTACAAAAGCACTCTAACCATTCAATAGACCATTTCAAACCCATCCAATACTTATAATCAAACCAATTGAACCAAATGAATCTAATCAACCCAAGTTAGCCCATTTGACCCAAAAGGTCCAAATGAGCCAAAACCCAACCAAACCCAAATCAATGGCAATCAACCCTAAATCCATCATTGAACTCTCCTCAACACCCAATTCTACCATTTCAACTCAATCAACCCAATTAATCCACATGACCCAAAGTGGCCTAAAAGACTAAATTAACTCAAACTTCAATTCAACCCAAATTGGATTGAATCAACCCATCCAATCCCTTCCATAAGGAATGTTGATCATCTTGGATAGTCCAATTGCAATCAAATGGGTCAAACCAAGCCAATTTGATTAATTAACCCAAGTTGACCCAATTTGACCTAAAGAGTTAAATTGGGAAAAAACTCATTCTAATCATAATTGATTAAAACTAATGCCTCTAATCAATCATAAATTAATTATTGAACATGATCCAACCTTCAATTGAACCCAATTTGGTCAACCTAACATAATTGACCCCTTTAGCCAAATTGAACTAAAGGGTCTAATTGGACCAAATTCTTCTTAAATCCAAATTGATTCAAATCAACACCTACAATAATTCTCAAATGATCAATTAAACCTAAACCAACCCTCCACTCAAGCAAATTTGGCCAATTTGACCAAATTGGTCAACTTTGCCCATTTGGCCTAAATGAACCCATATAAGCCAAAATTAAATCCACTTCAAATTAAAATCAAACCAATTGAACCAATACATTCTAAATGCTCAATTGAACATACCCAAACCCTTGGTTTGACAAAATTTGACCAATTGGTCAACCTAACCCAATTGAACCCCATTTGACTCATATGAGTTAAATTTAGCCAAACTCATCCAAACCAAGTCCAAACTCAACCAAACTTAGCATGACTCATCCTTGGGTCACCATGGGCCAACCAAATTAGACCCAACCCATGGGGAACCAAGTTTGGGTCAAAACCTTGAACCAAGCCACCCAAACAGGACAAAATCCCCATTTGGGTGGGTTCTCCCACTCCCAAGGCCTTAGTAACCACCTTTAACCATTCTTGGACATTATGACCATTGACCCAACCTAATCCAAGGTTGTTGGGTTCAACCTTTGGCCATGAGAAGGTGAAATCATCCATGGCACTCCATTGTTTACTTAGAGGAGGATGTACACCCCATGCTCGCCCATGTCATTGCTCAGCCTCTCAAGCACCTCCACCTCAGCAGTCTACTGCCACCTACCCCAACTAGATGGTTACCAAAAGTTAAGCTAATCTCAGCCATTGGTTAACTTAGGGAGGAGAGTATACTTCTCCACATCCATTCAAACTTCATAGAGAGCTTCCTTAGAGTGTTCCAAGAATTCCCAAACCCTTCCCCAAATCCCTAGTGCTCCCCATCACCAGTGAGACCAACCATCAAATGAAACTGAGAGCCCTGTCAGTCCAACCTCGCCAAAACCTCACCAAATTTAAATTAACTCTTCTCACACATTCTCCTCACTCCATCGAGTCAAAATGAATCGATCTTTGATTGATTTGATCACCATAAGGCACTCCAAGGACCAACTCCGATGAGCTTCGTGGTGGTGCTTGGCCCACAAAGGAATCAGTGGGGATAAAGCTCAAGATCTTCTCAATAGGGCTTCATCTCTTCAATACAAAGCTACCTCAATTGATGGACCACTTGTCATTTGCTCCAACGAGATAAAAATTTGGCAAATTATACATTTTTTCCAAGGTGTTGGTCTTTTGTGAAGTGGATTATGACTTCACATGATTTTCATAGTAGAATCTCTTTAGATCTTCTTCATGCATGTTTTGAAGTTGAATCCTAACATCCTATGAGCTTTGGTGAGCTTGGATCAAGTGGTGGAAGGTGAACAATGTCCGTCTTCCGGCACTCGGGGGATGATGGATCATCGGCCATCCATTTCGTGAGATTACAATGGACAACCATGATTTAATCCACTAGATTATTCGATTTAATCCTTAATAAACCATGGGATTAATCTCAACCTTCCGATCTGAATTCAAATGGCGGAGATAAAATCGTGTTCACCACTATTGAGTCAACTGCCGCGTCAGACATTTTAAATAACCTATCCCATGGCGCCATGTGGAAAGTGCTGCCACATTAGCTTTTACATGGAGTCGACAGTTTAAGAGGTTAATCAAGTGTTAAAAATATGATTAAATGGCTAGAACTTTGAAAGTTCATAATTAATTGTAAAAAATCTAAAAAATATAAATAAACTCATTTTAGAAAGGACAAATAGAGAATAATTTAATAAAAAATAATATCTCTAATATTTGATCAATGAATAATGCTTAATTAGACTTTGAAGTTTTGGATAATTACTCTAATTAAATCTTAATTACCTCATCAATTGATCCCAAATTTAGTGGGTTAGTTCCATGGTATATCCTCTACCTCCCATAATGTTTTTGAAATTTATAGGCCAAGTAATTTAAAGAATTTGAAATTTCAATTCTAATTTCCCTTCTTCATCAATTTTATGTTTATTAAAATTGCTAAATAATAAAAATTAAATGGTTAATGATGATTAATCACTATTAATAATGAGAATGATGTGGAAAAATAATTAGAGCCTCTTTTCTAGTTATTTTCCAAATATATTTCCATAGAAGGGTTAATTAATGCATATGTTAATTAAGGGTTAATTAAGTAAATTAATGGTAAAATCAAATCAAATTAAAATGATGATTGGTTCAAATAATTCAAGTATGATTCATGGGTTTCTCTTTATCTGTTTAAAAACATAAAGATCATTAAGAAAGTTATGGTTAACCCATGGGTGTGAGAAATCATAAGAGTACTTAATTTAGATTCTTTCTTAATCTAAATAACTCTTAAGCATGAGCCTAATTGCATTAGTTCACTTTAGGAACATTACAAGTTTTAATTCTTCATAAGCATATCATTTGAGGTTTATGATCAAGTAGTTAATTGAATTAAAGAGACTTAGAAAGGGAAATTAAATTAGTTGTTTAATGATTTGAACTTAATCAATCTATAAAATTTACTTAATTATATTTCCTTAAATACATTAAGTCACTAACATGAGATGAGGCAAAACAGCAAACATCATTTGTCCACTTTAAGTTTTAATAATTTAAATCCAAAAATTAAACTTGTAATAACTTTAGTTAATTTTCAACAGTCTTACTTGACTTAATTGTCCTTAGGAATTAATTTCATTGAATATATTATGTGGCATGTTTCATCATTCCTTTTCAATTATTATAAATTTGTATGCCATTTGTATCATGTGTCCATGTTTTGAAATAAAAGAATCAAATGAATATGGTTATATATGTATAATTTGCATGTGTTGAATTGATCTTATTATATGGTGTGGCTACTATCACTAGTAAATCTAAAATTATTTTCAAAATTATAAACTAATGATGAAAATATAAAAAGTAATGTTGGTTATGAGTATTCTATGTGGTTTACATTTGCTTATAGCTTAAATATGTTAAAGGATTATTCTATTTTCATGATTCATGTATATGTTTACATATGTTTAAATGTTAGCAAGTATTTAGTCTGGACATCCCAGGAACACAACCTTTTAAGTAGCTATAAGAAAGTCTTAGATAATCTTACTTTCCTAGTTTAACAACGATACGTACTTATATAAATTTATTCATATGTATACATGTATTATAATTTGGATAGAACATTACTTTACATAGATAAATGATTTATTAATATTGCATGATTTTCATTCTTATATTTGTGTATGCATTTATATATATTTAGGATAGCAAGTATATAGTTTAGACATCCAGGGAACACGAAGCTTTAAGTAGCCCTAAGGAGGTCTTAGATTACCTCACTTCTCTCGCTTAACAATGCCACATACTTGCTTAAAATCTTTAATACATGTGTATATATACTTAGCTAAGGAATGGGATCTCTCTTTTCTACTAAAAATATATGCATTAACAATCATTCAAGTGTGCTAGAAATGCATATATGTATATTACATGTATAGGTATGTTAAGTTTAATATCATATGCATGTTATTGATGATGGAATGGAATGATGTAACATTATCCATGTGATAGTAACTCAATCTCATTAATCTTAAGATGCCTTTCATGCTTGGATAGAATTCTTTAAGATTAACCCAAACTTAAGATTAATAAAATATTTAATAAATCATTCACTAAAAGAAACAAAAATCATAACAACATGTTTTAGAAAATAATAGGGTGGGGATGAAGGGGGGAAAACTTCTTTCATCTCTTTATAACAATTAGATGTTAAGTAAATATTGAGTGGAACAAAAAAAATATAAATTAAAATTCATGAATCCTTTTAATAACTTGAAATGAAACCTTCTCTAATGTTTAACTTAAATAATTTCAATCCTTAGGAAATCATAATTTTAAAGCCTAGCTAAAACATACCACGTTAAGCATAAGCATACATATTAGAATACTAAGTAACCACTTCTAACTCTAAGTTAAGATGGTGTATGTTATGATATTATATTTTATTTTATGTTGTAATATTTTAGACTGTATGTTATGATTACTTATGCATAAACTGAATGTTATGTCACTATTATCCTAATGGTATTTTCTATAGGAGATTATGCTAAAGGGGTCATTGAAATAATAAATAAATATACATACTTTTGCTTGCAAGTTTCTTATCCTCCTTTGCATAATCCACATTAGGATAGGTGGGCTTGGTTACCCATGTGTAGGGACCTAAGTCCAAATTTATAGAATGTAACTACTTATTTGTATGTATGTTTAGCTAACATCTATTACACATGTAGTGAGATTTTATTTTCCATAAACATGTAATTTTGTAATAAGATTTAGGATTAGTGATATGAGGTTTAGGATGAGCAGTGGCTAAAAGGTAAAGATTTGGGAGGCCCTATGAAGCCTAGAGCAAAACCAAATCAAAATAAAGAAAGAAAGATGAAGAATGAAGACCCCTATAGCACTTATTTTAAATATAATTATAATATTCTATTATAATCTCGGTTGTATAAGGGTAGAGCTCGACTCTCCCAACTTCTTTTCTTTTCTAAGGTGTACAATGATACCCAACTGCATCAGCCTTTTTATTCTTTCATGAAATTTATAAATGTTTGATTGTCATGATTAGCTTATGTAATAGAAATGACATATTTTTATAGGTTTTTTCAAGTTTGATGATTGAATACATAGCCTAGATGCGGCAGGCTCTTTAGGATAAAATTAATTTTTCTACCCCCATTAAACAACTCATAACTAAATTTAAATATAACTCATAACCTCACTTTAAAGCTTAGGTTATAATCAAAATAATTAAAAGATTTAGAAACTGTTTAGCTGAATGATGTATGTGACAACAATCATGCATAACATCTTATTTCACTCTTGAGTAGGGAAGGACTCCATTCTTGCATGATAAGGGAATGCTTGACCTATGAGGGCATCCCTTATAGTGGAGAACACCTCCTCCCACTGATTTAGCCCATAACCTTATTTCTTCATGCATATAGGCATGATTGTCCTAAGCCTTTGTCCAAATCAATGTGTCAAAATGATATGAAGAATTATAAAACTTTTGCATTTAGTTTAACTCATGTCTTCATGCCAATCTTGATTTAGTCTCTTAGGGAGTGAGTTTAAGACTCTAGTCTCTTTTCTGATTAAATAACAGCCTAACAATCTTGCATTTACATAAGACTGGCCTACATAGTTTTGAAACGTAGGAGATGTTAACTGGCGGCCACTCCAGGTAGTTGTAAGTCTAGAATAGTCGGGATGAGTTCACCATCTCTTATAGAGGTGAACCCCTATGTCCCATTCTCCAATTAGATTTAGATTGTGCTTTTAACTTATGCTAAAGCATCCTAGAATTAGAATTTGAGGCTACTTGTTTCCCTGGTCTATGAGTATAAGTTCTTACATCTTAGACATTTCCATAATCTTATGTTGATGGACTATAAGCCCTAACATTCTAATAAAGTTTCAACTCTAACTAAAATAAACCCTCTCTTTCAAATATATAAAGCCTCACTATATGGTAGATTGGAGCACTCACTATGCTTCCTAGTATCATGAGTGCTCCCTACTTATCCTCCTTTGGAATCTGAAAATAAATCTTCAAACTAAACTTTCTCACTTAATTTTCTAGAAATATCAAATCATTTGATAGTCTAGCATTGAAATCTTTAGAGATACTTATTGAATACTTCAATCATAAGTGTTCTTAAAAAATTCTTATTCTCTAAGATGTAATTAACTATGGAAGCTTGCTTCAATAGAGAACTAAAAAACCTAGCATAAAATAAACCATTCTTTACTTTTTTTCATGTAAAGTAGGGGAAAGATCCTTAGTATATATGAAGACCCATTGGCCTTAGGAGTCCTTATTAGATGATTATGTCCATTACAGGGTGATATTTTTATCTTTCGAGATGGTACATCATACCTCAATGTCATACCTTGATTACTTCAATAAGTACCCCCTAAGATCTATATGATGTCCCAACGACTCCAAATTAAAATACCACTTGAGGTTGATATGGTCTATCTCATTTAATGGTAGTTATTTCTTAAAGCCTTACGGGCCAATCAAATTCAGCCTCTCCAAGATGTTGCTCCCTAACTATCTATGGCCACTCTTACTACTCTACTTGCCTTTAGGATGGAGTATAACTTAAGATTAACCATAATTACCTATGGTTAGCTAAGGTCTAATGGCACTATAAAATACAAACCTTCCTTTGGGGTAACCTAAGATTAAACATAATTACCTATGGTTTGCTCAAGTTTAATGGCACTATAAAATAGAAGCCTCCTCTTGGGAGGCCATAGCTTTAAACATATTCCTTGAGTGCCAAAAAGCCTGATTGAGCCTATCCCACCATCCCAACACATTATTTCAACTCTAAGACTAAGGTAGCATTGAATATGGTTAGAGCTTAGTCAAGCTACCACAATGTTACATCATAACTCAATTCCTTAGAGAGTTTTGTTGCTTCTAAGCTCATGGAGCTAGTCAAATCAAAACCATGCTAATCACCTCTTCTTGATGTAAATTTGATCAACCCTTTTTATTTCAATCTCAACCTTGGTCTTCTTACATTTCTAAAGACTCCTTGAATTTTTTCGTTAGCCAATTGGCCTGGAAAGGCTTTGAGAGGAAAAATTTTCTTTAGGTTAGGCTTGAGTCATGTTGTCCAACCCAATTGGATTAGCACAAATATTTTAAAAATTGGAACGTATCAACTGATTCAATCAGTTTGACTATGAACTGACCATATGATCGGTCTAATTTTTTCAAAAACTGACATTTGCATTGAAATAGCAAAAATCAATCCAAACCATCAATTCAACTCATGAACTAGTCCCGAATTTATAAAATTGACCAATTCAATTAAATTATTATATTTAATTATTAAACTTAATATAATAATAAATGATAAAATTATTAACTTAATTTGTTAAATCATTCAGTTCAACTATGTTCGAACCATTAAATCTTGAAGCTCTCCCATATTTGATTCAATATCCAGTTCAGTTTTCACATCCTTCATTAGCACAAGTCAGCGAGCGATTGAAGATGACCCCTTACACATTGAATTTATTTTAAATAGAATCCAACAGCCCTAGTTGAGCCAAATCGTGCTCCAATCTAACATGTGTAATTTTACTTTTTTTATTTTTTTATAGGAAATCCACCAACCTAATTTGCTTAAAAATTCTAACATAAGTTCATCCATGCATGAAGAACTTAGGAAAAATTCCCAAGACTTGTTAAAAATTAATTTATTCTTTATTATATTTAATTAAATTAGTAAAGGACTTTGAAAATTTTCCAAATTTCATGGTGAAGTCATAATTTACATTAGACACTTCCCATAAAATTTTGAGAATTATTTGATCTATGGTGTAGAAATTATGAATTTTTAAAGGGAATAAATTATTGTTCAAAAATAATATTAAAATATAATTTTAAAATTTAAGTGATTGTTTAGAACAGTAGTTACATAACCAAAAAATTATCATATTTTTAAATTAAGTAAAATAATTAATTAGTTCATTTATAATAGAAAATTCAATAATTTAGAATTTTATATTATTATCAAATATTATTAAAATATTTATTGTATATTTTAATACAATTGATAGGCAAACCAAAATTTTACCATAAATTTCATAGTGTTATTATATTCAAAACCACCATTATTCTTGATAAATTAGTAACTACCTCTCTCGTGGAACCCATAGTCAAATATCACCCTTTGATAATGATGATGATGATGATAATAACAACAACAATAACAACAACAACAACAACAACAACAATAATAAGAATAATAATACTTATTATTATTATTATTTGATGATCAATAACTTTTAGAATTTTCCTTTAGAATTAGTTATGTCTAATGCATCCTCTTACATTTGAAATTCTAAGTCAAGTTGTTGGGGTTTGTCCATAACAAAATAGTAAAACACTTGGTGTGACTAGTTTTTTAGAATATGCATGTACATTCTTATGCATCACAATTTAGTCATTTATTATACTCACCACCACTATAGTCCTAGACTTGAATATATTTGATTTCAACTTATTGCTCTTTCATGGAGTTAATTATATTAATTGACTATATCTACACTAATATTTGTTCATACAAATTGATCACCTTAGTTGGAGAATCAACTTGAAGGAGAACACATAGCTTAAGATCAATTTACATATAATTTTATGTTTTGAATGTTTTTGGAACTATCTTTATAGTTGGCAACATTAGTTTTACGCATACTTGATCTTATCTTTGAAATTATCTCATAACTTTGTATTGCACCCCCTTACCAAGTTTCTTGATGCTTAATAAATTCCTTTGACTAGGTATCTTTACTCATACTAGCTCATTCCTCCTAACCAGTGTCTCTAATGTTTTCTTAGTCATGCCAACTTGATTGAGAAAATCTCATGTGCTTGTCATGCAGACAATTATTTAGCCCATTCATAGCATAGTTACACCCTTACAATATTCTAAGACTTTTTTTCATAAACTAGGTCATCAATTGGATCAAATTTGATATGAATTTGACTAATACCATTTTTTATCAATTCTTTACCCGATTGACTCATACTAGTCTGATGAAGTCAATTTGTAGTTCCATAACCCATTATGATTAAACACAATTGGGTTTCAAGCATACACATATACTTAGTTTTGTTCTTCCTCATTTGAATGGATGATCTCCATTCAACATTACCCTACACCTAAGCACATGAATATTTTCTTAATTATCCAAAAATTATCTATCTTCAAGTATTCACATATTTCTTAAACACTTAAATCTTATACTAAATACTTGATGGTTTTAACAAATTTTATCATATTGATGCATATGCAAACATATGAAGTAATGTTGACACTTTAGGTTCGATTACAACTTATTAAAACCTATACTAAATCTTGATTATGCTCAATTGATTATTATTATTATTATTATTAGATAAGGGTTTATTTAATTATTAAAGCCTTTTAAGCATAACCACATCTCATATGACCTATCAATAAATTTAATTAACCTAAAGTCCATCATTTTGATTCAAGATAAAAGTGATAATCCTTAGGATAATTGAAATACATAATTAACTTAAGTCATTAGGTCATATGAGATAACCTTAAAATACATTGAAGTTCACACATATTTATGTGTTGTGATATAGTGCACAACCTTGTAATTACTTAATACAGGGAGGATGCAGTTGGGTTGCTTTGATGCACAAACCCATTGATTACTCAGATGAGATTGATTGAGTGTAGTTAGACTTCTTTATTGATTATTTTATTTGTTTTATGATGTATAGAGCTGCATTAATTTTGTGTTGTAATAGAATAGGGGTATTTTCATGCAAGTGCTCCATGTTTGGTCACTGCTTACTTTACTTTTTATAGGAACAGTGCATCATAATATATACTATTATTAATCTATGATTATTATATTCTTACTTTATGATGCAATGTCCCTATTGTGTTGTGATGGCTCCATTAGTATATGCTATTTCTCTTATTGTACTTTTTTACTTTATATGTGTAAAAATAAAGTATAAATTAAGTTTCCTAACTCAGTACAAGATAATTTTAAGCTTATGTACAATTTGAGCTAGAAGAATGACTAGGAGCAATGAAAAACTAAATTTATATTTTAGTACTAAATTTGTCTAAGCACTCTCTACTACTCTTTTTATTTTTATTTGGAGTATGTACATATAAATTGACTAGTTGCATTAGCCTATCATCTATTCTTTTATAAGCATCATAGAATAGTGACTTATTTATGATTTCTATGTTTGTTTGCCATTTTTTCTTTATTATTGTAATGTGATTGTCTGGGTATATGATTTAAAGCTAGGCTCTTAAGACAAATATTTTCTAATAACTTTAGTAAAATATTAAACAACTTCAAAATTGATTAAAAATATTTTAAAAATAAATTAAAGCTCTTGCTAGCCAACTATTTTAAATTAGTTTTGCTCTCTTTTATCTCTTGGAGGAGGTATTAAATAGAGTCAATCTACAATCAAAATCTCTATGAGTGCATATTCATAACATGGCCAAATTAAACATGCATTAAAGGTTTTCACTTAAGAAAATATAGCTTGCATAACATGTCATACTTAAAATAAAACTTTAAGTAGGCATGGATTTTATTTCACATAAAGTCTTATATGTTAGGTATTGACAACCTGACCTAGAAGAAATTATAAATCTAAAGATAAGTAGCTTTGGTTTCATCTAATTGACCTATCTCATTTTTTTTTTCATTGTAAGTTTTTTTTCTACAAATGTAGAGAGAGATTGCAACTCTTGCATCTTTTTCACCCTTTATTCTGTTTAGGATATCTTGAGTTTTCTTTTTCTTATTTGACATCATGAGGCCAACTCTAGATAACATAATTCATGGTTGCTGATAAAAGCATTTCATGGTAGGGTCGACTACTTTTCCAAGCTAAATGACCTTGAGCTTAATATCCTAAGATGAAAGATCCATGAATTCTAACTAAGGTTATTTCTACTCTTTCTTAAATCTTTTCTCCTCACCCAATTACCCTTTAAGTTCTTCATAGTCCTTATTGAATATTTGGTGGTTCAAATATTTATTGTTTGTCGTCTTTCTTGGTTAGGTGAATCACCCACTACCTCGCAGATTGACACTTACTATATAGATCTTGCTATTATGATAATAATTATTGAGGCATGAGTCCATAGAAAATCCAAAAAATAAAAATAAAAAAATAAATAAAATTAAAATAAAGACATGGTCCACTTATCAAGAGTTTCTCATGGAAGTGTTTTTGAGTGTAATTAACTAGAGAAAGTTAGTCCTTTAGATTGGGTAATTGACATCCTCTTAATTTCTTTTAATTACTTGATGGCATATCTATGAATAATTTTTATCACAAGTTTAGATGATAAATGAAAAGCCTCACTTGGATCTTTTTCTTATCTCTTCTTGTAAAATATTTCATTTAAAGACTCTATCATCCTGTTAATATTTTTTTCCACACCAAAATAGGGTTTCAACCTCTTTCGATGAGACATTAAGGAAGTGTAGGATTATCCTTTTGGGTGAGATAATGAACTTGATTTTAGTTATATTTTAGGCATAATTTGTTGAGTTAGATGCTTCTTAAAGTCCTCTATCCCTATTGGATGCCGTTTAGGCAACCAATCAGGAGCCAATCGGCTCTAATCCTCGAAACCAAAAGTGGCTAGGGCACGTTGACCTCATTTCCATGACACTCTTCATTCGACTCTCCCCTCTCTCATTCCTGTGGCTCTTGGTTGGAGCTCTAGTGTGCGATTCTCCCTCCCTCTCCCTCGCCCATCCCCCCCACAGTGACTCCTTCTCCCTCCCTACGAAGCTCCCTCAAGTAAATAGCTTCCTTGCTCCTCTGCTCAAGCAATCAACCCTAGCCGAGCAAACAGAGACTCAATCCTAATCCTTCCAACCAAACCCCAGGTTGTTTCTGTTTCAATCTTAAGTTATATTTCATATGGGTTTCTCTGAAGGAAATGTGATTTTGGTTTTCCTCTTCCATTTGTGTTTTTTGGACTTGTTTTCTGGTTTGCAATAGCATGAAATTAAGATGATTGATTTATGCTACAAGCTTTCAGTTCTATTTTCTCCTTCTAAGGTTGAGCCGAGAGCTCATTCCCTTCTTTGTTCCTCCTTTCCTTAGTCCCTTTTCCTCTCCACGACGAAATGAGTTTTCTCTCCTCCTCCTGGCCAGTGATATGTTATTTATGTGTTTTCATATTTTATGTATCAATTACTTATCTACCTCTCGAATTGCTCTATATATTCATATTGCTTTGTTTCCTCTACGTACCGATGGTTCATGATCCAAGCTTGCAAAAGAATTCTAAACTCTTTAGGTTTCTCTAAACTTTCTATCGCTCTAATGGACAAGCTAAGTATTCTATTGCTCTTGTTCTCATAATATAGCTCCAAAAGGGAAGAGTTCAGATTTGTTTGGACTTATTAAACATAGTGTGATTGTTTAATCTATGTGGAGTAAATTCATATAATCATCATGTTAAAGGAAGAGGATGAGGGAAGGGTTGATTGACTTTGTGCTTTTCTCTTCTTTGTTATCACTAAGTTAATTAGCCTTTGAATCAAAATGTGGCTTTGTGCAAGTTTAAAGCTTTCATTTTTGCTATTCGGCCATTAAAGATGCATATTTGCCTAGTGCTTGTTCATAATTTACTTACAAGCAATTGTCAAGTCTTTATCTTGCATTAAAATGATTCTATGTTTGCTGTCCTTGAGTATTTGGAGGCTGAAATCATGCAAGCTATACTATTTGCCTTTTCTTGCTCTTGAATTATGAAAGCATGTTGTGATAATGAAATCCTAATCTCATTAGCTTATATGATGTCATCTTTGAAAACTTACTTTGGTCATTGATATGTAATTTATTTCTTTCTCTTGATTTGGGGAAGAAGGAAAAGAGAGCAAAGATTTGTATTACTCATGGGTTTAATCTATGTTGATGTTTTTGAAATGATAAAGTTGTGATTCCCATGAGATTTTTCTCATTTTATTTGGCTCTTCTCTACCATTTGGCAATGTCTAGGGAATGTATTAGCTAAATCATGTTATTATGCAAGCAAACAACTTTGTTGGATTGAAAATTCAGATTTATATCTACTAAATGAAGTTAGATGTTTCATCCTATGATTTGCAAAATCAAACATTACTTTCAAATAACTATCATGAGGCAAAGCATGATTTATATTTGTCTCTTGAATTGCTGAAACTTTTTTAAAAACCAATTGATTTGCTTTCTAAAGGGATAATGCATGCTGAAAATATTTTTATCTGGAGAAATCTATTTCCTTTTCTAAAGGCATGATGCATGCTGAAAATATTTTACTAGGGGAATGAATCATATTTACTTTTAAAGAAGTATGATACATGCAAATCATTTTTATAAAAGTTTTAGCTATTTTCATCTTCTATGGATTTCATTTGTTTTATCTCCATAGAAGAATGAAGGTGAAATCTGAAATTAAAAAAATTTTATTATGCTACTTGCTATTTATGTTTCATTCTTGCATATTTTGTTGTTTATTATACAATGTGGAAATGCTATGCTATCAAAATTTGATGTCACACATCCACCCATACATGCCTTTCTTGGCATGGGGCGTGAGCCTTCATGGCAACCCCACATGTGGGGAGATGAGGTCATAAATTTTGATTATTATGCTCTAATTAAATATACATGCAAGCAGTTTTTTTTTATATACAAATGCAAGCTTTAAATTTATTACTATAAGTACCTACTCATGTTTCTCCAACATGATAGGAAAATGCTATGCTATCAAAATTTTGGCCATGGTATCTCATGACATCCACCCATACATGCCTTTCTTGGCATGGTGGCCCTCTCATGGCAACCCCTATGAGGAGGTATTTGTAAATTTGTTTAAAAAAAGGGAGGAAAGATTTATTTTCTTGCAATGTTTATGCATATTTTATATACAAATGCAAGATTTTAAATTTATTACTATAAGTACCTACTCATATTTCTCCAACATGGGAAATAACTATTTATGCTAACCCATACACTTTCATGGTGCAAATAAATTTCTGTCACACACCACCATTCTTCATGGTGGGAAGACCTAGTCCCAAGTAGCCCCTTTGAGGGATGACGGAGGTCAAAATTTATAAAAAAAAAGAAGATAGAAAGAAAGGGATGAAATGCTTAAGTTGTCATGTTATTTAAAATTTTCTTTATCTCAAATGCTTATGCTTCAATTTCTATATCATGCAAGCTATTATTTTGTGGCAAATGTGACATGAGTTGATACTTATGCTTCAATTTCTATAACATGCAAGCTATCCTATTCTATGGCAAATGCAACATGAGTATAAATTGATCAATGCTTATTTATGTTAAACATGAATGCTTATGTATTGATTTTACATCATACAAGTATTTATTATGGTCATTATGATATGCATTATTTATGCTCATCCTAAAGCTACTTAGCTTGACATGTTACATGTTGGACATGTGCTTAAACATAAAGCTTGAAATACATAGAAAATAATATCTATCATATGACATGACATCTATCATGAAGATATCAAAATAGAAAATTGTCAAGTTAGAAGAACTTACAAGTCTATGTGGCACAACTTAACTCTTTTGAAAATTGAAAGAACTTAAACTTATGGTATAAGAGAGAAAAGAAGAGTAGAAATGTAAGTTTTGTGAAAGAGAAATCCCTCTATTTATAGGCTTCTAGCCCTCTCCTCTATCATCTATTGTTATGGAATCGACATAGGTTTCATCATAAGTCATATGCAAAAAATCATCTAAATTCATGCCATTTGTCATATCACGCACTTGCATGGACATGTGGCGCTTGTGCATCATTATCACTCTAATGTCATAAAAAAAAGAGAGGAATGGATTTAAAGAAAATAAACTCTTTTCATATCTTCTTAATAAATTTAATGGGTACTGTGCCCCATTTGTCATGAGCTTGCATGTGAAGGAGGTGGATTTTAATTAATCCACTTGTCTCTTAAATGACATACATCTACTCATATCTTTATCTCCTCCTCCCATTATTAAGAGAAACATAAATGGATCATGGTATAATGGGCCTCAAAAATGATTTGTTTCATTTTATAATCCTTACTTTATTGCATAAAGATTTTGGCTCAAATAATATTTATATCATGCTTCTAAATAAAATTTATGTTTATCTTGGATCCATTACTTTATACACTTAATCAAATATTTAAAGTGTCAATTTTATCTATCCTTGCTGATTTGTTGTTAAAAGGATTTTGGCCCAAACAACATGCTTATAATATTTCCAATCAAATGCCTAAGTCTACTTTAGGTCCATTACTTCATAATTGATTAAATGGACCCCCAAAGTGATTTATTTATTCATATCCCTTTGTTGCTTAAAAAGTATGCATATAATGGATTCATAACATACTCAGATAAATGACCTTTATCTTATTGTCAACAACATTTTACTTGATCAAAGGGCTCAAAGTATTTAATTACTTGCTAATTTCATGTGTAAGGGTGTTAGCAAATAATGTTCATGTTATACCTAGAATAATATCATATCTATATATACATCTTCCTTTTCTTGGTCCTAACAAAACCTAAAAATCTCGTATCAAAACTTATGCTTGCACTACATTATGTCAAATTCAATCGCTTCAACTTAGACATTCATATGTCCATGCAATACTTTAAAAGAAAAGATACATGTATGTGTATTGAAGTTCAGTAGATCAAATATCTAGAAAGACATGTAATCCAAACGCAAGATAAAATATACAAGAACAGACGCTACACATCCCAGTTTGGTCTTCGGACCGGGTCCGGGTTAACAAAACTCAAAAATCAAAATTTGACATATAAACTTCAACTTAGACATCTTAATGTCCATGCAAATTTTCAAAAGAATAGATACTTACATGTAGTAATTACTAAGTCAAATATAAAGACATATGTTATAAATCCCGTTTGGTCTTGGACCGTCCGTTAACAAAACCTAAAAATTTGATATTATAAGAATTTTAAATTAATAATATCTGAGAAGCTGATTCTGTAGATAGGAATCAATTGATAGCTTTTAAAATTCAAATTCTCAAGAAGAAAAGTCCCAAACCCGATCCTCTATGTTCAAGCTAGAGTGAACAAAGTTTTGAAGGATTATACTTTTTGAGATAATGAATTTAGCCCATCCTCTATAGAAAACTGACAGTAGATCAATCTGATATTGAATTCTATGATCGAGAAGGGTAATTATAATTAAAATTTTAATGATAAATGATCATATATTCAAATCTAAAATCAATCATAAAATGATCAAAATTCAAAGAAAATAATAAAAATATAAATAAAAAATGAAATGAATTATTTAAATTAAAACTTAAAAATAAAAAAAAAATCAATCCACCCCTCGCAACTGTTTGTCTTCGGGTGACAAATTAAGAAAACTTTTGCTCACAAAGAGCCAATGTCAAATTAAATACATAACTACCTTCACACTCAAATATTCCTAAATCGTAAGGATGACCCGTGTCCTCATTCATGGTTTTCATATATATGGCACCACATAAATTACTGACTGAGCCCTCCGGTGGTTCGCCATATAGCACCACTAAATTATTATCACGCATACCGTATGTTCCCCAACGGCTTTGCTCTTTGAGCTGTGAAATGTAGAATGTATTTGGTTGGGCAAAAAGCCTATGTTAGCTAAGGTTGACTTATATTTATCCCCTTAGACAAACTCCACCCCAGGTCTACAAGGATACTTTTAATATAAATTCATAAGTTCTAAACTCCACTCATCAAATTATATACTGCTTTAACGATTCATTGACTAAATTTTAATCAAAAGTGCTCTCAAGATTGGGAGGGGTAATTAACTATGGGGCTTGCATAGGAAACAACCATATATAAAAAGTTCTCACCAAATGATAAAAAATCTAGGTAGTGTCTTATCTACTATTCATCATTTCCTCAAATTATCACGACACTTAAACAACTCTTTTTTTTTTATTCCAAAAGAGGTCTGATAAATTTTGATCCCAGATTCAACCCCATTGGGGAAAGGTTTCTCTTTCCATCTTTGGCTAGTCAAATCTAAGTTATAATTGTAGTGGAGTATAAAAAAACAAAAATGAATGAAATATGAAATGAAAATGAAATGAGGAATGATAAGTTAAACTTGACAACTTCAAAGTTTTCTAAATAAAGTCTTGAGTCATTTGAGATTTTATTTAGTGCATGTGTTTAGTATATTTTTCTTATTGTACCTATATTTTTGGAAGTAAGGTGATAGTACAGTTATTTTTAATTGCTAATTTTAGCCTTTAAACTCCAGAATGGCATTACAGAACACAGCTGTCACTGTTACTCTCGGCAGTGGTGCCAAAATTTGTTTGGCCAACGCCATCATCAATCTCGGAAGCCAGCTACCATCAAGTTTGGCGATTCCCTATTCGAATGAGCAAGTTGCTGCCTCAACTTGAAGTACAAACTCCCGCACGCCATGTGCAAAGAATCTAAAAAGGCTCAAAAATTGTGACCCCTATCAGGGTCACTTCAAAAGACCTTCGCCTTTGAGAGCTTGGCCCCTGGAGACACCAATCATGAAGAGGGTTAGTTGGGTGGACTGCCTCTCTTTAGTCCCTCGAATGCAATCGTGCCTAACCCGTCGGGAGACACGTCAAGCTTCTTCATCTGAAGCAAGCTTACCGAGGCAAAAGAAAGAAAAGTCTTGAGCGTGTGCTCAACACTTACGCCAGCAACCTGCACAATCAATGGAACCAAGAAGTGAGTGTTCCAACCCACAAGGTTTGATAACCTTAAGTGGGTTAAACGGAATTTCTACGGTCAACTTAAGCAATCTTTCTAGATCCCCCAGTTCCACTCCTCGGGAAACCCGAAACTATATTCAAGAAGTGCATCGTTCTCCAAGTTGTCAAGGAGAGGGATGAAAAGAATATACGTGGTCCTTATCAAGGATGCTAGATGCTCCTCCAAGGAGACCTCATCCCATAACTCAAATGACGCCAATATATCCATCCATGTCCCACACGTGAGCATGGTGTGACACTTGGACCGCGTGTCCAGGAATCTACCACTGAAAGGTCCCGGTGGAAAGGTAAGCAGATATGGAGGCCTAGGCCTTAAAAAGAAATTGCTTTAGAGCAAAGGAATGGCGTGACATCTGGTGTAAATTCCTAGAGATCTGCCCCAACTCAAATCTATCAATGATGGGAGCCTAAAAAGAGGGCCACATATGATAAAATATCTGACGGTAGACACCTTGGAGAATCCTCCAGGGGATCCCGTCATCAATCAACTCCATCCCATAAAGAGGAGGTTAACTTTGATCAAGCCTCTAATTGAAGAAGTTTCATTCCACACTTGGAATTGGAAGTCCATTGAGACGCCGACCAAATTCATCCAAGGGGACGAAGAAAGGAGGATGCAATGACTTGAAGTGGTGTATATGGTATAACAAGGTGAGCCATCCGGTAATGCCAAATCAACACAATGCAACAATACCCTCAACCAAGAACAACAAAATGTTCAAATAGGAAAGCATCCTCTGAGTCTTCAGAAGAGGAACAACAACAAGAAGAAGAAGAAGAAAGGGAAGAAAATCCCACCTTCGCCGATACTACCACTTTGGCGGCTGCAGACAAATTCGATGAAAGCCAAAGATAAAGAAATCGCTTGAATATGAAAATGAGTGAAATGATGATGTGATGACGCAATGATGCGCTTAATGTAGAGAAATATCGCGGCGGGTCCAACACCTGTCCCCCCAAATAATCATCAAGCCTCTAGTAATGCCCATGACAATCCTCCAATAAATTGATCTCACATGCTTCATCCAAATCGAGCCCAAGGATTGAAATAAGTCGAAGAACCCGCTTCTCGAATATACAAACTATATCAAGCGCGGATAGCCTCTCAACTTGATATTATCTTGAATGAAAAGATCAAAGTACCAGGCGTAAAAATTGGTGAGCAAAGGTCGCCCATATCCCGCAGAGTTTGATCAAATTCCATACCAAAACGGATATTCAATGCCAAAATTTAATCTATTTGATGGAAATGGTAATCCTAAGCAACATCTAGCCCAGTTCAAAGCATCCTTTGGTAACACAGGGGGAAATGATGCATTACTATTCCATCAATTTGTCGAGTTTAACTGAATGCTGAATGGTATGTCGAGTTGTCAAATGACTCCAAAACTTTTCCAAAACTTGAAAACATGTTAAAGGTTCGCTATAAAAAAGACAACAATTGTTGATCTCGCTCTTGAGAAAAGGAAGAAAGACGAGTCAGTAACCAGATATATCACACGTTGGCAAAATATGAGTATGAAATGTGAGCAATAATTGGAAGAAGAGCACGCAATCCAACTGCTGATGGGCAACATTGATGACAATATAGTGCCTTATCTTTGCATGGCTTCAATTACCACATTTCAAGAGCTGCTTGATAGGGTGGCTAAATTTGAGAAATTAAATTTATCACGTTCTAATAGCCACCAAGATAAATCTAAAAGAGCAAAAGCTCCAGATCCGAAGAAGGGTGAAACACATTTCACCTCATTCAAGAAGGATACAGGTAAGCGGTTAGTCTATAACGTAGACAAAGAAATGCTACTATTTATCAAGAAAAACCAAGGCAGTCTTTCAATCCTGCTCCACAATCTAAGCTCATACTTGGAGGTAATGATGTACCTCGAGGTCGCCGAAGGTGACCAAAACAAACAAAAGGAGCGAATGACTCAATCTCACCCTAAAAGAAACAAAGAGTATTCTTTTAAGAGGAAAGTGTGGCTAAATTGTTTAAACATGCACTCAAAGTAGGTCTCCAACTACCGAGTGTAAAGACCCAAGAGGTTGGACAAGCGATAATCCTAACTATTTCCCATATCATCGGTGCTCGGCCATCCTTGAAGATTGCTACATATTCAAAGATTGAGCTAAAAATATAGAAATGGAGAATTCACATTATGACAAAGGTATTGGTAAGTCCAAGAAAGAATCCAAAAGTAATCACCTCATCTCCGCATCAAGCCGATAAAGGCGGTCGATGATGAAAGATGAAGTCCGCCTCTAAAAAAGACCGTTGAAGTTGAAGGTGGAAATCACCACTTGAGCACTTGAGTTGAGACAAAACCTAGTTATGGAAGGCTAGTTCATCTCAAGAGAACCCAGCACAAGCCAAACAAAATAAATTAAATAAAAGAAGAAGACAAGAGCACAAAATATTATTACTGATGGAACACAATGGATCAAGATACGCTGACGACAACGCCCATTCATCAAGAAGAAGTTGAAGAAGAACTTCCACTGAGTCTTGCTTGATGATGCATGAAGTGAACAGCCAGAGGAACTTTCCCAAATGAAGATGAATCGAGCTCACCATATCACCATAAAAATAAAATATGTAATTGCTCTCTTATCATCAAGGTGATGTCAAGAATCGAGTCATCAAGATTCGATGCAAATGAAGTAGCTCAAGTACAGTTGAGAAGTGGTCGAGTGCTACCATCCCAACAGAGGAAAGAGCCAATGAATAAGGATAAAGGAAAAGAAATTGAAATCAATGAAAAAGTTATCCCTAAGGATTCAAATAAGAAGCCTTCATCAAAAGGGATCGACTACAATATTCTATCCCATCTAAGAAAAATTCTGGCGCAGCTTAGTGTGTACGAAGCACTTCTAATGTCGAAAATCTCTGTAACACCTTAATTGAATCTCTCAAAGAGCCGAAAAAGTTCAAAGCATATTTTGCTAAACGCTGTCTAACGGAGACCTTGCATGTTCAAGAGCCTCCAACCGTCACATTTTCGAAGATGATCTAAGATGCAGAGGCACAATCCTCAGACGTAAAAAGTGATAAAATTATAATAGGATCTTAATTGATCCCTTCCTCCATGAATCTTATGAACTTGAGAACTCTTAGATGGCTATCTCTAGATGTACAACATCCGGATGAGATAAAGTCATGGTTCAAGGTTTCAATGAAGGGGAAAACTATCGGGTCATTTTCCTCTTAAATTTGGAGACCTCCACGGCCAAATTTCATGTGATCGATGCATATACTTCATTCGTGAGCTCTTTGGGTCGACCATGGCTTCATAAGTATGGCATTGTCCCATCTACATTGCATCAATGTATGAAATATACAAAGGATGGAGAAGAATGCCAAATGACATGCAACCTTTTGTGCATGAAATGAAGATATATCAAGATGCCTACTTTCTTCCTAAAGAAAGCTAACAAAATAACTAGCAAATCGCATCTACTTCAAAACCCATAAAAGAACAAGTAAAGAAGAAGGGAGAAGTTAAAAGGAATAAAGGAAAAGAGGTTCCAAATATCCCTAGGGATATAAAGAAGTCCAAAATCAATAACACCCTCCAGGATATCAAGAAGAAGAAGATGAATGTGTTCCTTCTAAATCCAAAGGTCATGACTCTTCGAGTAAAGCTGATCAAGAAGAACATTTGACTTTATGAGTTCAAATCTGAAGGTAAGGTGCAATGCACCTACTTTAAAATAATCATAGATCCATCAGCAGCAGAGACTACACTCATAGTCACTCCCATTCCTCCCCAACATTTTAAAGAAATCACCCCTCGAGAAACTCACAAAGTCGAGGAACTGGTGACCTTCTATGTACCTCCTCTCCCTGGAAAACACGAAGCTGCTTTATAAACTGAGGTGTCAAGAGGATCCGATTGGGTAATGCAACTATCTAAGAAGAAGCTATGCCCACAAGGATGCCAAAATATTACTCCAAAGATGCAAAACCTAATGTGCAAACATGGCTGGAGCAAGCAAAGGACTAAGCTCTTTGAAATGATGTGGTACCCAAAAGGTTCTCAAACCATTGGTAAGAGAAATAAACATACTACCAAAGGCCTTGGTTTCATCCAAGACAACGGTCCACAAGAATATACCTATTACGCTATAACAGGAATAGAAGTAGAGAGTGATGATGAAGATGAGAATGTCATTCTTAACGTTAGTCTCACAAATAATGAAGTAGAAGCCAGACCGGCACCTGAAGAGCTTGAAGATGGTACTACTATGGATGAACTTAAAGATGGGAACTTAGGAGGATCCTCTCACGCTCATCGCTCCTACTTCAAGATAAGATAAAGTGGAAGAATTAAAAATCTACTGTGAATTGTGGAGCTTTGCTCGACATATTTGAAATGCCGGCTTATCCATGTAGGGTTCACAAATAATTAAGCCAAATGTATCACCGCCAAGCAAGCCTCTAGAATGAGATTGGAGGTTGAAGAATAGTAATGAGAAACCAAGAAGCTCATTGAAGCGGTTTTATTCGAGAAGAAAAATACATTGACCGGATAATATTGTCCCCAAAAAGAAGAATGGTCGATGACCGTATCGACTTCGTGGATTTAAACAAAGCATGTCCAAAGGATGACTTTTCGCTTGTATCGAACTATTGGTGGATAACACTTCAAACCATGACATGTTCTCATTTATGGATACAATCAAATCAAGATGGCTCAAGATGAGAAGCATACCTCATTCAGATGCCAATTGACATATATTGCTAATCCATGCCCTTCGCTTGAAGTCGGAGCTACATACCAAAGGGCTATGACACGAATTTTGATGAGTTGATTCATCAAAAGTAGAGTTATGTTGATGACCTCATTGTCAAGAGTATAGATCGCAAAGGATCATCTCCATGATTTAAGGATTGAAATCGAAAAATATGATCTCAAGATGAATCCTCTGCGCCTTTGGAGTTTCTTTGAAAGTTCCTTGATATGTCAGGCGCCATGGAGGGATTGAAATCGATCCCAACAAAATCAAAGCAATTGTCAAATGCCTCCTCCAAGGAGTCTTCGTCAACTTCTCCATACAGGACATCTGCATTCATTAGAAGATTTATATCAAATCAAATATGATGTCACCCCTTTGCAAAATTAATGAAGAAAGATACTCCTTTCAAGTGGGACAAAGAATGTCAAGAGGCCTTCAAGATCAAGAAATATCTGAACCCACCCATTCTTGCAACTCCAATCAGAAAGCCTCTCATCTTGTACAGAAGACGAGGAATCTCTAGGTGCTTTGTTGAAACATAATGAGGAAGGAAAAGAAAAATGTATTATATATTAGTCAAAGACTAATAGAGCTAAGTGTTATTCCCAATTGAGAAGCTTGTTTCACGCCTAAAAAGCTACGTCATTACATGCTATCTCATAAAATTACCCTTATCTCAAGGATCGATCCGTTGAAGTTCTTGATGACAAGACCAACGTTGACAGGTCGCTTGGCACGATGGGCTGTCCTTCTACTACAATTTGATATTACATATGTTCCCCAGAAAGTGGTGAAGGGGCAAATTCTAGCAAATTTTCTTGCTGCTCATCCCATCCCAGATTCATTGCTTAACGATGATCTTCCTGATGAGCAAATCATGCACATATATGAAAAAGAAAGATAACAAATGTGGAATTGTATTTTGATGGAGCAGTCCATTAAATACACTCAACCCTCAAATCTCCCAAAGGCTCGAGTATCGATCTCATCTTGATCACACAAGGTGGCATACCGAGACATTCTTATAAATTAACTCAACCATGAACCAACAATGCGTAATATGAAGCGGTGGCGTGTTTAGAGGAAGCCATTTCCATGGGAGTCCAGAATTTGCAAATTTATGGTGATTCTCAACTCATCATCAATCAAGTGTTGGGCCTTTACAAAATCAACAAGCTTGAATTGGCCTACTATCACAAGTGAGTTCTCAAACTTATGAAGCAAATCCCAAATATCATTATGACTCGAGTCTCCAAAGCTAGGAATAGCAAAGCAGACTGTTTAGCTAAGTTAGCTAAAGAAATGGCGAGTGTGGACGATGATGATTATATACTAATAAGTGTTTGCACTCGTGGAGTCCTAGAGCCAATAAATTTTCAAACGCAAATCAACAGGGTGCAGCTCATGTTGCTCCTTACACTCTCTTACAAATTACTTCTCAAAGTCAACAAGATAAGCAAACCAGCCATTCAAGAAGAAAAGCTCAACTGGAAGGCCAAAACCACACAATGAAATTCTTACAGAAGAGAAGGAAGACTGAGTGCCTTCGTCGACTACTTCAAGGAAGGCAAATGCCAAGTAATAAGTCGATAGCAATACAACTTGAGAAAAGGCTTAATTATATGCTTATGTTGGCAATACTCATCGTAGATCCTTGAGCATGGTGCTGATGTTTGGGAATAGAAGAAGCCAACAAAGTAATTATTGAAATCCATCAAGGACTTTGTGGTGCACACCAATCAGGTCCTAAAATGGCTTTCAAAATTAAAAGAATTGGATACTATTGGCCGCCATGGTAAAAGATCAGTATCAATCATGCCAAGAGATGCCATGAATGCGTCCAAACATAATTCATCGCCTTTAAATTTTGCCCAACGATAGCATCTTGGCCGTTTGAATGTTGGGGATGTATGTAATTGGACCAATTGATCCACCATCATCACCGGTCACCGCTTCATCTTAAGCACGATTATTTCTCCAAGTGGTCTTCACCATTTAAAGAAGTTACAAGTGACTAACTTCTTCACCCACAATATTGTCTATAGATTTGTACGTCAATCATTTCATAACGATCGCCTTCAAAAGTACTAAATTTTTTTGTCTCGATCGATAAGATTGATTGGCGATATTTCAATTTATAATCCGAGAGCAAATGGCGAGGCATTTAATAAAACACTAGTCAAATTGCTTAGAAAAATTATCACAAGAAATAAAAGGGAGTGACATACCAAACTTGTGGAAGCATTATGGGCTTACCGCACCACTTACAAAACTCCTACAAAGTCTACTCTCTATGCACTAGTGTTTCAAGGCTGCCACTCGAAGTCGAACTCCCTTCACTCCGAGTAGCCATTCAACAAGATCTTACCCAAGATGAGAATGCCCGTCTATGGATGGAAGAGCTTGATGCACTTGATGAAGTTAGGCTCCAAGCTCAGCAAAATCTAGAAGTCTATCGAGCAAGAATGTCTAAAGCATTCGATCATACAGTACGTCCTCGAGCTTTCCAGGAAGGGGAATTGGTCCTGGTGCTGAGAAGACCAATCATCCCTCATCGCAGAATTGGTAGTAAATTTGAACCTAATTGGGAAGGACCTTTTGTTATTGAAAAGGTATACCAAGGGGGAGCCTACCATCTCGTCGACTTCAAAGGTGAAAGACCAATGCCACCAATCAATGGTCGGTATTTAAAGAAATATTACACATGAAAATGTGATTGGACAAATCCTGCATTTGAAAATCTTTATTGCCAAACACTTATGAAAATTTTCATTGAAATTCTCTTGTAACACAAGAATGCATTTTCAAAATAAAATAAAATCTAGAGGGGCATTTTTTTAAAGTTTTATAGTAAAGTATCGGCATTCAAAGACAGGGGCCTTTCTTTCTCTTTAGGTTGACATCGTGCCTATTGCCAAGATCCCTACATACATACTCAAAATTATATGTTAAAATGCTCAAATTTAAAAGTCTTACTGACCAAGGAAGAAAATTTTCAAGTCTGCAAACTTCAACAAACCAAGTTGGATATACATTTATCATCCCACTGGCTCGAGTGCCCGCTTACTCAACATCACAAAGGTCATAGTAAGAGATCCCCATCTCGTTAACCTGAGGATAAAATCCTTCATCAATTGCTCAAGTCCATGACTCAAGTGGGTGTATAAGACTCAACACGCCAAAATATCGAAGTCCGAAAGACTGCTTACTCAACACGCCACAAAGGCCGTAGTAGTGGATCCTCCTACTTCATTAGTTCAAGACAAGAGCATCCAAATCCCCAAATCTCTCCAACTTGGTGAGTTCAAGTGACGGCGGGAGATTATCCCTATTGGTGGGTCATTTCTCAAAATTCTACAACAAAAAAATCCGACTCAAGGCACTAAGCCGAGTTAGAATCAAATACAAATGTGAAATCTCAACTCCTTTAAGTCTATCAAAGCGCAAAGATCGAAGAAAATTCTTCTTCAATAAGTCCGTCAAAAGCGAGGACCGAAGAAGCTATCCCAATGTTCGTATAAAGCTAAATATTGAACTAAGGGAGTTTTTGCCATCAAGATGTTCATTACATGTGCAAAGCACAGGACTGATGACTCTTTGCCATTGATCCAACACAAGCTCTGAGAGCTAGGTCGTTGGCACATATCCTTCCATAAGCCTACAAAAGAAGAAAGCTAGGGAAGGTAATTTCGTATCACCTGACAAATCTCCAAGATAATTCAGGACTTCCCTCCATCAAATCCGTCAAGGCATGATGCCAGGATAAAAGGAGGCACAAGATACGAATCCTCAAGATGAAATCTTAAACAAGTCCGTCAAAGCACCAAGCACAGGACCGAAGACATTTCTATCTCATCAACTCCATCAAGTTCGTCAAGGCCGGACAGGGAGGAATATAAATCCCAAATTTTGAGATGAAATCTTCAATAAGTCCGTCAAAGCACAAAGCATAGGACCGAAGATATTCTCATCTCATCAATTCCATCAAGTCCGCTAAGGCACAAAGCCAGGACAAGAGGAAAATACAAAATTTAAAATTTTGAGATGAAATCTTCAACAAATCCGTCAAAGCACAAAGCATAGGACCAAGATGTTCTCATCTCAGCAATAAATCATCAACTCCATCAAGTTTGCTAAGCCATAAAGCAAGGACAGAAGGAGAAAATATAAATTTTAAACTCTTGAGGAAGTCTTCAATAAGTCAAAGCACAAAACATAGGGCTGAAGATGCACCAAATTCTCTTGACAAGTTGATGATGACAAATCAAAGCATCTCCTTCATTTAGTCCATCAAGCACAAAGCATTGGACAAACAATAACAAATATCAGTTCAACGAGCTATTACAGTCGAACCGATGAAATTTAAATGTTTGCCTAACTTGAGAGTTATACTCACTTCCATCAAAGGGTAGCGATCAGGTATTATTAAAAGTTGTTGAAATTACAACTTCAGCGTGACATCCAAGCAAATTTCTTGGAAATCTGCAAGGTCAACTAGTGTGCAACAAACATGGTCCACTCCATATGCACCATGTTTGTTGGGGGGCATTTGTTGACCTACAACTATGTACCACTTGAAATTAAATAAATGATATAGAAATTAAAACCCCCCTAATCGCGATGTCAATAAATTGATTGATTTGAAAATTACTTCATAATGCATCGAAGCATCAAAATTAATTAAATAGAAAATATCGAATCAATTAATGACCAATTAAATAATTAAAATCAATTTTTAAATAAAATTATGCGCACATCGAAGTCGGGAAGCCCTGACAACATTCGAACGACCTCCGTTCATGAAATTGATCGTGTCGTCATCGCCGAAACGTTGAAACCTATTAAACGATGCCTTCCGCAATCGATTCGGCAAAGTGTGCACGAGCGTCGAGTAATTTGAGCATGACGCCACACAATTTAGACCTAATTTCACTACGATCATCACCGAAGTTGTCTGAATAGCCTCGATCGTGAAATCGATCACGCCGTTGTGTTTGGCACAACAGAAATACCTAAGATTGACACCCATATTGTTAGGGTTTATTATTGGGAGGATTCATGAAAATTTATATGATTAAGGGCTAATTATCTTAATTACTAAGCTAATTAACCTAAGTACCCTTAATCCTTACCTAACCTCGCCATCACTTGATTAAAGCCGTCCGTCCTCTATCCCTATTGGACGTCATTTAGGCAACCAATCAGGAGCCGATCGGCTCTAATCCTCGAAACCAAAAGTGGCTAGGGCACGTTGACCTCATTTCCACGACACTCTTCATTCGACTCTCCCCTCTCTAGTTCTCTGAAGCTCTAGTTTGATTCTCCCTCTCCCTCTTGCTCCTCAACTCCCCACACTCCTTCTCCCTCTACGAGCACCCCTGTTTCTTGCTCCTCTCTCGGTTGAAGCACAACCCTAATAGAAAACAGAGGACTCGATCCTTCCTAATTCTCTTCCAACCAAACCCCAGGCTTTTTTCATTTCAATCTTAAGTTATATTTTGTTATGTGGGTTTCTCTTGAAGGAAATCTGATTCTGTTTCCCTCTTCCATTTGTGTTTTATGGTGAACTTGTTTTCTAGGTTTGCAATAGCATGAAATTAAGATGATTGATTTATGCTACAAGCTTTCAGTTTGTTGTTTTCTCCTTCTAAAGAGCTCATTCCCTTTTCTTGGTTCCTCCTTTCCTTTTCGTCCGTCTGTTCCTCACTGTTGAGGCTTTCTCCTCCTCGCGTGTGATATGTTGGTTTATGTGCTTTTCATATTTTATGTATCAATTACTTATCTACCTCTAATTGCTCTTATATTATTGCTTTGTTTCCTCTTGCGGGACAGCCGATGGTTCATGATCCAATCTTTGCTTGTAGAAGAATTCCAAACTCTTTAGGTTTCTCTAAACTTTCTATTACTGCTCCTAATGGGAAAGCTAAGTATTCTACTGCTCTTGTTCTCATAATATAGCTCCAAAAGGGAAGAGTTCAGATTTGCTGGACTTATTAAACATAGTGTGATTGTTCAATCCATGTGAAGTAAATTTCATATAATCATCATGTTAAAGGAAGAGGATGAGGGAAGGGTTGATTGACTTTGTGCTTGTTTTCTCTTCTTTTGTTATCACTGAGTTAATTAGCCTTTGAAGTACATCGAAATGTGGCTTTGTGCAAATTTAAAGCTTTCATTTTGCCATTCGTTTCATTAAAGATGCATATTGCCTAGTGCTTGTTCATAATTTACTTACAAGCAATTGTCACGTTATCTTGCATTAAAATGATTCTATGTTTGCTCCATGAGTATTTGGAGGTGAAATCATGCAAGATATATTGTTTTATGCCTTTTTCTTGCTCTTGAATTATGAAAGCATGTTGTGATAATGAAATCCTAATCTCATTAGCTTATATGATGTCATCTTTGAAAACTTACTTTGGTCATTGATATGTAATGCTTATTTCTTTCTCTTGATTTGGGGAAGAAGGAAAAGAGAGCAAAGATATTTGTATTACTCATGGGTTTAATCCTATGTTGATGTTGGTTTGAAATGATAAAGTGGGGTTGTGATTCCCATGAGATTTTTCTCATTTCTATTTGGCTCTTCTCTACCATTTGGCAATGTCTAGAAATGTATTAGCTAAATCATGTTATTATGCAAGCAAATATCTTTGTTGGATTGAAAATTCAGATTTATATCTACTAAATGAAGTTAGTTGTTTCATCATATGATTTGCAAAATCAAACATTACTTTCGAACAACTATCATGAGGCAAAGCATGATTTATATTTGTCTCCTTTGAATTGCTGAAACTTTTTTTACCTGAGGGGAAACCCAGTGATTTGCTTTTCTAAAGGGATAATGCATGCTGAAAAAATTTTTATCTAAGGAGAAATCTATTGTTTGGTTGTCTAAAGGCATGATGCATCTGAAAATATTTTACTAGAGGAATCAGTTGCTTTTAAAGAAGTATGATATCTCTGAAATCATTTTATAAAAGAGGGGGTTTTCTCATGCTATTTTTTATCTCCTATGGATTTCATTTGTTATATCTCTTGCACATGAGTAGAATGAAATCTGAAAAGTGAAATCTGAAATTAAAAAAAGAAGGGGTTTTATTATGCTACTTGTTATTCCCTATGGGTTTCATTCTTGCATATTTTCTGTTTCTATTATTTTGATATCTTGTTAATAGGGAAATGTTATGCTATCAAAATTTCGGCCGTGGTGTCTCACGACATTCACCCATACATGCCTTTCTTGGCATGGTGGGCAGGCCCAGTCTCTCATGGTAACCCTCATATGGGAGAGGAGGAAAGTTGTAAATTTTGATTATTATGCTCCTAATTAAATATACATGCAAGCAGCTTTTTTTTGTTTATATACAAATGCAAGCTTTAAATTTATTACTATAAGTACCTACTCATGTTTCTCCAACATGGTAGGAAAATGCTATGCTATCAAAATTTTGGCCATGGTATCTCACGACATCCACCCATACATGTTTTTCTTGGCATGGTGGGCAGGCCCAGTCTCTCATGGCAACCCCCGTATGCGGGGGTGATGCCGAGAGGTTGTTGTAAATTTTGTTTAAAATAAAAGAGGAGGAAAGATTTATTTTCTTGCAATGTTTAAGCATGTTTATATATACAAATGCAAGCTTTAAATTTATTACTATAAGTACCTACTCATATTTCTCCAACATGGTAGGGATACTTGTTGCTATACTATGCTAACTCATACACACCTTTCTTGGCGTGGTGGGCAAATAACTTTTGGTCGCGGTGTCTCACGACACCTACCATACACGCCTTTCTTGGTGTGGTGGGAAGACCTAATCCCCCGAAGTAGTCACCTTTTGAGGGGATGATGCCGGGAGGCTGTCGAAATTTATAAAAAAAAAGAAGATAAAAAGAAAGGGATGAAATGCTTAAGTTGTCATGTTGGCTTAAAATTTTCTTTATCTCAACTGTGAATGCTTATGCTTAATTTCTATATCATGCAAGCTATCCTATTTTTTGTGGCAAATGTGACATGAGTTGATACTTATGCTTCAATTTCTATAACATGCAAGCTATCCTATATGGTGCAACATGGGTATATGAATTAATCAATGCTTATTTATGTTAAACATGAATGCTTATGTATTGATTTTTACATCATACAAGTTACCCTATTAAGTGGTCATTATGATATGCATTATTTAATGCTCATCCTAAAGCTCTACTTAGCTTGACATGTTACATGTTGGACATGTGCTTAAACATAAAGCTTGAAATACATAGAAAATAATATCTATCATATGACATGACATCTATCATGAAGATATCAAAATAGAAAATTGTCAAGTTAGAAAGGGAACTTACAAGTCTATGTGGCACAACTTAACTCTTTTGCAAGATTGAAAGAACTTAAACTTATGGTATAAGGGAGAAAAGGAGAGTAGAAAATGTAGGGATTTTGTGAAAGGGAAATCTCCTCTTATTTATAGGCTTCCCTAGCCCTCTCCTCTTATCATCTATTGTTATGGCATCGACACATATGGTGCCTTGTCATAAGTTGCATGCAAGAAAATCATCTAAATTCATGCCATTTGTCATATCACATGCATGGACATGTGGCATGCCCTTGTGCATCATTATCACTTCCCTTAATGTCATAAAAAAAGAGAGGAATGGATTTAAAGGGAAAATAAACTCTTTTTGATATATCTTCTTAATAAAATTTAATGGGTACTTGTGTCCCATTTATCATGAGCTTGCATGTGAAGGAGGTGGATTTTAATTAATCCACTTATCTCTTAAATGACATATGACATCTACTCATATCTTTGTCTTCTCCTCCCATTATTAAGAGAAACATGAGCTATGGATCATGGTATAATGGGCCCTCAAAAATGATTTGTTTCAGCCTATAATCCTTGCTAATTTATTGCATAGAAAGGGAATTTTTGGCCCAAATAATATTCATATTATGCTTCTAAATAAAGGCCTATGTTTATCTTGGATCCATTACTTTACACTTAATCAAATGGGCCCTTAAAGTGTTCAATTTCAGCCCCTATCCTTTGCTGATTTGTTGCATAAAAGGTGATTTTTGGCCTAAATAACATGCTTACCATATTTTCAATTAAATGTCTAAGTCTACTTTAGGTCCATTACTTCATAACTGATTAAATGGACCCCTAAAGTGATTTATTTCAGCTCATATCCCTTGCTGATTTGTTGCATAAAAAAGGGGTATTTGGCCTGTATGAGATTCATAACATACTCTTAGATAAATGACAGTCTTTATTTTATGTCAACAACATTTTACTTGATCAAAAGGGCTCAAAGTATTCAGTTTCAATCCCTATTACTTGTTGATTTCTCATGTAAGTAAGGGTGTTCGAGCCTAAATAATGTTCATGTTATACTCCTAGATGAATATCAATCTCTATCTCATATATACATCTTTCCGATTTGGGTTGGACCGGGTCCGGGTTAACAAAACTTAAAAATCCCGTATCAAAACTCATGCTTACATTACATCATGTCAAATTCAATTGCTTCAACTTAGACATTCATATGTCCATGCAATACTTTAAAAGAAAAGATACATATATGTGTGTTGAAGTTCAGTAGATCAATATCTAGAAAGACATGTAATCCAAATGCAAGATAAAATATACAAGAACAGACGCTACACATCCCGGTTTAGTCTTCGGACCGGATCCGGGTTAACAAAACTCAAAAATCAAAATTTGACATATAAACTTCAACTTAGACATCTTAATGTCCATGCAAAATTTTCAAAAGAACAGATATTTACATGCATGTTGAAGTAATTACTAAGTCAAATATAAAAGGACATATGTTATACATCCCGGTTTGGTCTTCGGACTGGGTCCAGGTTAACAAAACCTAAAAATTTGATATTATATAAATTTCAAATTAATAATATTTGAGAAGCTAATTCTGTCATATAATATGAATCAACTAAAATAGCTTTTAAAATTCAAATTCTCAGGAAGAAAAGTCCCACCATCCTCTATGTTCTAGAGTGGACAAGGTTTTGAAGGATTATACTTCTTGAGATAATGAATTTAGACCCGATCCTCTACTGGGAGTAGTAAAATTATCGATTGATATTAGCCATATGATCGAGAAGGGTAATTATAATTAAAATTTTAATGATAAATGATCATATATTCAAATCTAAAATCAATCATAAAATGATCAAAATTCAAAGAAAATAACAAAAATATAAATAAAAATGAAATTGAATTAATTAAATTAAAACTTAAAAAAAATCAATCCACCCTCAATCGCTGTTTATTTCTGGGTGACAAATTAAGAAAACTTTGCTCAAGAGCCAATATCAAATTAAATACATAACTACCTTCACACTTAAATATTCCTAAAGCCCGTAGGGCGTGGCGTGTCCTCTGTCATGAGGTTTTCGTGATATGGCACCACATAAATGGCGGTTCGACACGAGCCCTCGGGTGGTTCATTTGCGATATGGCACCACTAAATTATGGACACGCATGACATATGTTCCCAACTTTGCTCTTTGTGAAATGTAGAATGTATTTGGTTGGGCAAAAAAGCCCATGTTAGCTAAGGTTGACTTATATTTGTCCCCTGACAAACTCCAGTCTACAAGGACACCTTGGACGGCGTAACCCATGTGTGTCGACAAGGATCCTTGGTCGGTTGGGTCTACCTCGACTAAGTGGACTGGGACCTGATAGCGGATGATGGAACCATGAGATCTAGACCGGGCGCGTCATCGTTCTCCCCACAAAAAGTTTTAAATTGAAATAATAAATTTTATAAGTTCTAAACTCCACTCACGCAATTATATACTCGTTCTTAACGATTCATTGACTAGCCTTTCGAAAGTGCTCTCTTGGGGGGTAATTAACTATGTGGGATTGCTTTATAGGAAACCCGGAACCAGTATAAAAAGTTCTCACCAAATGAGAACGAATCTGGTAGTGTCTTATCTACTATTCATCTGCCTTCTGAAATTATCACCGACACTTAAACAACTCTTTTCTTTTTGTTATTCCAAAAGAGGCCGACGGCGAATTTTCGGATCCCACACGTAACATTGATAGCAACAAGGGGGGGCTGCAATGGATTGATGGCAATAGGCAGTAACTAGTAGTCAAATGGGAGTGGTGGGTGGGCAACAACAATGATAAAGAGCAGGCCACAATGAAGATGCTTGAGCAATTTATTTAGAATCGACCAAATCTAATGAGTTTTGAATTTATAAAAAATGAACTAAGGGGCTATTTGGTTGCCTGAAAAAGAAATGTAGTGTAAAATAAACATAGTGTAATATGAAAACTTTATAAGTGTTTGGTTAAAAATCTAATAAATTCAGGGGTTTATTTTTTCTTCTTTTGACTAAAATGAATATAATATAATGTATTTAGCGAGGATCGACTGTAGTGGTGGCAGTCGGTGTATAGTGGTTGATGTCCAGTGGTGGTCATTTATGGTAGGTAGTAGTGGGATATTAGTTAGTGGCAGAGACCGTGTGTGTATGTCAATGTAGTCGGTTGATGGTGGACAATGGTTGGCACAGTTGGCGAAGTGGTGGTCAACATATGGTTAGTGGTGGTTAACATTGTCGGTCGTGAAAGATACAAGGGTGGTGAGATGGACGGATCGGTGATAGAGATGGCGGTTGGTGGTGCCTGGTAGCCTATGATGGTGGGTGGTGGTGGTAGCGGTCGGCGGTCGGGGGGTGGTGGTGGATGGCTAGTGGTGACAGTCTTCACTTCACACCTAATGGTGCATTTGAAATTCATCTAAATTAAGGAGCTGTTTGGTTGTCTGCATTTAGAGTGTAAAGTAAACAAAATGCAGGGAATTTAATTTTTTAAGTGTTTGGTATGGTGCAAAGTAAAATTTCAATGTATTTTGTAGTGTCTTTGAATTGCATTAGAATGATCATTTTAGGTGTATTTGAAATTACCAAATCGGTAATTCCAAATCTATGACCGTAAAGTGTTCACCGTCGTCAGTATGAGACCGTCACGCCTCGCCACCACGACCGTGCTTGTCGCCGCCACTTGTCGGCCGCCGGGCCGACCATAGCCACCGCTAGTCGCCCGTCCACCGTGAGGTCGAACGCCACTACCGTCGATAATCTCAAAAATACTTTACATTACATTTATTTTGCCAAACAAGAAAAAAAAATTCATGTATTTATAGAGTATTCAATCAAATAAGTTATAGTAATCCAAATCTATTCCTTTTATCGCATTCTTCTTTCTACCTAAATGCACCAAACAACGCCTAAGTGAATTCTAAATACATTGAATTTGAACTAAATGATGAATTTGAAATGTACTAGAATTTTAAATTGTAATTCAAATTGATCAATCCAAACACTTGGAAATCCAAAATTCCTATATTCTAAATAGAATACACTCACTTCGTAGCCAACCAAATAACCCCTAAATATTTAATATCAAATACATTAAAATTTTACTCTCTATTCCATTTACATCTAATCAAATATCATCATTTTAAAAATATCTAAAAATGGAATATTGTACCCCTTTTTCATCTACTATACAATCCCTTAGTAATCACATGAATTTTAATTGACTTAATCTAAACTTTAAACATATCGATCAACTTAGTTTAAATATATTTTAACATTATTTCAAAATGAATTATATTTTATTTCGCTTAAGCTTAAGTTTTAAAGTTGAAGATTTTGATTTTAAATTATGACAAACCCGAACACAGCCGATGTAACCCTCAACTAATATGGGCATGGCCGTCCTTTATTTTTATCCTAAAGCCCGGCCTCATTCAAAACCCCAAAACCCTCAGCTCAGGCCAAAAAAAAAAAAAGCAATAATTTTTTTTTTTAAATTACACAATTGTTGTTCAGCAAATGTTTGTTTCGATTTTTTGAAGCTCCTCCTCGCCTCTGCCGAACCGCTGCACGCCAGTCACATTTAACTCTCTGCAAACCATTCTCAGCTCTAACCCCACTCAGGCCACTACCTCCCTCTCCTCTCTACCCGTTCTGCTTCTCCACCCACTACAACCCAAACCATCCATAGCAACAAATGCGAATCGATTGTAGCTGAGAAGAAAAGCTTGCTTTCTCCCCCTTACTTTTCTCCCCCTCGTTAATGGCGGTCGAGCCGCCGCCGGTTGAGATCCTCCCATGGCTGAAGTCCCTTCCGGTGGCGCCGGAGTACCACCCGACCCTCTCGGAGTTTCAGGACCCAATCGCCTACATCCTCAAGATCGAGAAGGAGGCCTCTGCCTATGGCATCTGCAAGATCGTTCCCCCGCTTCCCGCCGCCCCTAAGAAGACCGCCTTTGCCAACCTTAACAAGTCCTTTGCTGCTCGCCTATCCAACCCTAACTCCAGTCCAAGCACAAACCCTAGTCCCAACTCTAACTCCAAGCGTTCACCCACTTTTTCCACCCGCCACCAGCAGATCGGTTTCTGCCCCCGCCGCCCCCGTCCCGTCCAGAAGCCCGTTTGGCAGAGCGGCGACTGCTACACTCTCTCCCAGTTCGAGGCTAAAGCCAAGCTGTTCGAACTCTCCTACCTCTCCAAGTTAGCACCCGCTGCTGCTGCTGCTGCTGCTGCTGCCGCCGCCTCGACCGGCTCTTCCTCCCGAAAATAAGAAAAACAAGCTTAAGAACCGGCAGAAAAAGAGTAGCAAATTGTTTTCCTCATCTCTTTCGGCACTTGAACTTGAAACCCTTTACTGGAAGGCTTGTGCCGACAAGCCCTTTTCTGTGGAGTACGCCAATGACATACCGGGCTCGGGCTTTCCGCCCATTGGTAGCACCACAGGGAAGAGGTGGAGGGAGGAAGAGGCAGTGAGCAATGTGGGGGAGACTGCCTGGAATATGCGGGGGGTGTCGAGGGCCAATGGTTCACTGCTGAGGTTCATGAAAGAAGAGATTCCTGGGGTGACCTCCCCTATGGTCTATGTGGCCATGATGTTTAGTTGGTTTGCCTGGCATGTGGAGGATCATGAGCTACATAGCATTACTTGCACTTGGGCGCTGGAAAGACCTGGTATGGGGTGCCAAGGGATGCGGCTCTTGCGTTCGAGGATGTTGTAAGGATTCATGGGTACTGTGGAGAAGTCAATCCTTTGAGTGAGTCTTTTCTCCACCTTGATATTTCTGTTGAAGTTTGTTTTGGTTTTGAAGCATTGTGTATTACCTTTGAATGCCAATATGGATATCGTGTCATACAAAAAAGCTAAACTGCTGTAGTTTTTAAGTTAAAGATGGTGAGATATATGCATAACTGCAAAAAGGCAAGGATTATATGTTAGCGCGTGAAGATGGGATGCGAAATTAGTGAACATTTTAGGAGCATTACAAGTGGCGAATAGAACATGCTCTTTGGTACAAGGAAAAGCAAATTGGTTATTCTGAAAAAATAGCTCGGAGAACGGTCTACCTATTCTAAACTAAATGCACTTGAACTTTAACTTGTACAATTGACTAGTTGAGGTACTCCGGATGGTTGGAGATAGGGCTTGATTATACTGCTGTCCAGTCGTGACTCATTGTACGTCCATACATTAGATGCTACTAATTTTACGAGTATGGTGGATGTTATTTATGTTGGGCTATTTTTAAGAGGAGGTCAAAGTTTGGTTTTTCCTTTTCTATTTGCTACTTGTTGTAATCCCACATCGTTGTGTTGTTGTCATTGTTAGTTTGAGGAATACCACGCAGCTTAAGATTTGATACAACGTTTTTTAGGAGATTCTTCTTTTTCTGCTCCATCCCTTTCATATATGTTTGATCATTGGATGTTATAGATTTAGGTCTGGTATCTAAATGCATGCACTGTTTGCCAAAGTTTCATCATCACTCCTTCCACTAAAAAGTACAGAAAGAAAACAAAAGCCTTCTTTTTCTCTCTATAAATCATAAATTCTCCAGCAACTTTATTAAAGCATTTATCCTTTTTTTACCCATTTAAACTTGAACTTGTACTTTAAGTGCATCCTAACTGCAGATTGACATACACATAATGTAGTATGCATATTTTTGCATCTGTAATAACCTGTAATATTTTTCCTACTTTGTGTAAGAGTGCATTATTCCGCAATGCACTTTTTATGGTGTGCACCTCTCATGCTATGCTCAGTAATCTGAACTTAACTGCAACTATTGTTCCTACCTGTAGAACTCATGAGGTTTTTTTATTTTTCATCTTTGCATTATCTAAATTGCTTACAGGTATCTTGTTACTTGTTGTACTTATAAAAATATGGGTACTTCTAGAGTCTAATTTATAGAAAAATGTCAGGTATCTCATTTTGTATGTGCCATCAAAATATTTTGAAATATAGTGGTTAGATAACTATCAAGAAGATGGGATATAGCTAGTAAGATATTATAAAGTCTTAAATAATCAACCATTCCTACACGTTTTATGCTTATTTTCTTAAAGATGATTCCTTTGTATGCTTGATGTATATGAACATGCATGATTTGTGACCATGCTTTTGCGTTAATTCCATAAATAAAAAGGTTTTTTCTTGAATAGCTGCGCAAACATGTCTGTATGGATGGATAAATTTGTATCTATATTAATAATTACATAATCGTTTATGCTATATATGCATGTGTGCATTACTATTCATATTTGTCTCACATAAATTTATCATATTTTTTTTCTACAAATTATTGTAATCTTTTATGTTCTATGATTATTAATGAATAGTTTAGGTGACATTGTCTTGTACATGTTAAAGAATAATGTGAGGTTTCAAGCCCTTCATTAGCTTAACTATTTGGGATCTCTTTATGAATCACCATTTTTCATTCATTCTTGCTAACCGTGTATAAGGTGTTAAACTTTTTCTCTGCATACTCTTATCGATGTTACCTTAGGTCATTATTCCTTTATTACCCATCAAATATTTGTATTTTTTGTCCTTTATTGTATATGTTCCAACTATTTATGTCTATTTTCAATAGCTTTATCTTCAATATATGCTACTATAATTGCCCCTTTTATTTGCTATTCTTTAATTAGCCTCTCAAATTTTGCTACACATCTATCTTAACATCTTCATCTTCATTCTTCACTACACATGATTTAGTTATTAGCAACCTTTTGTATGTCCAACATTCATATCCATACAACATGGCCATCTTGATTGAATTTTTACTATATTTATCTTTAAGTTTTGTAATATCTTCTTATTACATAGTACTCTTGAGACACTTATCTATTTATAACTGTAATATTAAGTTTAGAAGTTATTGTGCCATCTATTTTTTATTTTTTACATAACAGATCCAATATATTTAAACTTATCACAATTATTTATTTTTTAATGATATCAATTGATAATTATTAATATTACATCAATTAAAATTGTATATTATTCACTTTGTCTTTGTCTTTGTTTTACCAATTGTAAACATTCAATCTTTTAATAATCTCTATTAATATTACTTTTTAGTTATTTTGATTGATGAGATGTAGACTAGAGTTATGCCATATGCAAAAGATATAGACCAATGTACCTCATTTTGAATATTCTTTGTATGTTTTTTCATAATTAATAAAAAGATATGAATTCGATGTTGATGTTTGACATAATTCTATAAAGTCGAAAACTTTTTAGTCCTTCGTAATTGCTAATAATTCTAGTTAGTGCTCCAACATACATATTTGTAATATCTACATATCTTGGACTCACATTTTTTTTCCTAATGCAAGCAATATCAATTCTCATGCTACTCGATCATCTGCTTTGCCATGATCACTTAAAAATCATATGAAAATAATTTTTATCTATATTTTTGGATTTACTATCTTATGTCCAAGTTACACATTTTCTTCTAACTTTTTTGTATGACTCATAAGTATTATATCTTTATAATTGCAACAATTATATACACATATTGTGTTCTTAAATATTAATAACAAATTCTTTTCCAATCTTTTGGTATTTTTTAGTTTTTAAAATTTTGTTGAAAGATTTATGAGCTTTATTATTGAAATTTCCCAAGTAAATTTGTAATCTCAATAGGTATGTCAATGGACTTATAGCATCATCTTTAGGGGTGTACTCGAGCTTGAATCGAAATGAGCTCGAGCTTGGCTTGTCGGCTTATCAGGAGGCACAAGAATTTGGCTCTAGAGCTCGACGAGCTCGTTGGCGAACGATAGAATGAAAATGGGAAGTTTTAAAGCTGAACACGAGTCACAAGAAGGTGAGATTGGCGAATGAAGGAGAGAAATGGTGTGTGAGTGGTGGAAACAAATTAACCTTGAATAAAAAAGTAGTAGATTTTATTTTTTATTTTTTTGAAAAAGTAACTTTTACTAAGAATATCTAACGAGGAAGCGTAGAGAAATAAAAAGAAACAATTTCTTTTAATATTTTTTTTATGGAAAAGATAACTTTTAACAAGCAACATTTTGGTAAAAGAAAAAAACACTAGCTTTTTATATATCCATGGCACAAGTTATTAAGCAACATCTTGCTAAAAAAAAATCATCTTTTTATATAGTTGAGGCACATTAGTGTATAAAATAAATAAATAAATAAATAAATATATATATATATATATAGATGATCGAGCTGGCTCGATGAGCTGATGTGTTGAGTCATATTAAGCTCAAACCCGAGCTCATATAGTATGCAAGCATGAAACTTAAGCTCGAGCTGGAGCTCGTAGCTCGATAAGTTTAAGTTGCAAGCTCATTATTGAGCTGAGTTCGAGCCAGCTCGTGAGTTTGCTTGGCTCACTTACACCCCTAATCATCTTTATGCGTCTTGTTTGGATCAAAGTTCCTTTTCTGCATCAATCTAAAATATACCTCATATTCATCTTGCTTTTTAAAATAAATTATTTCAAGACACTTATTTAATAAATTTTGAAAATAGTATCTTTTTTGTTGTTGTTGATGTTTTTATCTTTAACTAAGATCTTATTAGTTTAATCTTGAATGCATCTATAATGACTAAATTTTCTATATATCTTATATGCTTTGTTTCTCCTTATTGTGAAGCCTATTACCTAAATCATTAGAAGTTGTAGTGTTAGTTTTGCTGACTATTCTATTTTCCAAATGATGAAGATTTACCTTTTTGAAATTGGTTGAAACTTGATTGAACTATTAATTTGAGCAAATCATTTTATTCTCTAATCTCTAGATTTGGTTTTTTTTTCCAGATTTATTCAAATATTAGTTCAGTCGCTGATTTGGTTATTATGGTAGATATTGGGCATTACTGTTAGCCAGTGGTGTGCTGCTATTTTGAGCTTTTGTTGGGATTATTACTATTTTGAGTTTTCGTTGAATATACTATCTATTAGTATTTAGATCAGTTGATGAATGTGGGCAATTGATGTGGAATAGACTTATGATTATAACCTTTGCAATTGGAGATTGTAGGATTTGTAGTGGAATTCACAAATAGCTATCATGTCTGGGAAGAAGAGCTGAAATTTTTGTAGTTTTGATATATGAAATTTGTGAACTTTTTATTATAGGCATTATGGTCTTAGTGTGAACCTTAGCATGTTGTAACCAAAACTTGGGGCAAGATTTACAGCAGAGTCTACTTGTGCCTATATCCAATTTTGATCTTTTGTATCAATACTATGATATTTCTATGCTTATAAAAGAATTATGAGGCCTGTGACAGGATATTATTTGATTCAATAGAAGTCTTGGTTTCAATTTCTATTTTGTGCACATGTTAGATGTCTAATTTCTTCAAATATGATACAATTATGACTACCTAATTCCTGGGAAAATTATCTCCTTATAGCACCATGAGATCTGAATCTTCTTTAATTTTGTGATATGCTTTTTCATTTACATAATTTCTTCTTGAAATCTAGTTATTAGATTACTAGAATTATTGATTTTTTTTTAAAAAATTTGATACAATCATAGTTCTATTTGTGGTGGATAAATTGCAATTTCTCACTAATTTGCATTATTTTAATTTCTTCGTTTTTTACATTTCTTGGTTGCATTATTTTTTTTAATTCTTGTATTTTCTAATTTTTGTCTGAATAAAGAAAATTTTTCCATATCTAGTGGCCTTTGATCTATGAATCTTAATTTTTCTTGTGTGAATTGCATTCATTGCAACATGCTTCTTGTATTAAAAACTTTAGAATTTTTATCATCTTGCATCAGTACACTTTTAGATTTCTTAGAATAATGACAAGCTTTACTGGTATTTGTTTACTTTTAAAATGCATATTTCTTGTTGAAATGCCTTCAAATGGCCTTAAAGAATAATCTTTGACGTTCTCTATATTCATAGAAATGTACTTGCGTGATGCAATATAATTATAAAAGGCCTAAAAGCCTTTTAAATTTGAACTTCCATATACCTTCATACTATGAGGGTTCCAAAAATGACTGAAAAATTGTGGGTTTTTTTCTTAACGTTGTTTATTTATTTTCTTTTGGGGAACTTATAGTGCTAGTTTTACTTTAGTGATAGTTGATGATTCAGGAATAAGTTAAACAGTATATAAGTTTATTTTACATGATATTGAAGTCTAAAGTAGTTTACATTTTCATATTGCCTGCTTGGCATCCTAGAAGATTTAATCTATCACTTTAAAATGTGGTTCAAAATCATTAGATTTCCCTCCAGAATATGATGTTATTTTCCTAAAAAATATGGACGTAGATGAAGCATTATTTTGGAAGGTAAATAAAGCATATATCTCTTTTGTATGCTTGTAAACATGCACTTGCATTGTTCTTGCATCCTAAGGAGCATCTGTGAAATCAAAAGAATTTGAATACTTGATTTTTTTCATTTGAATTGCTATGCCTTATATCCACCATGATACATTACCTATTATATATAGTTGAATCAAAATATTTTATCTAATACATGATTAGACTTGGATTAATTTAAAAGTTAGTTTTATACAAGGATGGTTTCCTTTGAGAGTTCCTTCCTAGCACCTCTAGCAATTACAAGAAATAAACTCTATTGATACTTTCTTTCTATCTTCTTCATTTTGAATCTGTCATCTAATGTTGCTTAATCAACATCATTGAATAGGATCTTGTGAAATGGTATGATGGTAGGATTCTTGATGGGCTGAGATGAGTTGATAATATTATGTGGGTATTGATGGAAGTGGTGTGGTGATCAAGTGGTCAGCCAAGGTGTATTTTCTAGGCTCGGCCAAGAAAGAACAATAATGAGAGAGAGAGAGAGAGGGTACAAATAATAAAAGGGGATAATTATAATATCTTGAAGTCCTCACCAAAGTAATTCCATGGAATCACTATGAAAGGTTCAAACTCGTATGAAAGAACTCCATTGGAGAAGAAAGGAACCATGCTATTTTCAAGTACCTGTAAACAGATAAATAACAATTTTTTTTTAATGATTGATTTTATAGTTATAGATGGGGATGTTGTTAGTAGAAATCAAGTTGGATGGTTGAAGTGGAGGAAAGCATCTAGCCTGTTGTGTGATAGAAAAATACCGCTTAGTCTTATGGGAAAATTTTATAAGATGGTGGTAAGACCTGCAATGATTTATGGCGTAAAATGTTGGCCAATAAAAGAGAAGCATAAGATTAAGTTAGGTGTTGCAGAAATGAGGATGCTCAGGTGGATGAGTGGCTTTACTCTTAGAGATAAAATGCGAAATGAATATATACGTGATAAGGTTGGAGTAGATCTAGTGACAAATGAGATTAGAGAGAGCCATCTTAGATGGTTTGACCACATAAAATGTCGGCCGCCCAATGACCCGGTTAGGAGTGTAGATGTATTAGATGTATTAGATGTACCTTTTGTTAAGAAAGTTAGATGTAGAGAAAAAAAAACTTGGTTAGGATGTATAAAAAATGACCTTAGTTTATTATAATTAAATGAAAATTTGACACTTAATAGGATACAATGGAGAAAAATGATTCATGTTGCCAACCCACATAGTGGGATAAAGTCTTGTTGTTGTTGATTGATTGATTGATTGATTAATTTTATAGTTATACATAACTAGTATATGGATAACCTAGGCTAAACAAAAGTAGTGGCCAACCTTGGCATAAATCGTGGGTTTAAACCCACTCCTTGTGATAATGCTAATAAAAGGGGCAAACTATTTTATGATAAGCAAGAGAGTGAGATACAAGTTAATTCAAAAGTTGATTTCTAACTAGTTGGGATTTGGCCAACCCATGTAGTGCCCCTCCAATATAAGTACATGTTTATATCTTGTTGCAAATGATTGATCCTTATAAAATAAATAGAAGCATTTAAAAGTTTTCATATCTTGATTGAAATTGGAGGGATGATTGACCATGGTTGATTGGATATTGAATGCATGCCATTCTCATTGATCTTGATCATCACAAATGCCATGTAAAGGAGATGAATATCTATGCAAGCAAGGGATGAACCCTCCATTTTATCAAGATGCTTAATATTCATGCAATTGATTATCATGTTCACATTTGAGATTGGATTCTTTTGTTGCATCATTTATAATACACCTTTAAAAACTCTGCTTATTTTAGTCTTCTATGAGGTGGTGCTAACAGGCTTGAGCTGCATTGAACTTTGGCTCTTGTAATTGGGTTAGCTTGAAAGTTATTTGTTATTGTTTATCACTATTGGATGAGTCATGGTAGTAAGGAGATCTATATGATCATTAATTAGTATAATTATAAGTTTAGAAGATTCACATGATGCCATTTTTGTGGTTTGAGAGATTTTACATTGATGAGTGAAATTACATGCCTCTAGTAGAGAAGGTTTTTTAATTGGCTTGGTAGCAATTTTATCGGGCATGCTATAGGTATGCGACTTACACATAATTTATGATCTCGATGAAGTGTAGGTGTAAAGTATCAATAGGGTGATTCAGATAAATTTTAACATCTTTCATCATGTTGTATATGTTTTCAAAATTATGATTTATGTTATCGGTTATAATTTTCAATATTTGGAGTTTTGTTAAGGTTTGAATGAATATCTTTTTTTTATTGGGTTTTTTGGCTGACCTGTAGAAGTTATGGAAGGTCAGAACTTAGAAGATTGAAAAGCTTTAAAGAAATGTCAGAGTTTTATGCATTGCTAATCAACCCATAAAGAGAAACATAACCTAAGAAATCACTAACAACTTAGTCTTTGAATGGAATTCGCCACAATTTGAAGCTTGATGCGGATGTGTGATGTCTTGATTGGATTTTTCCTTGGAGATGGTTGCACCCTTCAAATTCTTCTAATGGACGTTGTGGATCTGCTTTCACCAAAATAAAAATGTATGGTGGTGGGATTCTTGATGGGTTTGGATAGTAGGAGTTGATAATATTATATTTGGGTTAATAGAAGTTGCATGGACTTCAAGTGATCATCGAAGGTATGTTTATAAGCTTGTTCAAGAGCAAAAATGGGAGATGGAGGGAGAATAAGTAATAAATGGTGATAATTATCTTTAAGTCCTCATCAAACTCTTAAAGGAATCATAATGAAAGGTTGAAGCTCTCACTAAAGAAATTCATTTGAAGAAGAAAGCTACCAAGCTATCTTCAAATATTTGCAAATAAAAAAACCAACATTTCTATTTCTTCTTGATTCCATGAATATATATCATTTGCATATATAGCATAACCTTAGGCTAAAAAAAAAAGAGTGGTTGTTCATGGGATAAGTAGAAGGTTTAAACCTGCTCCATGTGATGATTTTAATTTTATTATAATTGAAGGGTTAATCATGCTATAATAGGCCAGAGAAATAGCAAATTATTTAAAAAATATTTTCAATTAGTTGGGGTTTAGTAGCTCTTATTTGGCAATGAGTGTCTCTCCAATATGAGAACATGTTAATTTTATATTTCATTATGGACATTCAAGCGTTATAAAGCAAATAGAAGCATTCAAAATTCTCCACATGTTGATTTGTTTTGGGGGGAGGACTTGTTATGTCGATTGGATATCAAATGGAGGTCATCTTGATTGATCAATCATCACAAATTTGTGAGGGTGGATGCTGGCCAGGAAAGCAAGAGATGGAAGTCTACCCCTTTATAGCGTCAGCATACTTGATCTTCATACAATTAATCATTATTTCCATACTTCAAATTTGATTTTTTGTGTTACATCATTTTGCCTTTGATTTAATCTAATCTAAAGATTATATAATAGGGTATTTCTGAAGCATGGTTGTACTTTTTTATGTTAAAGAGTTAAGCATAGTTCCTTATTTTTTAGTTGCATCTTGTATGAAGTTGTATTTATTAAGGATAGCTTACAAGGTGTCATTTCACATAAAAAAAATGATTTACTGTTCTAATAGTGCTTGTATTTAACCTTGTAGACTATTAAAGGTGTTTTTGATGCCATTGTTCCATCATTTTGACTTAGCAGCATATCCTTATTATTTTTCTTTATCTATTTGCTTAAATTAAAACATTAAGGTAAAAGGCCTATTCAGTTGCAATAGAAGTGATACTACTACTCAATGCTTGAGATATGAAAGATTGTGTTAGGATATTATTTACTTAAAAAAGATATCACCGGTGCTTGTATTTAATCTTGTAGACTATTAAAGGTGTTTTTGATGCCATCGTTCCATCATTTTGACTTAGTAGCATATCCTTATTTCTTTATCTTTTTGCTTAAATTAAAACATTAAGGCAAAGGGCCTATTCAGTTGCAATAGAAGTGATACTACTACTCAATGCTTGAGATATGAAAGATTGTGTTAGGATATTATTTACTTAAAAAAGATATCACCGGTGTTATTCCATTTTGTAATGCATCATATGTTGTTTCCTTGTGATACTATTCAAGCAGCTTATCATTTTTTAACTTAAACTTTTAAATAACTTGATTGTTTTATTAGATCTATTGCATTATTTTTTTTGAAACAGACATCAATATTTCCTAGCAAAAACACATATTTACCCTTTTTGTAAAATATTACCTTCAAAACATGGATCATATTAACTTATTTAATTAGATGTGTTAGGTCTATGCTCTTCTTTTGTTTGAGACAGTCTTATCAGTTCAAACAAGTGTGAATTGCAAGTGTCTTGTTTAATATGATAATATGAAATGTTTTTACTTATCCTTGAAAAGTATGGTGTTATTAATATTTATAACTACCCTTGTTTCAACTACCACATGCAAGATGTGATCCTACTAAATTGAATCTAGTGTCTTGCTGAAATATTTTATGAGCTATTACTTGACATAATTTTTCTATGTGAAATGAAAACAACTTGAATGCTGCCTCAATATGTTAAATATTGTGATGCGGATATCTTAGACTTTATAATGTTCTAATGCAAATCTAATATGAGATTTGCAAGATCACACACCCATCTATCAAATTCATTAACAAAGATCTATCTTTTTTGGTTAAAATGAAAAAAATGCACCAAATGACAATTTTATGGCTATCTAATAGAAATTGTGTGTAGAAATTTTTGATCATAAAATCATACTTTGATCAAGACTAACACCATCATAAAAAATGCAGATTGTTATAGATTTGATAAAAATCAATTATATTAGCAAATCAAAAACAAAGAAGTAAAAGATACCAAATAAGAGATTAGGCTGCACTTCATTATAAGGTAGATGGTTGCCTCCAAAAAAATTATAATCCTTGCATTATTGCACTTGAAGAATTTGCATACAAAACTCAAAGAATTCACATATGGAAAGCACTCATGTTTGAGAGGAAAGAGAAGATTTATTAAGCAGTCAACTACATGCATAAATAATCCTATATTTATAATAGTGTAATAGCTAAAGTCAGCAAACCTTATTTTTTTATAAAATCTTGTATCTCTTCTTGTGCGGAATAAACTATATGGGCCATTGAAACTATTAAAAAAATGCACATAGTCATGGTATTATTGAAATCATGTGAAAAGTGAAAATTGCCTATCTATAAATCACAAGCCGTCATCCATAAATTGTAATTCAAAATTCATAGCGGATGTGTATAAAAAATTGCTATAGATAAAATAAAAGCCCAATAACACTTCATTAATGTCTTTGAAAAGTTGCTTCACAAAAGAACATGATCCTCACCCACATATACCAGGAGGGAAATTGAGTAGCTGACTACCTAGCTAAGCAAGGAGAAATCAAGCAGTTTACCTCCATCTCTTTCTATTGTAATGAAAATATAAAACATTTTGTTGTTGGAGACAATTTGGGTTTTCCTTTTGTTAGAGGTAATGTTTTGTAATCCTATCTCTTTATCAATGAATTCCTGATATTTTATGAAAAGAAAGCCCAATAACACTTGTATCTTAAACTTAAAATTAAGTGCCCATATTTTTTACCAATAAATCATGAATCAGTAGAGATTGTTAGAACAATTAGAGAGCCATTTGATAAACTTGAGACCAACTAGAAAAATAATAGATAATGAACCGATTATATTAGCAAAATAGAAAACATCTCTTTGAGGATCATCATAGTCATGTTTTTACTAAAATAAAAGTTTGAACACAAAAAATAAAATCAAATAAAATCAACCAAAGTAAAAGAGCATTGCTTATTGCTTAGATTTTTTATGTTGCTATTCTAAACAAACATAATTTGTGTTCTTGATGAGCATAAACTTTGACGTTTTTATAAAATCTACTCGGCATGAAAAAATTTGGCTATCACAAATGAATTATTTGGTACACATTATGTAAATTTGGACATAACTATTTTGCATTTTGTATAGTAATATATGAATCATCATAAGTAGGTCTATCATGATTGTTCATAGGATATCACTGGCATCCACTAATAGATATGAGCAAAATCTCTTATTCTAAGATTTAATAAGATGTTTATGATGTACTAGAAAAATGTTAGATGTAAATTTATGTGGAGATGGGCGAATAAAAAAGTTTTAAGAAATCTATAGTAGGGTTTTGAAAAAAAAGTCAAATTTTGAATTTTGAATTAATATGCATTTAGTAGGAAACGCCTTTAGGATTTAGACATAACCATCTCTTTATTATTTGGTTTAAATTCTACTTTTCTTTTGTTCACACTATCAATAAAACTATAGTTCTTATAATTAACAGTTAATTATTAATAAATATTTTCATACAAATCAGAGGATTCATAAATCTTATAAATAACTAATGTGATACATGGTGAAAAAAGAAAATGTTAAAATACAAATAGGTGCCTTAATAGATACTGAAAATGACACTGCCTAATTCCTAGAGGAAGAAATAATGTTGAAAACATAAAATCAAATAAATCACACAAATATGATATGCTTAACATATCTCATTAAAAAAATCAATCAATTGTCTCAAATATGAATTGTGATGAACTATACATTTCTAGATTTGACCAAATAGATGAAATTTTTAATTTTAAATTTCCTTGAAGTCATTTTTTTAATTTACAAATTCTGTGAAGTGTTGAAGTAACTTAACTTTCTCATAACATTCTTTTTATGAATGTGTAAATCATGAAGTCACAATTCAAATTTAGTTTGATTCATAGACTTAGTAATTTGGTAAATATTTTATCAAGAATTGTGTTATTAGATTGTTCAATTGATTCATCAACTATAATAGGTATGAATTATTCAATTTCACATTCAACAATATATTTAACTTCTATTAATGACTCAAATATAATTTCATTCTCAATTTTGATTTTACACCCAAATTTGGCTCATGGTTAAGTATAAATTCAAGTTTATGAGCATCTAATTATGTTTGATTCATTTTTAACCATATTAGATAAGATGCATGTTATAATTGCAAAACATGTTCTACTGTTAACACACCTTTAAAAATATATTAATGAGCTAAATTTTTTTCAATATGATTATATTCAAGCTTACATGATTCTTGTGTTTTGGAATTTTTAATAGGATTTAAATGAGAATTTATTGACCTTTCTTAGGAACAAGCACATGTATAACAATCTTAACAATAATATGATAATTATAATATTCCGTCATATGAAAAGCTATGTAAAAGTCTCATATAAGCTTTTTATTAAATTGTCATTTAATTCATCCAAAATTTATTGCCTTAAACTTTCACTTAAATAGATAACTAGATAATTGTCTAAAGATAAATAATATTAGTTACAAGGCCTTTGAATCTTGCATAATATTTAATATTGTCATAGGCATATTATTTTTTATTCTTAAATTGTTCACACGATTAAGAGTGTAATGAATTGAGCACGAGCAAGTGTAATTTGTGTTTGTGTCCTGCTCATTTAATTTTGAGTTCTTTCAAATTCGACTTGTTTTTTAATATGCTTAATGACATTATTTGATTTGGTCTATTCAAGACTCAATATGCTTGTGTTTGATTTGTTAGCTCGTGTTCGCTCAATTCAACAAGTTAAAGATGCCAAGTTAAATCTTAACTATTAGATTTTAATCCAATGGTTTTGATAAAAAAGATTAGAGAGAGTCGTCTTAGATGTTTTGGTTACATAAAACATTGGCCGTTTGATGACCTGCTTAGCAGAGTAGATGTATTAGATTCGACTTATGATAAGAAAGGTAGAGGTAGACCGAAAAAGATTTGGTTAACTAGTATAAAAATTGAACTTATTTTATTAGAATTATATGAGAATTTGACACTTTATAGGACACAATGGAGAATGATTTTTATTGCCGACTTCACGTAGTTGGATAAAGACTTGTTATTGTTGTTGGCTTTGATTAAGATATATTATTTATATTCGAGCAATTAATGTGTCGAACTCGATCAAATAAGGTTTTATTTGTGTTGGCTTATTAACAAAGTGAGTTTAGAATTTTTGTTCCTGTTCGGTTTGCTTCCTTAATAAATAAGGCAAGCTTGAGCTTTTTAGCAAGTCGAACATAAGCTATTCATGAATATCGATTTTTTCACAACCCGATATGCAATTAAGCTTGCTTGTTTTATCAATGAATGACAAATATTACTTTTTTTTATTTATGTTTCATATCATGTCATTTAGATTTAGCAACAAAATTTGGTTAAAATAAATGAGCATGTTCCACTAATTTTGATTTAACATATTCATCTCTTTAACAATTAGTCATATTGTAATGTTCAGATAATTCTTCTTAATTATTGATGTAATTTGATTTTCCAAAAATATACCTCTTATTAAATGTTGGAATATAATTTTGAATCTCATGACAGTCACATTATAGTCGTCTAGAGTGATAGCTTGCGTGATTTTATTTAAATTTCATGTTTTATTATTTTGTTGATTCGCCCAATTTTTTAATCATTTTTTTAGTTGCTATGATGATGCAACTTTAAAGTTATAATTTCCGAAGTTATTGTTGGATCTCCTAGGGTATAGGGTTTTTCTAAATCAAATGTTGGATGAGGTAGACAGAACACTTTTAAGTCCAAATTCACAGTTCATACACTTTTAATCTGTACAAATCCATTATTTTTGTGTGATGAAAGATTTAAAACACAAAATTTATTCTAAAAGATAATTTAATAGTCATATAATAAAAATTTGCATTGAAATTTAAGATCATAAAAACCACATTTACATTAAGGGGTTGTTTGGTTGCAAGTAAAGTGAATGCACTGTAATTAGTTTACATATTTTTTCTCTTTTTTGTTGTTTGGATGGAAGTAAAATAAATGCAGTGTAATTTTTTGAGGTAAACCTAAATCCCCAATAATACTTTATTTTATGACTTAAATACCGAAAACAGCGTATTTAGTCACCAGCTGAGGAGGAGCAGTTTGCTTTTTTTTTCGAATTTGCCTTTTAGGTATTAATTTACTTTTTCGCTTTTTGAGCCAAACTAATTTGTTTTTCGATTTTGCTTTTCGTATTTAGTATATATATATATATAGTAATAAAATTATATATAGTAATAAAATTATATATATATATATATATATATATATATATTTGATTTTATATAGTAATAAATCATAATATAGTAATAAAATTTGTATATATTAATATATATAGTAATATATAGTAATAAAATTAATTATAGTATATATATAGTAAAATTAATCATAATATAGTAATATATATACTAAAATTAATTATAGTAATAAAATTAATTATAATATATAGTAATTATAATAAAATTAATCATAATATAGTAATATATATATATATATATATATATATTTGATTTTATATAGTAATAAAATTATATATACGAATTTGTTTAATATAGTAATAAAATTTTATATATATATATTTGATTTTATATAGTAATAAAATTATATATACGAATTTGTTTAATATAGTAATAAAATTATATATATATATATATATATATATATATATATATGTATATATTAAATTTGGGTCATTATGTTAACATAAAATGATAATATTCAAATTTTATTTATCATAACACTAATAATTAATATCTTAGAAAATTTATAAATTAATTACTAATAATTAAATATTGAAATACATTATAAATGTATTTGATTTTATTTATTTTTAGTCAAGAAAAAATTTTTATTTATAATTTATTTATATTTTAATATATATTTATTTTTAATTGAATATGTTAATTAGAATAAATTCTATAATTAACTTACATATAATAAAGTATTGAATAAAAATATTTACTTTACATCCATCCAAATAAAAAATAGTTTATGTATTTACTTTCTCACACCAAACAATGATAAAGTATTTAGAATCAGTATTCACTTTTACATCATATTTTCTTTTTACATGATTCTAAATGCAAAACAAACTAAGAATCCATCGCAATTGGAAACTTTATATTGTAACATATTTAACAATAATTAGTAATGCTCACAAATCATTCACCAAATATGTAGAAAAAATAAGAAGGAAAGAAGATATGAAAATAAATAGTCAACACTTGCACCACAGTCAAAAGTTTTTTATATAACAAGCACAGAAATTTAGAGAGGAAAGGGAAAATTTTATTATGCAATAAAATACTCTTACATTGATTGTATTTACAATCATTTAATTCCCAAAGCATATCTTACATGAACAACACATGATAAGCCTACTAAAATCTATTGTTGGATGCTTGTAGTGGCAAAAATCACAAAATCTTGTGGAAAGTTAAAACAATCAATCCATAAATCATGAAGCTGACAGAAATTAAGATTCACAAGTCATAATGGATGTGAATACAAAAGTACTTTGCATAAACTAAAAGTCCAATAACTCTTCCAAGTCACAAGCAATTTAAGTCCAAAACTAAAGGCCCAGATCGTTAACCAATCGAAGAACCCATTTCATGTATCATCAAAGATCATTGGATCAATCAAAAAGCTGATTGGCAAATCCGAAAACCATACCAAGGAATTAATCAACAGTGAATCGGCCAAACAAGCTTAGTAGAGAATATTGTTTTTTAATAAGGTTCATCATAGACATGTTCTCTCTAAAACAAAAATGTGGACACAGAGAAAAGTAACTAAAAATTGTTACTTATAACATCAAATTACTTGTCTCAACACACTAATTTGCATTTCAGGCAAGCATGAATTGTCGTTTTCATCATTTCATATCTAGGCCTCATTTATAAAGATTAAGGTTTTTCTTTTATTATTTTCTCATGCCATGAAGTTCTTGCAGGCATATATATATATATATATATTGAGTGTTAGAAGCCACATTGTAATCGTGTGGTTCATAATGAGTAATATACCTTTGTTATTGCATTGTCTTGTTTAGAATATAAACTTATAATAAATCTTTTTTTTCGCTCATTCATTCTCTGCTTATTTCTTATTTTATTGATTTGAAATATGAATCTAATATAGCTGTCGTATAGCGTTTCATTGTTCAATTATTTCTTTGTAACTTATTGTGCCACTTACAGATTGCTAATTTCATGGCAGTGACATTTACATCCTGGGAGAGAAAACAACTGTTCTGTCCCCAGAAGTGCTTATTGATGCAGGAATTCCATGCTGCAGGTGCTATTCAATTAAGACTTCCATAAGCTTGCCATTCATTTCGGCATTACTTTTTCAGCGTATGATTGATGCATCTAATTTATGAGATGCAGATTGGTTCAAAATGCTGGAGAGTTTGTTGTCACTTTCCCTGGTTCTTATCATTGTGGATTTAGCCATGGTAAGCCATCAATTATTCGCTATTGTTTAATTTTCCGCTGCTTTTCAAATATATTTAACATGGTCCTTAACGCCATTAGTTACAACATAAAAAATGATGTTCGTACAAATGTAATGAAAAAATTGCATCAGGACATTCAAACCAAAAAGCATCAAGATTTCCTGAAAGATCAGACTTGTCCAAAAGTTTAGATGATGTTGCTGATTTTATTTGAAAAATGCAAAAATTTTAATTTTTTGGGGACGTCTTATCTTCAAGGCCATCTTGAGGCCTTTTTGTTTAGATGTCCTAACACAGTTTTTTTTTTCAAAATTAATTCCCTTCATTATCTGCAAAGCATTAAGTTACTGTTGTCCAACATCTTCATATTTGAAATAGACCTGGCTTTTCTATTGCTGCTTCTTGTGTCACTACATATATGTTGCGTTCTTGATCCACTGGCTAAAAGTTTAACTGCTGAAATTTTCTTCATGTAGCATCCAATATGAATGAATCTTGGAAAGGATCCATAAACTGAAAACAAGCAGCTGACACTGATGACTATAAAGAAACTTCCAGCACTGCAATATGCATTAGGAAATCTGGATTACTCCCATGCTTCCTGTTTGATGTATGGTACTGGTTATCAAGGCGCACAAAATCATCATGAAAAGTTTTATTTTGTATCCCTTTAGGAAAATATCATTGACTTCTGGCGGTAGTTCAGTTCAATAATCACTACCAAGTCATAAACAATTATCATAGAAGAAAAAAGAAATCCCACCCTTTCTTTCTATCTCTTTCTCTGCTTCTCTCTCTAAGAAGGTTTGGTTAAGATTAATAATATGATAAGGGAAATTTAAATGTTTTGGATTAATTGGACGTGGCAAATTCCAATATTTTCCTAGTTGAAGCTTCAGACATTCTCAATTTTAATGTCAGAGCACTGTATATTTTGCAGTGCTTTGAACTCGAGGGATAAAATATATGAAAAGAACGCTGTCCTTTAATATAGGCTGTTCAAAAATAATAAATTAAGTGATGCTTGAGGTTGGTAATTTTTATGCCTTTTCAATAGCCACAGTAGCATGAGGTATTATGCATTCATTTTGAGTCTCAAGCAATCTCTTAGTGGCCGTTCTGAATGAGATATTAAACCTTTCATTGCCAGCTAAGTTTCTATATACAATGAATACTGAATTAATCTAGGCTTAAGTGTTCCTAGCCCAATGAGTTTTGTCAGTTAAGATTGGATTTTGTAGGCCATCGGAAGTATCTGCTGGGAACTTTGGCACACACACACATGCAAATTTCTGGAAGACAAATGCTGACTTTTGCTGTTACTAAAAAAAATCAATTTGCTTTTAATCAATGCCCTTGTTCTTTGTACTGTCAAGAGATGGCATTTTCTTCCAAAGTTAAGATTTAAATAAGTTATAGCTTTCTTTTCTTTTTTACTTGATCTTCACTAGCAATCTGCCACTAAGAGTGATTGTGTCAATGCTGTTTGTTTGATTGGTTTATGGTGCTAATTTAAAAATGGATCTCCGTGGTTTTTTGTTCAAGTGAATTCTATGGTCCAACTGCTGGGATATTTTTTTCTCAATTCTCCAGTTAATGGTTTGCTAATTCAGAGAAAACCTCCATTCTGTTCTGTTGCATCATTCCTCTTGTCACGAACTATGTTAAGGTCAGCGATCATGCAGGAAGCCAACCATCTGCGCTTGCATGTTGGAATTTAAATTCACATAGCTTGTTCACCTATGTCCTTCAAGTTTACTTTTGTGCTTTCTATATTCTATTTTATTTTTATTTTTATTCAAGTATAGCTCAGCTGAATAAGATCTGTGAATGTAAGTTCAAACTGCTTGCTGTTTGTAGGATTTAATTGTGGTGAGGCAGCAAATATTGCCACACCTGGATGGTTAAGAGTTGCAAAAGAGGCTGCAATTCGGAGGGCATCCACAAATTATCCTCCGATGGTGTCTCATTTTCAGTTGCTCTATGCTCTGGCACTAGGTTTGCAATGAAGTAAAAATATAATTTAATATAGTTACGTCTTTAAATATAATTTGGCTATAGGTGTGTGTTTACCTTGCATAGGATGCCTGTGTGTGGAAATAATGAGCCAAGGAGTTTAAGACTAAAAGATAAGATGCGAGGCGAAGGAGAATTGATGGTTAAAAAAACTTTTGTTCAGAGTGTTCTTGAGACAAATGACCTTTTAAGCTATCTACTTGAGAAGGGATCTTCTTGCGTTGTTCTTCCACAGAATACATCAGATAGTCCTTTATCATCAAATTCGCTTATCAGATCTCAAGTAAAGGTTAAACCAAGATTGTCACTTGGGTTGTGCAGCCGGGAGGAAGCACTGAAAGCATCTAGAGCTTTGCCTTCTGATGATGTCATGCTAGACAGGAACACTGGGATGAAACATTTAAGTGGTTTTGGTTCTCTGAAAGGAAACTCTGTGGCAGTTTACCACAGAAAAAAGTATACTGCAACGTCAAACAACAAATCTGTAACTACTGAGGTTGCAGCTTCCATGCTAGAGTTGCAGAACTTAAAAGAGGAAAAAGAAAGCAATCTCGAAGGTGATGGGTTGTTGGATCAGGGTCTTCTATCATGTGTCACATGCGGGATATTAAGCTTTGCCTGTGTAGCTGTTGTTGAACCAAGAGAAGCTGCGGCTAGATACCTGGCTTCTTGTGGCTGCAGCTCTCTTATTGACCAGAGTCTTGGTTCTGGAGAAATTAGTGATATAGCCCATGCTACAAAATTGCAGGGTAGCAGTTGTTATTTAGGTAATGCAACTAAAATTTTGTTTGCTGATTTCCTTTGCTTCTTCCTTTTTTTTTTTCCTTTTTACCGATTTTCATCTTTTCATTTACATTCGATTACTTTTTTTAATGGAGACATGGTAACTGAGTTAGCAGATTGTACTAATCTTATCTTTCTCATGCCCTAAAGGATTTGTTTGTATTATTGTAATGTCATGGATTTGTTATCAAGCATAATGAATTAATGTATTACTATGATTTTGAAGCGTTGCATTTTGATAAACTTTTCAATGAAGGATTTGAAATTACGATTGATTTTAGCAACCTTAATATCCTAAACAAAAATAGAGAATTTCATTTTTATCGTCGTATTAGTAAATTTGAAGTTAGTGAAGCTTTAAAGAAAATGAAATGGGAAAAGCGAGGACCGGATAATATTCTAATAGAAGTGTGGAAATGTTTAGGAGATCAAGGAATTTCTTCACAAATCTTTTAATGTCATTTTAAAGACTAAAAGATGCCGATGAGTGGAGAAAGAGTTTGTTGGTTCTTATATTTAAGAATAAAGGTGATGCACAAGAGTGTGCAAATTATAGAGGAATTAAGTTAATGTGCCATACATTAAAATTATGAGAGAGAATAATTGAGCATAGGCTATGATGTTATACAGTTTCTCACAATGTCTTTGGTTTCATGCCGGTAGATCTACTATGGATGCTATACATTTGTTAAGGGTTTGATGGAGAATAGACAAAGTAAGGAGAATCTACATATGATATTTATTGATTTAGAGAAAGCTTAGAATAAAGTTTCAAGAGATGTTCTTTGGAGAGTTCTAGAATAGAAAGGAGTTAATATTGGTTATATTCAAGTCATTAAGGATATGTATACTAGAGTTTGTGTCCAAACACAAGGAAGATTGACAATATTTTTTATTTCGGTTGGATTACATCAAGGATCGACTTTAAGCCTCATCTTTTTACTTTAGTTATGGATGTTCTTACAGGCATTTACAAGAAGATGTACCTTGGTGTATGCTTTTTTCTTGATGACATTCTTCTTGTTGATAAGACTAGAGGGAGTCCAGAAACTTGAATTATGGAGGTCAACTCAGAGTCTAAAGGTTTTCGTTTAAGTAGATCTAAAATTGAATATATGGAGTGTAATTTTAGTTGTAGAAGTTATAGTGGTAGTGTTGTGACATTAGGTGAACAAGTCATTAATAAGAGTGGCGTCTGAGATATTTAGGCTCATTGTTCAAAATGATGGTGAAATAGATGAAGATGTTATTAGTAGAATTCAAGTTGGATGGTTGAAGTGGAGGAATACATCTGGCCTATTATGTGATAGAAAAGTTCCACTTAAACTTAAGGGAAAATTTTATAAGATGGTGGTAAGACACTGATGACTTATGGTGCAAAATGTTGGCCAATAAAGAGAAACATAAGACTAAGTTAAGTGTTAGAGATGAGGATGCTTAGGTGGATGAGTGGCTTTACTCTTAGAGATAGAATGCAAAATGAGTATATTCGAAAAAAGTTAGAGTAGCTCAGGTGGTAGATAAGATTAGGAGAGTCGCTAAATGGTTTGGCCACATAAAGCGTCGCCGTCCAGGACCCGATTAGGAGAGTAGATGCATTAGATTTGCCTTATGTTAAGAAAGCTGAGATAGACCTAAAAGACTTGGTTAAGATGTATAAAAAATGATCTTAGTATACTTGATTTAAATGAGAATTTGACACATAATAGGACACAATGGAGATGAAGGATTCGTAGCCGACCCCACCTAGTGGGATTAAGGCTTGTTGTTGTTGTATGATTTTGAAGGGTTATTGTCTGTGCATTATACTTTCTCATGCCCTAAAGTATTTGTTTGTATTATTATTATGTCATGGATTTGTTATCATCCATAATGAATTAATGTATTACTATGATTTTGAAGGGTTATTGTCTGTGCATTATAATCTACTGAAGGCAATGCTTTCATTTGTCAATTGCAAGTAGGTGAAACTCAGGCTCTTCTATATAATTGGTATATAGTTTTTCTTTTAAATATCAATTTATTGAATGACCGCTGCATCGTCGCTCGGTTGTAGTGTTAAATAAACAAGAGTTCTCACATTCTGGATGGATGCAGACAAAGAAATCAGTCCATGAAATTAAAATTATGATAGGAACTTAGAATATAGGTATTATTATGGTTCATAAGGAGATAAATATCTTATATATTCAAGAAATTAAATGGTTTGGGGAGAAGGCTAAGGAGATTGATAGTTTAAATTTTAAACTTTGGTATTCAGGTTAGTATTCATACTATAAATGATATAGGTGTGATTATAGATAGGAGTTTAAAAGATAATATTGTAGAAATTAATAGGATTGAAGATAGAATTATGATTTTAAAGATTGTTATTAATATTAAGATTGTTGATGTTATAAGTATTTATCTCAAGTAGGTTTGGATGTATGCTCAAAAAAAAATATTTAAAATGATCTAGAATGATTAATATAAGTGATACCTGTTGAAGAAAGAATATTTATTGAAAGAGATTTAAACGGACATGTCGGTAGAGTGGTAAAAATTTTAAAGCATTCATAATGGCTATCAGTTTGGAGTGACTAATGAAGAAGACGGAATCATATTATATTTTGCTTTAGCTTATGATTTTATAATTGCTAATATTTTATTTAAGAAAAAAGATGAGCACATTATCACTTATAAAAATGAATCTTGTAAAACACATTAATTATTTTTTTATAAGAAAAATGAGTTGTTTAGATTATAAAGATTATAAGGTCATTTTGGAAAAGTTTTAAGCACCCCTATTGGTTTTGGATTTTAAACTGAATAGTTGGATGATAAAAAATAAATCAAAATATTATTTTAGGATTAGACGAGTGTACTTAAAGAACATTGATAAAAAATATTTTTAAGAGTAATCTACAAAATCTTAGAATTTGGGATCTTCATGAAGAAGCTAATGTTATGTAGCAAAAAATAGCAATGAGATTAAGCAAGTTGTAAAAAATGTGTTTGGAGAATTAAAAGGAAAAGCTCCTATTAGTAAAAATTGTTTGTGGTGGAATCAAACTATGCAAGAAAATATAAAAAAAATAAAAAATTTTGTTATAAAAATTAGTTTGGATGTAAAAGCTTAGAAAATTGAGAAAGATATAGATAGACTTATAAGGATTTTAAGAAAGTAATATGTGATATAAATATTTCAACATATAGTGATTTGTATAATAGATTGGATATTAAAGAAGATAAAAGTATATGTATAACATAACCAAGCAAAGAGATAGGAGAAGTAAAAAAAAAAAAAAAAAAGAGATAGGAGAAGTAAAGATTTAGTGTAAGTGAATATATTAAGGTAAAGATCAAAAAATACTTTTCTTAGAAGAAGATATTCAACAGAGGTGGATGGGATATTTTAATAAATATTTTAATGAGGTTGCTTGAATACGATTGACTATAATGACTTTAGTACTCCTAAATGCAAGTAAAGATTTTTATTTTTATCGTCATATTAGTATAATCGAAGTTGGAGATGTTTTAAAGAAAATGAAGTGTGAAAATACTATAGTACTTGATGATATTCCAATAAAAGTGTGTAAATGCTTAAGAGATGAAGGAATTTCTTGGTTTATTTATCATTTTAATATTATTTTAAAGACTAATAAGTTGTCAGATGAGTGAAGAAAGAGTTTGTTGGATTCTATTTTTAAGAATAAATGTGATGTACAAGAGTGCTAATTATAGAGGAATTAAGTTAATGTGCCATTGAAATTATTGGAGAGAGTAATTGAGCATAAGTTATCTTGCGATATAAAAATTTTTCAAAATTAGTTTGATTTCAAGTTAGGTAGATCTACTATGGATGCTATACATTTGTTAAGATGTTTGACGGAGAAGTATAGAGAGAGTAAGAATGATCTACATATGGTATTTGTTGATTTAGAGAAATCATATGGTAAAGTTTCAAGAGAAGCGCTTTGGAGAGTTTTAGAAAGGAAGGAGTTAATATTGCTTATAACCAAGTCATTAAGGATATGTATATTGGAGCTATTATTAGTGTTCAAACACAAGGAGGATTGACCAAGTATTTTTCTATTTTAGTTGGATTATATCAAGGATCGGCTTTAAGCCCATATCTTTTTGCTTTAGTTATGGATGTTCTACAGACATTTACACGAGGATGTACCATGGTGTTGTTGATTATATTCTTTTTGTTGATAAGACTAAGAGTTCAAGAGAAACTTGAATTATGGAGGTGAACCTTAGAGTTTAAAGGCTGTCGTTTGAGTAGATCTAAAATCGAATACATGGAGTATAATTTTAGTTGTAGAAGATCTAGTGGTGGGGTTATGATATTGAGTGATTAAGTCATTAAAAAGAGTGAATGTTTTAGATATCTTGGGTCTATTGTTCATAGTGATGGTGAAATAGATGGGGATATATTAGTAAAATTCCAGTTTGATGGTTGAAGTGGAGGAATGGATCTGGCTTGTTGTGTGTCGAAAGTACCACTTAGATTTAAGGGGAAATTTAATAAGAAGGTGGTGAGACTGCAATGCTTTATAGCATAGAATGTTGGCCAGTAAAAGACAATTATAACATTAAGTTTAGGTGTTGCAGATATGAAGATTCTTAGGTGGACGAGTGGTTTTATACATAGAGACAAAGTGCGAAATGAATATATACGTGAAAAGATTGGGGTAGCTCCAGTGGAATATAAGATTAGAGAGAGCTACATTAGATGATTTGGTCACATAAAACGTCAGTTGTCTAAGGACCCACTTAGGAGAGTAGTTGTATTAGATTCGACCTATGTTAATAAAGCTAGAGGTAGGCCTAAAAAGACTTGGTTATGAAGTATAAAAAAATGACTTTATTTTATTAGAATTAAATGAGAATTTGACATATAATAGAACACAATGGAGAAGGATTCATGTAGTCGACCCCATGTATTGAGAGAAAGATTTGTTGTGTTGTTATTAACTTGTTCTTTGTATCATTTTATCAACTCTTTGAAATAAATTGGTGGTTATAATTGCTCATTTGTTCATTCTATCCATGACATCACATGGGATAAGGTGTTTCATGTAATCAATTTTGTCTATTGAATTTGTTGCTTTCATTATTCACTTGCATTAGATGAAACTTAGGTTCTACTAAGTATTTGGTATACAATGTTTTTTTTTATGTTGACTTATTTAATGTCTTTAACAACTATTTGAATTACTTTGCAAGAATTAATAATTGGTCTCTTAATTATTCTCGTGATTTCTAGCTTGCAAAATGAGATGAAGATTTTCATGTAAGAAATTTTATTATTTTAAGTGCTGTACAAGATGAAGGATTCTTTGTACACCTTTTAACACAAGCAACTCATATAGTTGAGTTATAAACTTGCCTTTTATTCGATTGATTTTTCAGCTTCATTGATGTGAACTTTCGATTCAAGATACTTTTGATCTAGTGCTGTTACATTTCTTAGTTTTGCGAATGCATCAAGCAAAAGATTATTTCACTCATATTTTGATATTTGATATTTGATATGCTCATATAAATTGAGCCTCGGTTGTTTTAACCATTTTATATGGGTCTCTCTTATTTCCAACATGCTACACGTTAGTTTCAATATTGCTAAACCCACTGTGAATTGAATGGCTTGTTTTCTGCCACAGTTCGTTTAGTAAGATATGGAGGACTGTTTGCGTTAGCATTGATGAATGAATAACTTATTTTCCAAGAACTGTTTTGCAGGACGGATGGATGGGGACGTGAAAGATAGATTAGATGAAAATATGGACCATTCTAGTAGATATTTAACCCAGGTCTTAGATCCTATTGAAGCAGGCTCCGAAAATTCCAAACAAAATAGCGTCTCTGCTCTAGATCTCTTAGCTTCTGCTTATGGAGGAGAGTCATCAGACTCTGATGATGAACGATTCCCACTTGAGGTGTCTGGATGTACACATGAGAGTTATTCAAAAGACTTCTTATTGTCCTATAAACTAGATAACGATGGGGTTGCGACTAAGCACCCAGATCTATGGTTTGGTAAGGTTCCTTTTGCACAAGTGGAGCAGGAGTTGGTTGGCACAATATGTCAAAATGCAGTACCTGCTGAGAATTTGCACTGCAGTACTTCTAATGGCCCAAATAATATAAGAAGTGAGAGTGCTGATGACAGACATCTCTTGAAATTGGACTCTTTCAGATGTTACAAGCCAGAACACAAAAAACCTTTGGTGTTACATGATATGAAGGATAGCGGGCAAGTGCCAACTTCAAGTAGTTCAATTTGTTCTCTTGGGGAGCCATTCAACTCAAGTGGCAAGGAGTTGGAAAGCAGTTATCATACTCCTGGAACACATGATGGTCATGGAACCAATATGAAGACGCCAGACACAACACTTTGTTCTGATGATTTTTCTTTGTGTGTTGCTCCGAGCTATGGAATTGATGTCCAGTGTGAAAATTCTAATGGAGCAACTCAATTACTAAGTTATCAATCTGACATTAAAAAGGCTGCAGTTGCAGCCATGCAGAGATCTGACAAAGATTCTTGTAGAAAGCATGTCTTCTGCCTTCAACATGCTATGGAGGTTGAAAAGAAACTCTATTCGATTGGTGGTGTCCATATTATGCTATTATGTCATCCAGGTGAGACATACACCAGCAATGCATGCCCATATTAGAACTGTGTTTTTTTAAGTTAATGAGCTCACTTTTCATTAGCCATATCTAATTATCACCCTGTAATGATATTTCTTTTATTTATAGATCTATAAAGAATTATATGTTACTGATTTTTCTTACTTTTGAATACCTAAATTCAGAGATTATGAACTTAAATAATTGGGTTTAGGTTTTTTGTTGTTGCAAGAGCCAATGTTCAAGTAATTCCAGAAGGTTTGGCAGATCTAAATTGACTAAAAAATGAGGCCATGAGCTGGAACATTGCACATAAGATTCAAAAGGCAACCCGTGAGTGTTGACATCCATATATATTCCATATATTAAATCAGACGAATATGGTGAAATTGATGGACTACAAATGCGACATTGCGCAAATCAAAGAAGAAACACCGATCTTCATTGAAAATGATCAAGATGATCTCGATCGCAAAATTGATTCTGCCACTACGTCTGGAATGCTAAAATTGATTAAAAGAGGTCATTCACGTTGTTCATTAATTGCTCGATGGAGAAGACGAGTCATCAATGCAATCTCACTCACATCGAAGTCGGGAGGTCTCGACGGCATCCAAATAATCTCCATTCACGAAATTGACTGTGCCGACATAGCCAAAATGTCGAATTCTATCAAACGAGACCGTTCGCAATCGATTCAATCGAGTCTATGCAAGTTCGAGCAAGAGGATGCGACGTTACACGATTCGAAATTGCAATCACATTGATCGATGCCGAAATCATCCAAATGATTTTTGATTATGCTGCTATGTCTGGAAAGTCGAAATTTTCTAAAATAAACACCCATATTACCTTGGCAATCATAAGAAATTTTTTGTCAAAATTGGAATGCATCTCGAGAAAAATGCATTAATTTAATTCTTCTTTGCGAAAATTCATCGTCCTGGCCTTGTTCCATCAAATGTTACGCCCATTCCCGCACTGTATGTCCCTCCTATATGATTCACACATGACCACTCCTTATCATATATCCGTCTTCCTGCTACTCTCATTCCTGCACGACAGAGACACATGCACTCCTCTCCTCTTTGGTCTCTTGTTCCTACTACTCTTGCAGCTCTCCTCCCTGGTTGATCTCCTTGCAGGCACTAACATCCCCTTTGAACCCCCCATCTCCATTACCTCCTCCACTGCTGAAGGCCACCTCACAACTCTGTACTTGGCTTTCATCTCTACTTATCCACCTGTCCACCTACCTGAGCAGCCCTCTCTCTTCAAACCCTCAGCCCGATCCTTCATTCACTCAATCTCTCATTCTATCTATCTCCAATCCTCCACACAGCTTACTCAACTCACTTCCCTCACAATTCTTTCCTATAGCAGCTCAACTCTCCCAACAGAGAACACATCACTCCATTGTTCTCTCTAAAATCAAAGTGAGATCTCCTATCCTCTCTCTAAACAAAGAGAGAAACTTGTTTCTCTATCTAAAATCAAAGTGAGATTTCTCTTAATCTCTCCTCTCTATTGCACTCTCAGTCTCTCATAATCTCTCTCAATCTCTCTCTATAGATCACTCTCTCTCAATCTAGAATAATAAAAAAAAAAGATAGTCTCTTTATAGATCACTCTCTCTCAACTTTCTAGAATAATAGAAATAAAAAAAGATAGAGAGAGAAAAAGCTCCTCCCCTTCCTTACCCCTTATCACATCCTCGAAATCCATGCACTTATTGTTGTCTCATTTTGCATGCCAAAGTATAAACATAAAAATGCCGAAAATAAGTATGTGTATATGCCTCTCTTGATGTAGCGGAGAAATTTATGATTTTTTAAGTACAAAGGCCCTATATTAGGATGACTCATTTTAGCTATGGTTTATACCACCTATCTCCGCCTTTCTTGGCTTGGTGGGTAGGCTCAACATATTTGATATAGCCCCCTATGTGGAGATGATATCGAGATGTTGCCGAACTTTATACTGACAGGAGACTCAAAATAAATTGAAATGAAATGAATTTAAAGCTTAAAATTGAAACTTAAATTAAGTTGTGCAAGTACTTGAAGGTTTATGCACATCTTTTTTTGAAAGTAGGCTCAATGAAATTAGCTGTGGTTTTGCAAAATACCATTCATCCACATGCCTGACATACCTGATGCAACTCCCTATGTGAGAACGACGTTGGGGTGCTATCAAAATTATGTCAAACTCTAAACTTACACAATTCAAAGAGAACAAAACAAGATAAATTAAAAGAACACTTTAAATTTAAGTGAGCAATCGAATTGATGGTTTAACTAAATGTGAAATACAAATTCATATGATGAGACAAGAATGAACACAAAATTGGATAAGAAAAAGGATTTGATTGTTTATTGATGAATGTCACCATGACCTCTCAAAGAAATTTGGGCCGTTACATCTCACGTTGTATGAATTGAAATAATTTCAATCGAATGTAGAATTGTATCACAGGGGACTCACAACAAAATATTTTAATAAATGTTGGATTGCAACATATTATTTTAATGTTTGATAGAAAAGTTCCACTTAAACTTAAGGGAAAATTTTATAAGATGGTGGTAAGACCTGTAATGATTTATGGTGCAGAATGTTGGCCAATAAAAGAGAAGCATAAGACTAAGTTAAATGTTACAGAGATGAGGATGCTCAGGTGGATGAGTGACTTTACTCTTAGAGATAAAATGCGAAATGAGTATGTTCGGGAAAAAGTTGGAGTAAGCTCCAACGGCAGATAAGATTAGAGAGAGTCGCTTAGATGGTTTGGCCACATAAAGCGTTGGCCGTCCGATGACCCGGTTAGGAGAGTGGATGCATTAGATTTTTCTTATGTTAAGAAAGGTAGAGGTAGACCTAAAAAGATTTGGTTAAGATGTATAAAAAGTGATCTTAGTATACTTGAATTAATTGAGAATTTGACACATAATAGGACACAATGGAGACGAAGGATTCATGTAGCCGGCCCCACTTAGTGGGATAAAGGCTTGTTGTTGTTGTTGGATTGCAACATATAAATGACTAAATGAATTGAAGGCAAACTTGAATAAAGCTTGAAACTTATATTAGGTCATAAAAATGTGTTAGGTTGAAAGATCAATTTTCCAATGAAATTAAAACTCAAATCAGACTCGAGGCAAAGCTGTATTGGATTTAATTGTTCCCCTATGAGCAAGAATAAAATTTGATTTCTTGTAAATAAACATGAAAGTGACCTCTTGGAGAACATTTAGACTGCTATTTCTTGCATTTGAATCTGAAATTGATGCACTGTGGATTTGCAGTACACTTGAATGCTATCCTTTAAATGAGAGTGGAATTCAAATCAATCCACAAAGAATCCATATCAAAGCTTTAGAAACTCGCCATCAAGCATTAACATGGGCTTTTTATGGACAAATGGAGCATATTATGTCTTGCCTTAAATGAATTGAGATGAGTTAAAGAACTTGAGTTTACATAGGCAGACTAGGAGAAAATATAATCTCTTCCATGGGCAAAGATAAATGTTGAACACATTAAACTTAAATGAACCTAAAAGCTTGCTACTAAGCATAATTAGGATAATCTTACATTCAAACTTGTTATAATAGAGTGCGTGGTGATTGTACAAATCATAAGGAGATCTGATATTAAAACAATTGCTTCAGAATTCATGAGCATATTTCAATCATGTGTGCATTTCAAAGTGACTCTACATTTACAATCATTGCATCGAACTGTACAATAGCCTGAGGGATTAAGCATGCACATATTGAAGTGATAAAACATTCATGTGCACATCGATTATGAATGATTTAGAGCCTTGCCTGATCTCTTGAATCAAACAAAACGCCACTGAGTCTGCAACACTCATGCTAGCAGACAGAAGACGTTAATAAGTATTTTAAATAAAATCTTATATGTATTATAGAGTGACACTGTGGTTAAACACTCTGTAATTTGTGTAAGCATTCAAACAATAGAAAATTTTGAGCGTATCTCGAGATAATTTTAAGATTTACTTCATCAAAGAAGATCATTGGGTTGTTCTAGTGGACTTTCTTGCATATGTTGGAAAGTCAAATCAAACTACATAGTCCTGATTGAGATTTGCATCCAGATTTCTTTCTATTAGTATCTATTGTTGGAAAATCAAGGCAAAGCCGCATGATAACATGTCAATTTAAATACTATTTTCAAACACAATAATCATGACATTGATCCTATATTGTAAGTATACAAAATTCCTATTAACACTAATTTTACATAAGTCAGCGATCGTATGCTATCGACCTTTAAGCTAAAGGTTGAAAATAATGAAGATTTTCTTCCTCGAAATGGTCTATAGAATTTTAAAAACAAGAAACTAAAATGAATTGTAATCAATTCAGCATGCCTACATGAGCCCCGACTTATATGCCAAGTGCTAAATTTTAGTATTTGAAGATGCTAGGCAGGTTAATGTAAAATAAATTTTAATTGCCTGCATGTATTCCAACTAATGCGCTAAATGCTTAATTATATAGCCCGAGAATATTGCGCAGGTTGAAGTCAAAGTTAATCTAAGCTAAATTTTGTCTTGGGAGACATTCGTGAATATCAAATGATCAATAAACGTCGTCATAAAAAAGTTGTTTACAAAGCTAAACTCAAATCTATCAATTATGCATACTCTTGAGTGGATTGCTCCACTCATATTATAGAAATCACTTCTAATTAATTAGTCTGATCCTTCTTAGGACTAAAGTCAATCACAAAACTAAATGGTGGCTCTTAAAATAAAATAAAAAATATATATATTTTTAATTTGTATACAACAATCAATACTATTAATAAAGAAATTTCATATACAAAATGCAAACCCTTGACTATAATACTAAAATGTACAAGTATATGTAAATCTTAGACCCGATTCTCTGCTAGTAAATAGGCGGTGTTGATAAGGTCTAGATCATCCCGATGACTATATTGATTGAAGAACTTAACTGGAGAGGATAATTTCATCAAAATATTTTAAATTCTTAATACAAATTATCTCAAGTTTAAACCATGATTAGATAAAAAATAATTCAATAATCATAAAATGCCTAATTGAAATCTATCATCTAATACTTAAAGCCAACATCTATCTACCACTCTACAATTGTTTGTTAGTGTTGATAATTTAAAGAAACTTTAGCTCACAAAGGAGCATGTTAAATCAAGTACATCACGATGTTCACTCTCAAATAATCTTATACTAGTAAGGATGTGACCTGTGTTTTGTCTATGTGATTTTACCGCCAAATGACACTACATAAAAGTGCGGTTATGACCAGAGTCTTTTGATAGGGTGGTTTGTTGTCAAATGATATAATTATATTATGGTCACGATTGTAGTCTGTATATTCCTTAATGGCTCTGCATCTTGAGTAGTGAATTATAAGTTGCACTTAATAGGATAAAAAACTCTTTGATAGTTAAGGTGGATTTAAATTTATCTTTGTAGATAAATATCAACTTAGGTCTATAAGGTTCACTTAGACGAAATAACCTATGACTCCTAAGAAGAATTTTTCGGTTAGGTTGGGTCCACTACCTCTTTTGACTAAGTAGATTAAGAATCATGATAGCCCGGGTGCATCATCATTTCCCTAATCATATGCTTTAAGTTAACAAATGATGAAATTTCATAAAATTTTAAACTTAATTATTGCTATTATATGCTAAGCAATTAGCCACTTATCGACTAGCTTTAATCGAAAGTTCTCAGTTTTTAGGGGGAGAGTGGGGGGCCTACATTAAATCTTGACCTAGACGTAAAGTTCTCACAAAATGAGGGTGAAATCTCTAGGTAGCGTCTTATCTATAATACTCATCTGCCTTTTGAAAATTTCATCAGCATAAATTTAAGCTCTCTTCATTAAGCTACCGGGAGTGAGTTTTCAGAGTCCACACTGAGTAGTTGAACAAATTGCTATTGATGATTAGGTATCTTTGTTGTACTAATTGTACAATATCATACTAAAACTGATGCCTACGTGTTGTGAGTACTCAAGCTGAATTAGAAGTACATGAAACAAGCTTATTTAAATTTTTATGTCTAATGGATTATTGCAGGAAAAGTTCCATTTTATCCTCATCTAGGAGGGAGATGGGAAGATGGGGCGTGGAAGAATGGGAGGAAGGTAGGAGGGAGTGGGAGGGGAGGGGAGGGGATCAGAAGGATTCAATTAGTTTAGCTTTCTTTCACTTGTGCATAAATTTAAGCTTCTTTTTTCTGTCAATTTGTATGCCATTATCGATGATTAAGCATGTCTATACCACCGTGTGCAGATTATCCTAAAATTGAAGCGGAGGCAAAGGCATTGGCAGACGAGTTGGGAATTAATTATGCATGGAACGAGATTGATTTTAGGGAGGTCACTGAAAAGGATCATGAAAGAATTCAAGCAGCCTTGAAAGATGAGGAGAGCATACCCACTAATAGTGACTGGGCAGTCAAACTTGGCATCAATCTGTATTACAGTGCTAGTCTTAGCAAATCTCCACTCTACAGCAAGCAGATGCCATACAATGCAGTCATCTACAAGTCATTCAGCTGCAATTCTCCAAACAGTCCTACGGTGAAAACAAAGGGTTCCGGAAGGAGACCTGGTCGGCAGAAGAAAATAGTTGTAGCTGGCAAGTGGTGTGGGAAGGTTTGGATGTCGAATCAAGTTCATCCTTATTTGGCACAACGAAAGGATGCTCAGGATGAAGAGGCAGAGGAAGGACCCTTTGCGCATGGTGGTATGACTAATCCAAATTCTTTGATTGGTTCAGAATCCAAGGGGAGTTCTGCTAATGATAGTAGTCTTGCTTCAAGAAAACATAAAAAAAGAAAGAAGAGGCCAATGCTGAAGTCAAATGGCAAGAGACAGAGGTTAAACCAATCAAATGACTTTTTAAAGGCCATTGATGGTGATGATAAAGTTTTTCAGACAGAAAAAGGTAGGATTCTCCGAAGTAGCCATCGAGTGAAGCATAAAGGTGACTCTGAAGGGGGGCCAAGCTCCCGTCTCCGACAACGAGCAATGAAAGCCGAAGATACCAAAACTGTTAAACCAAGCTTCAAAACGCAAAATGAGAAAAGAGTGAAAGGAGGCCAGCCTCCCAAGTCATATGATGAGGAGGGAGAGTACCCTTGTGATATTGAAGGCTGCTCTTTGAGCTTTAGCACGAAGCAAGAGCTGTCACTGCACAAGCGGGACATCTGCCCCGTCAAAGGGTGTGGAAAAAAGTTGTTCTCGCACAAGTACATGATGCAACATCGCAAAGTCCATATGGATGACCGTCCACTTGAGTGCCCGTGGAAGGGGTGCAAGATGACATTCAAGTGGGCATGGGCTCGAACTGAGCACATAAGAGTTCACACTGGGGACCGGCCTTATATTTGCCGTGAACCTGGATGTGGTCAAACATTCCGATTTGTATCAGACTTCAGCCGTCACAAGAGGAAGACAAATCATTCGGTGAAGAAGTTCCGGCGAAGTTGATTAGTAATGCTTATTGCTTTCCTGATGCAGTTAAGAGGCTTAATGTAATTAGTTCTAGTTTAGGTCTCATTGAGAGGAAACTTAGGAATGCTAGATATCTGCTCACCATCATCTTCCGGTAGATTATCCCATCAAAAGCATTGTTCAGGCTTTTATTGGTTCTTTCCGATTCTTCCTTTCAAGCTCTTCATTCTGTGCATCCCCAGAAGGCGAGTTTTACCGCAAGAAGTTCCTATTGCGTTGACGGGTGGTGCTTTCCTCGAAGCAATCATTAAGAGGCTTTATTGTAATTAATTTTTGTTTAGCAGTCATTGGTAGGAAACACAGGAAAGCTGCTAGACGCCTCCTCACCATCATCCTCACTGATAATCCCATCCATGCCTTTCCCCGGGCCTTTCTGATTCTTGATTTCCAGCTCTTCATAGTGCATCAATGGAAAAAAAGTTTTGAAGTGATTCATGGAATCAAGATCGCTCATAGTTGCAATAGAAATGAACTAGTGCAGAAACCCAGAATATCCTTAATGAAAGCATTGAAACTTCTGGTCTGATGTTCAACTTGCTGGGAGGTAGCAATTTTTTACCCGCAGATGGAAATTGTTTGTTTGGGTAAGGGCCAGTCTGATGTTTTATTTTTTCCTTGTATTTTCTTGAAGCTGGTAGTTTTAAGGCTTTAAATGGATGAGAAGTTAAGTGGCGTCAGACTGAAATAGTTTTGTTGTCAACCGTTTGCCCTGCATGTTTACAAGCTAAATATGTATTCGTTTTTAAATATGCATACCTTTCTACTTATAGATAGCATGGTGTATGGCGTTCCTGCTGCAAGTATAAAATTAATAAGCTATATTTCTTCAGTTTAATCACTTGAAGGACTTAAATGGCCTTATAATAATTAATTTATGCCAAGTATGCTATTTGAATTCAAGTGTGTTAATAAAGAGTTCTATGAAATCCTAATTTTGATGATATAATTAAAATGTTTTGTTTAATCTATCTTAAGTCTAAAAAGGCTAAACTAAAAGTGGTCATAGTAAATAAATTGTTAGAATATTAACTATTGAAAATAAGATATTGCAAACATTCTTAGAACTTCAAACTAGCATAATATTTGTTAGAATATGCACTAATATCAAGAAAGTAGAATTTTAAATGAAATAAAAGTTGAAATGATTGGTGATAAATATTATTATGCTTGAAAGATTAAGTCTTGTGCGCTATGAAGGGAAAGGGGATCAAGCTTTGATATGACCTTTAAAAGGTATTCAAATTAATTTAGATCATTTGGCCAAGAATGCAGGTTTGTGTTTCTAAAATCTTCCTGCATTAAGAGCAATATCAAGCAATAATCTTTTTAAATCTTAATTATTGGATCATCTCAAGTTGTATAGAGATGTTTCCATCAAATTCATAGAATTTGAAGTTGATCTTGAGGTATAAACCGAACTATGATGGCTTAATTTAGGTCATCTATAATATTGATTTCAGAACTAGCAATATTGATATATATTTGCTTAAATCAAATCTTTAGTAACACTAATCTTAAAAGTATAAGAATTTATCATAGGGCATGATGGTTCAATATGAGTGTCGATAAAAATGTGTACTATTTCTTCACCCTTTAATCACTTGAAGGACTTAAATGGCCTTATAAGGAATATTTTGGTCCAGCACAAATCTTAAAGAAAAGATGGCATATCTATTTACCATAAGCTATTATAAAGTGTTAAAGAATTCTTAATCATACGCCTACAAATAACTCTAAGAAGATATAGGGGATCTTGACCTATATTTTCACTCAATAGAAAAGGCTCCATTAAGTTACTTCCAAAGTTTTCTTTAGCTTAAAGTGCATATATAGATTTTGGCAATAAAGTGATCTCCTAAGGAATAATTCTTTAAGAAAGGCTAATTATTTTTAATTATTTGCATGGATAAGAAATGGGTTAATGCTGAAAATGGTTCATTTAAAGAATCATGACTAGAAATATATCACTCCAATCACATAATGTTTTAGTGCTATCTATGAGAGCCATTCCCATGCTTTGCATCTAAATATTTCTAAAGTTTTTATAATTTTTTAAATGGTTTAAGTTGTTCAAATAGCCACTTAATTAAGATTTGATTTTGTTAGAATATAGAATCGTCAATATCCCCAAAAGGGTTAGAGATTTTGTGAAGAAATTGAAGAGGAACTAGTTTAATATGGTGGAGAAAGATTATTAGAAGAGTTTTATAGCAAAAACAAAGTGCTAATTTGAATAAATATATAAACTCGTCACTCACCAAAGTAAAAAAGGGATGTAAGAATTACCTAATTCGTCCAATATTGAAGATGGCTGCCAAGCCTCTTCCTACTTAGAATAAAACTCTAAAACTTAGTAAACTTACATTAACATTTTTATTCTCATCCCAAAAATTATTTAGAGTCATCAGATAGATATATATATATATATATATATATAGATATATATATATATATATATATATATATATATATATATATATATATATATATATATATATATATATAAGAAGAAGAAGAAGAAGAAGAAGAAGAAGAAAGGTGGGATGGTGTGGTCAAATGAGTGGTGTAGAGTGAAGTGGTTGGACAAGTGCAACTAACACTTTTAATCAAAGAAAGATAGACATACATGTAAGGATTTGGATATTTTATTTTATTTTTAATCAGATAGTTAATTTATACTAAAATGAAATAGAATTCACTTCCATTTTAAAATTCTAACTTCAAAATTTAAAATTTGAATTCAATCTTTCAAAAAATTTTAAATATTCAAAAAACTACAAATTACACTCACGTCATTTTTATACAATACACCTAAAATATGAAAGCACTACTTTTAATTTGTTTTATTCAATTTTCTTCTTGTTATTAACGCTTGATTCGATCTAGTGTACATCTTATCTTGAGCTTTAGTGATGGGTCTCTTCTTTTTGTTTCATTTGCACCTTGCCTCACATAAAAAGATGCACTTTAGTAAGATGGATGGCCATTCTTTTAAAGATTAAGCATGATAGATGGAGAAGAAATATGGCAAAATGATTCCATTTTAGAATCTATCATTGAGTAATATTGCCCAAATTAGATATCACTCACAAAAATGATGAACTAACACATCGACACCTTAAGAAGACTAATGAGGTTAGCTTCTATATAACATGTATATATTTCTTAAGATTATATGCATCACATGTTTCCTTACCTCTAACCCATATTGAGAATCTATTATTTAAGATTATTTAATAAGACATGCACTTCAAGGAAAACCTCAACATAATTAAAAAAAATCATAAGGCATATGCCTCAACCTATTTTGATGAGGTAAATGGTTCAATAAAGCTAAGGAGGGCCTTTACGTATGCCTTAATGTAATTTATAAGAGATGAAGACCTTAAAATCTAGGATCAAGTTTCATAAAGTTTAAAATTTAACAATAAAAAAATATTATGCCTGTAAGTTTTAACATTTATTGGTCAAGTTTCATAAAATTTATGTATTTTGATAAATATATATTTTTTAAATTAGTTGTAGCGATAGATTCAAGTTGGAGGTGATACTCTTGAACTACAATGATTTGTGATTAAAGTATTAGGTCTTACATGCTAATCATAAAGGCGTGTGTGAAATTAGAGTACATATAAATAAGTTCATGCCAAAAGTAGAAATCATTTGATTATCTTAAGAATGAACTTTAATGGCTTATATTATATACAATACTAGATTAAATATAAATATTTAGAGAAGATAATTTTAGGAGATGAAGATCCATTAGTTTGTAAAGATGTGCTATCAGATGATGAATTTTTTTAAAGGATTAAACTATAATTGAATTTAAAATCTAAAAGACTTAGAATTAATTTGAATTTGGAGTAAAAAAGATATTGTTATGATCTTACATTGACTTTTTAGGATGTTGATTTAATAGCATATTTTGATGTTAACATATTACTTATCGCATAATTTTAAATCTTGCTTATCATCATAACTAATGAGGGAGGGAGTTCAAGCCTTCTTCCTTCTCATATTGATTTGTTTAATATGCTTTTACATGATCATATTCACTATAATTTATTACTTTTCTAAAGAGGAATTCTTGTATAATGGACAAATCAACCTCTTTTAATAAGATAACTTGCATGAAATAGCTCTTTTTTATTGATCAATACTTTTATCACCTTAATCCACAAAAACTCAAAATGCCAACCATTTATTGATCCATAAGAATCATTAAAAGCACATCACCTTTTTTGAATAATTATGGCAATAATCAATCCGTAACAAGGTCTCATGTTATATATTTCTCAATATATTAAAAGGAAAAAAAATATGGACATGGTTTTAATTCAGCTAGACAAGCTTTCACCCACAATATGCATAGGTTCAACTTCCTTTGTGCTAGGTTAGTTGAGTTTAAGGATGGGTTGCTTTATGAGTCCACTTTCCTTGGATAGTAGATCGACGAGTTTGGACTTGCTTTATATTATAGTATTCAAGTTTCTCTATTTTTTCTTTTACTTGATGTTAATATCTCTATAAAAACTTGTCCCTCTCTTTGTTATATCTATTTAATTTACCATAAGTTGTGAGTCAAGGTGTGCTATGATGTGCTTAGCATCAAATCCTTGTGCAAATCTGAGTCAACGAGTAGTGCTTCATACTATGACTGATTTTTGGTCACTTGAAACTTGAATTTTACAAATTTGGTGACAATGATTTCTATCGGGCTCCTTAATACAATATTAGCTCCCATTCATAGTTCTCTAGAAGATCCATCTATATATAAATTTAATAATGGTTCTAAGCTAGCTAGGATAAGCCACAAGTCATTAAAGTTTACAAGAAAATTGGTGAGTGCTTGTGCCATGATCATTATTCAAGGTGAGTATGAGATATCAAGCTCGCTTCATTATACTAATCAATTTAGTAATATCCATAAATAATATAGTTTTGTAAGTATTGATTTGATCAGGTGATTAATGATAACTTGGATATAGTGGGATTAGAAGTATGGTCAATATCATTATGTTAACATGATGAGGTTTATTGTGAGCTTTTCCATGATTGAATACTACAATTCAGCGTCGCGCAATGATTTATTAACGTAATAAACTAGCCATTGCTTTGCACCTTCATTTCTGATTAAGACTGAATTCTTAGCATCTTCTCCCATTCTCAAGTACAATAATAAGGTTTCAGTTTCTTTTGAGCTTTAATGTAGAGGAAGTAAGGTGAGTAAATCTTTAAAATCATTAAAAGCTTTCTTACATTTTAAGTCCCATTCATACTCCTTGGCATTTCATAATATATTGAAGACTGGTGAGCAACACTCACCAGCCTTAGAGATGAACATGTTTAATTTAGCAACTTGTTGAGTCAATCATTATCCCTCATTGGTCATTCATTCGATGCAGAGTATAGCCTTCACCATGTCACTTGGTGGGGGGGTGCTTTTAGGAGAGTAAGAATCTAAAACCTGCATGATCAACATCAAATGTGAACTTCAAAGGATTGAGATTTCATATTATATTTTCTTAATGTTGAAATGTCTCTTTCAAGTTGATAATATGCTACTTAGGAGACTTACTTTTGACCATCCACATAAATCTTCACATTTTTTCTTTCTACTCCTTGAGCACTTGGACCATCATCCTTTGATAGGTGGCTCCAATGTTCTTCAAAAAAAAAATGGCATTACTTTGTAATAATAAAGCCTTTTTTCTAATGATAAAAGCTATCTTCTTTGAGTCAACTAGGTGCATTTTGATTTAATGGTAGCCTGAGAAGGAATCTATAAAACTTTTAATTGGGTATCCCACTATCGAGTCAATGAGTGCATCTATGTGTGGGACTAGAGACCAATCCTTAAGACAAGTCAAGTTCAAGGCAGTGAATTCCATGCACATTCTCTACTTTTCATTAGATTTATGAACTATAATCACATTAGAGATTCACTATGGGTACATAAGTTCCCTAATGAAATTAGCTTCAAATAGTTTGCCAACTTTGTTTTAGATTGGATTAATAAGCAATGTTGCTATCTTTCTCTTCTTTTAATTAATCACTCTAGTGTCCTTCTTGATAATGAGCAAATGACAAACAATATTAATATTTATGCCCAACATACTAACAATAATATAATAAATATAGCTATATCTTCTAGAAGAACATATACAAGGGCTTCCTTATACTCTCCACTATAGGATGAACTAATTTTAAGTACTCATCATGAGTCTTCAACTATCAACACTCCATTGATTTTCTTAGTTGTCTGTCTAGTATGCATAGTTTCTAATTGTAACACTTTTTTCTTATTTGTGTGAGCCACTGACTACTTTCAGGTTGCACACTTTACTTTGGCTAAAGTCTCCCTTTATAGTTATTTCTTTTCCTCCTCTTAGAAACTTGACTACCACTACTCCAAATGTATTTAGTAATTATTAGGACAAAAAAAATGAAAAAAATGGTGTTGTATATGGCGAATTCCTCCACTATAACAAATTTGATCATTAATATGAATTATTTTTTCCTTCTCCCCAAGTTACAAAGAGAGTGGCTATTCCTCTTATCTCTCTCCTTCCATTAGAAAAATAATAGATGGAGCCTCATATGAGTACAAGTTTCAAACTCATTAGATTCAATTTGTCAAACATGGCTTGAAGATGATATTGATAAAGCTAAATGTGTTGATCAAAATGCTTCCAATTTTATAAATTGTGATTAATTTCATGACAACTACTACTTCATTATAAAGATTATCAATTCTTACTTAACCTTTCTTTATGAAGCTGACTGGGACAATCTCTGTACTCAGTGCTTATGCCATGGCTATTGTGTTTACTTCACCTAACCAAAGTCACTTAAGGCTTGCTCACCATGATGGCTCCTCATCTTCTCCAAAGATAGTGGGTATCACTCCAATGATGTGGATTGCAAGTGTCAATGTAGGTTTATTACTTGGCTATATGGATTCTTTCCTTAGTCTTCTCACAAATTCGTTCAATTTTTCTACCTTTATAAGCTCTTCTACTAGGCTCCTCACAATTTTGATGTCATGACTATGATCACAATGATAAGCATAGTACTTGATTAGTATTTCATGTTGTCACTCATTATAGGAGGTGGTCACTTGATGTATTATTTGTTATATATGGCCTCAACAAACTTGGCCATTGATTCTCATAGAGGTGTGATTATGGTTGAGTGTTGAGGTTGGTACTTGCCTTGTATATAACATCTATTGACCTCACTTTTGGGGTGAGTTCTCAACTTCCTCATCATAGATCTGAGACTCTTATAGATTCTAAGAGCTCTTTAATCCTAAGACACTTGTAATGATTAGGTGAACACTTAACCTAAGCCTAGAGACTTAGAATGGTTAGCCATAGGGATAGGTCATGCCATAAGGATTTAGAGAGACTTGCCTACCCTATAGCCTAAACCCAACCTATGCTTTCCTTCTCAAACCAAACCTTAAATTCATGCCAAATCCAAACCAAATTTCCAAGTTCATAATCAATCCCATAATCAAATCCAAGCTCAAAATTCTCCATAAACCTTATGATCGAATTCCATAGCCTTAACCTTAGCCAAATCCAATTCAATTGATTTTCTCAAATATCAATAATCATTTATCAAATCCAAATTCAAACTCAATTTCAAATGATTGAAGCCCAAAATCAAATCCAAGTTCCAAAATTCCTTCCTAAGCCATATGATCTACCCTCATAAGCTTAGCAAAAATCCCCCATTAAATTAAAAATTAGTTGATTTCTTTATAAATCAATTATTCCTTCATTTGTATTCATAAATATAAATAAAATACATACTCAAATAACCAAAACCAAATCAAACTAAATCAAACCAAGCCAAGACCCTTCCTAAGCCATATGGACCTACCTCCATAAGCTTAACCAAATATTAATTCAAATCAACCCAAAGTCAATTGATTTCTTATAAATCAATTATTCCTTCATTTATATTCATAAATATAAATGAAACCCACCTAAATGACCAAAAATAAATCAAACTAAATTGGTTTCCTTCTTTGCCCTTTTGACCTGCATTCATGAGCTTGGTCAAATTTGCTTTCAAATCACTCCAAGCATAAGTGATTTTCTCGTGAATCATTTATATCTTCATTTATATTCATAAATATAAATGAGATATAAATCAAATAGCCAAAACCAAATCCAATATTATGGTGAAAAATTAAGATATATTCCTGCCTTCATCTATCCCCCTTTTGGAAAGAGGATAAATGAAAATAGAAATATAACGCCTTGTCCGGACACCACGTAGATCCATGGATGTTCTTATTAGGGTGATCATACGACATTGAGAAAAATATGTACTATCTATAAAGATAAAAGTCACCACCCTATAATGGACCTAATCACCTGAATAAGGACTCCTACGGACTATAGGTCTTCGAAAAGTACCAAAGATTCTTCCCTTACTTTACATGGAAAAGTAAAGTGGGGTTTATTTTAAATCGGGTTCATTAAGTTCTCCATAGGGGCAAGCCTCGGTAGTTAATTACATCCTAAGGAAGGGAATTCCATAAGAATACTCTCAATTAAGATAAATGATCATTGGCTTAAAGATTTTGAAGGTAGGACTATCAATCGATTGGTTTATTTCTAGAAAATCAAGCGGGATCGATCAAGAGGAGGGAGTTCTTATCAAAACCAAATGAAGATAAGTAGGGGATGCTTAGGATACTAGGAAGCCTAGTAAGCATCCTAGACTATCTTATAGTTGGGCTTTATATTTTCAAAATTGAATTGATTTATTTGTTTGAGTTAAATTTTTATTAGAAAGTTAGGGCTTACAATTCCATGATATAAGGTCTTGAAAATGCCTAAGAGGTGAGGATTTATGCTTGTACCCCGCAAAAAAGAGAAGCAACCTTAGAACCAAATCTAGGGAGCTTTAGCGAGGGTCAAAAGCATGACCTAAATCTAAGGAAAAATGGGTATTTGGTTTACCTCCACAAGAGAGGATAAATCACCCGACTGTTTGGACTTATAATCACCTGGGAGTGGCCACCAACTAACTCCTCCTATAACTTTAAATAGATGTAGGCAAGTCATATGCTTTTGCAAGATAAGTAAGCTGTTATTTATTTAGAAAGAGAATAATTCCTTAAACACACTCCCTAAGAGACTAGATCATGTAGGGTATGATTTAATGACTTAAATCTAATGCAATTTTTGTCACATTTTTATTTTTATTTTCAATTTGACACAGGCTTTAGGATTCATATGCCTAATGCATGAGAAATTAGATTATGGGCCAAAATTAGCAAGATAAGGAGGTGTGTTTCCACCATGGCTCTCAAAGGTCAAGCCAAGTTCTCTGGCAAAGGTGGAAGCCCTCCAATCAAGAGTGAATAATATATTTTTTATGCATGTTGTGAGAAAAGTAATACAACATCCAACTAAGGGGTTGCTATTCTTTTATCTTGGTTTATAGCCTAAGCTTTAAGTGAGGTTATGAGTTATTTTATTTTTAATTTTGAGTTGATTAGTTGGATAGAAAATTTATTTTCTAAGAGCCTAATCGTCATCCAGGCCATACATCAAAGCAAGAAAGAAACTAGAAAAAGATGCCATCTTAATACACAAGCTAAACAAACATCAATCAACTTATAAAGCTAGCATAAAAGAATAAAAGGCCATTTGTGGTCGCACTCCACTGCACAAACCCGAAAATAAATTGGGTAGTCAAGCTCTACCCTTATACAACCCGGATTACAAATAAATTAAATACAATCAAGAAGTAATTCATTGTTATAGGGGTCTTCATTCTTCATTTCTTCTTTTCTTCTTTCTTCATTCTTAATTCTTCTTTTTCTTTTGATTGGTTGGAATGTGGTTGCTCCAAAGGCTTCACATGGTACATAATATATAGTCTTATGACCAATGTTCATCCTAATACCCCATAACAATCATTTCAAAATCCTAATTGTAAAATTACATAAAAATGAGAAAAAGAAAATCTAACTAAAACCTACAAAATAGATATTAGTTGAACAAATCACACAATCCCAAGCATATATATGCATAAATTGGACCTAGCACCCCACACATGGGTAACCAATTTCACCTGGCCTATTTTGGATTATGGTTAGGGGTATAAGGACCTGTACAACAAAAATAGTTTATATTTTTATTATAGCATCCCTTAAGCACAATCCCTTAGAAGATAATGGTTAGACTAAGATCACCCTACCATTCGCACATATACACCTAACATCTGACTAAAATATCACAAAAAAACAAACATCAAACCATGCACCGCCCTAACCTAAAGCTAGAAGTGGTGACTTAGCCTAATGTGTGTACTATTTAAAGTTTGTGTGGTATGTTTAACTAGGCTTTAAGGTTAGAGTTTTCTAAGTATAAAAATATTCTACTTAGAGAGTGGTTTCATTTAAGTGATTTAATTGATTTGGTTGATTTTTATTTTATGATTTGATTAGGTTTGAATGAACCTACAATTAATTACTAAGTTGTGGAGAGAGGAAAAGAAATTGAACTTCTCTTTCCTCCATACCTTAAGTAATTTCTAAGGTAGATTCATATTTGATTATTATTTAGTGAATATTTTATTATGTGTTTTGATTAATCCTAAATTTAGATTTTCCCTAAACAAACCTATTCAAAAAGAAAGGTATTTTAAGATTAAGTAAAATACTATCACAAAACACACAATACTTCATTTCTTTCCCAACATGTGTAACATGCATATGGATGAATCCTAAGCATATCTATATATGAAAATGAAAATGTTTAGCACACCTTAATGATGAATGCTAAGAGAGTTACTTAAGAAAATTTGGATGCTTTATGATGCATGATTTTGTTAAGTAGAAAAGGAGTGATTCTTTTATCTATTTTTCATATGTACATTTACAAGTATAAAAGATATAAGTGAGTACAATGCCATTGTTAGCACCATGGGTTAAGGTACAAGATCTACTTAGGGCTACTTAAAGCCAAACTACAATATATACTTTTTTTTTAAATACATGTGCATGTACAAAAGAAATGCATGGAAAGAGAATCATGCAAAGTTGGTTGTTTAATTTACATGTTGGTTGTTAATTCACAATATGGAAGTGGATAGGAAAGGATATAATCAAGTGTTATGTTCATTTAAAAGAACTATACACTTTGTAAATCCATCCAAATTCATGTTAAAAGAGAAGAGAAGGAAAGCCATATAATACACATCTTTATATTTATACTCACATGCAGGCTTATAAATAATCATAAGTAGCATATCATTCAGTTATGATATTTGATTTATAAGTTTTGAAAATAATTTTGGATTTAATAGTCATAATATCCATTCATATTCTTATTTTAGCCAAAACATGCAATTTGACATAAAGGAAACATTTCATTTTTAATTTAATTTTTAAAAAGTATGATTGCATGAATTTTATATGACACACACATTTAGCATATTAGGAAAAAATAAAGTGATGAAAGTATGTAAATTCATTCACCCTAATTAATTCCTAAAGATAACCTTATGAAATAGGATTATTTAAAGTAAACCAAATTTGTTTTAAAGAGATTTTTGCTTTGTTTTGAATTTGGTTTGAATTTAGAAAATGTGAAAAGGTTTGCTAGTCCTAACCCATTTTGACATGTGTATGTTATTTTGTTTAATTTTAGAATGATTAGGTGAGTTTTATGCTTTGCTTAGGTTAAGGTGTACATTAAGTTCATTAATTACCCCTTACCTATACCACTTTAACATATTTAATCAAATAATTATGAGCCAATGTATGACATAAAATCACATAAGAAATTTAAGATAGCAATGCACCTATGAAAGAAGGGGCCTAATGCAATTGGCTCACAATTAGTCAGTAATTAAGCTAAAGTGTTTAATTTAAGTACTTTCATAACCCTCCCTACACATGTAGGTTAGATTTTGATTTCCTTAAGTTACTTAGGTTATTGAACACTTAAGCACTTACCCAAGATGAATTGATTAAGTTATGAAATATTTTGATTTTAAAAGTTTGATTAATTAAGCCATTTAATTAAGTGATTAAATTATTTAATTAATTTGTACTTTAATTAGATTTTTATATAAATGAAAAAAACTTAGGGAAAAAGATATGAGAAAGAATTCCTAATCTCATTCCCTAAGTCCATTCACTATTCTAAGGTAATTAGAAAAACTTAATTAATTAATTTAAGACTATTTAAAGGTTAATTAATCATTTAATAGATTAAGAGGGTAATTAGGAATGACTCAAGTAATTCTCCTAATTAAACCATTAATAAATTCCAAGAAAAATAGGAGAGGTAGAAGTCATTCTACTAAATGCACATGAGAAGTTTGAAATTAATCGGTGGATAATTAAAGAGTAATTAACATAATCATATTCCTAATAAAACCTAAATTCAAAAATATCATTATTCAAAATCAATTAAATTTAATTTTTAGATTATTTTCCTTTGAAATATCTTCATAATGCTTTTTATTTTGTATTTTTCTGATTTTTCTATATTTAGTTATGAATATTTGAAGATTCAGTGATTAACGATTAATTAAAACCCCTAATTATTAACTAATCTCATTGGTGCCACATGTGGACTGCTGATGCGGTGCACTTTCCACATGGATCTATTGGATTCATCACTTAAGTTGTCACATCCTAGTGCGCATCGTGGCTTCCGCTTTCTCTCGTATCGATGGATCGGGGCGGTTAAGATTGAGCCTGCAGTTCTTAAGGGATTAATCAGAGGGTCCTATGCAACTTGATCAGGACCATCCATCCAAAATGTGTGGATGGACGATCCATGATCCGTCCCTGAGCTGCTTGCGGGAGAGGGCATCTGTCCACTCCTTAGAGAAAGATCCGAGCTCGATTGAGCTTAGATCGAGCTCAAACTCAACCCACACCATCATCATGCAAGGAAGAAGACAAGACATCCAATAGTCAATTTCATTTGAGATTAAAATCTCTTCACAAAGGACCACACACTCCCTATTCTAGGCTCGGTTTGAAGGCATACCTCATCGGAGGCTATCACCGACGCTCCAATCCATCAAGGTAGCCTAGTAAAGATGAAGTCCTATTGAAGATTTGAGGCTTTGGTATTGGGTAGATCCTTCTATTGGCCAAGGTGCTCCTCCTAACCTTGTGGGCTTGATCAATAACACTCTTCCTGTGCCTTGAGATCTTGGATGAAGCTTGGAATGGGTTCGATTAGGTCCCCTCAAGGTGCTTGAAGGATGAATTGGCTTGATATTGAGTATTGGATGAATTGAAAATTCTAAGAAGCTCCCTTATTTTCAGTTTGAAGGAATCTGAAAATGGGAAAATGGAAGTAGCTCTAGGAGGCTTGGAGGAGCTTGCAATTGCTTTCTCTGGCTTCCTTAGCTTCAGTCGAATGTGAGTCCATGTGAATGAAGTGAAATTAGGGGGAGTATATTTTCCCCTAGGTGAATCGGACAATCGACATAGAGATGTCATTTTGATCAAAGTCACCCTATTCAATGGGTTTGCTAGGCCGTTTAGGGTTGCATGTGATTCAATTTTGGCCAGAGGAGGTAGTGGAGAAGTTTCCATGTGCAAAACAAGGTGTGGGAGTGATTCCCATGTGCTTGAAATGAGTAGAGTGGTTGGTTTGACCATTGAGTTGGGTTTGGCTAACCCAAACTCATTGAGTCAAGTGCACCATGCTCACTAGTGTCCACTTGGTCCACTAAGAGAGTGTCAAGTGGCCATGAAGAGAATTTGACCAAATTCCAAGTGAATTTGGCCAAAAATTACCCTTTGACCTAGGAGTAAAATGGTCATTTGGCTTTGGTTTTAGTTTGAATATATTTGGTATGATTGAAAAATGGGTTGGGCCAATTTTCAATGAATTTGGAATTAATTTGATGTGATTTGGCTCATATTGATGCATTTAGGTCAAAATGGGTCAACTTAGGTCAAGTTGACCAATTGGATAAATTGGGTCAAACCAAAGGTTAGGTCAAGTTCATATGACCATTTGAAATGTTTTGACATCATTGGTTTGGTTCAATTTGATTTTTATTTGGATTTGGTTCATTTGATTTCATTAGGTCAAATGGGTCAAGTTGACCAATTTGACCCATTTGATCTATATGGTTTAGGTCATGGGTTGGTTTAGGTTTCATTGGTCATATGAAATGTATTGGTATCTTTGTTTTCAATCAATTTTGGTTTAATTTGATTTTGGCTCAACATGACCTTTTAGGTCAAGTTGGGTTCATGGTCAATTGGGCTAGGTTGAGTCTAGTTGGCCAATTGAGGCTTTGGTCAAATTCAACAAGTAATTTAAAATGAACTTGACCCATTGGTTTCAGTTAATTTGTCTTAGATCAAGTTCAACAAGTGATTTGAAATGAACTAAATGGGTTGGGGAGAAGGCCAAGGAGATTGATAGTTTAGGTTTTAAACTTTGGTATTTAGGTAGAAGCCAAACTAGAAATGGTGTAGGTGTGATTATAGATAAAAGTTTGAAGGATAATGTTATAAATATTAATAGATGTGGAGATAGAATTATAGCTTTAAAGATTATTATTGATGTTAAGATTATCAATGCTATAAGTGTTTATGCTCCTCAAGTAGGTTTGGTTGTAAGCTCAAAAGAAAAATTTTGGAATGAATTAGAGGGATTAATACAAAAGATACCTCTTGAAGAAAAAGTATTTATTGGAGGAAATTTAAATGAACATGTTGGTAGAGTGGTAGAAGATTTTAAAAGTATTCATGGTGGTTATGGATTTGGAGTGACTAATGAAGAGGTAGGACTATATTAGATTTTTCCTTAGCTTATGATTTTATAATTGCTAATAATTTATTTAAGAAAAGAGATGAACATATTATTACTTTTAAAAATGGATCTAGTAAAACATAGATTGATTATTTTATGATAAGAAAAATAGAGCATTTAGATTGTAAAGATTGTAAGGTCATTCCAAGTGAAAATTTAAGTGCCTAACATCGATTGTTAGTTTTAGATTTTAAGATGAAAAATAAATCAAATTATTGTCCTAGGATTAGATAGAGGCACTTAAAGAACACTAATAAAATATTTTTAAGAGCAAGCTACAAGAGATTAGAATTTGGGATGTTCATAAGGAAGCTAATGTTATGTGGGAAAAAGTAGCAAGTGAAATTAAGCAAGTTGCTAAAGTTGTGCTTGGAGAATCAAAAAGGAAAGCTTTTAATAAGAATAGTTGGTGGTGGAGTCGAGTGTGCAAGAAAAAAGATAAGAAATTGTTATAAAACTTGGTTTAGATGTAAAACTTGAGAATTGGGAAAGATATAAAGTGCCTCAGAGATTCTAACAAAGCAATATATGACGCAAAAAATTTAGCTTTTAGTGATTTATACAATAGATCAGATACCAAAGAAGGTGAAAGATGTATGTATAAGTTAGCTAACCAAAGAGATAGGGGAAGTAAAGACATAGTTCAAGTGAGGTGTATTAAGGATGAAAATAATAAAGTGCTTTTCTTAGAAAAGGATATTAAAAATAGGTGGATGAGGTATTTTGATAAACTTTTCAATGAAGGATCTGGAAGTATAATTGATTTTAGCAATTTTAATACCCTAAACAAAAATAGAGAATTTTATTTTTATCATCAGTAAATCTGAAGTTAGAGAAGCTTTAAAAAAATGAAATGTGGAAAAATAGTAGGACGATAATATTCCAAAGTGTGGAAATGTTTAGAGATCAAGGAATTTCTTGGCTTACAAATTTTTAATGTTATTTTAAAGACTAAAAAGATGCCAAAGGAGTGGAGAAAGAGTTTGTTGGTTCCTATATTTAAGAATAAAGGTGATGCACAAGAGTGTGCAAATAATAGAGGAATTAAGTTATTGTGTCATACATTAAAATTATGGGAGAGAGTAATTGAGCATAGGTTACGATGTGATACAAAAGTTTCTCACAATCAGTTTGGATTCATGCCAAGTAGATCTACTATGGATGTTATACATTTGTTAAGTGGTTTGATGGAGAAGCATAGATAAAGTAAGGAAGATTTACATATGATATTTATTGATTTAGAGAAAGCTTATGATAAAATTTCAAGAGATGTTCTTTGGAGAGTTCTAGAATAGAAAGGAGTTAATATTGGTTATATTCAAGTCATTAAGGATATGTATACTAGAGCTGTTACTTGTGTCCAAACATGAGGAGGATTGACAAAATATTTTCCTATTTCAGTTGGATTACATCAAGCATCAGCTTTAAGCCCTTATTTTTTTTACTTTAGTTATTGATGTTCTTACTAGGCATTTACAGGAAGATGTACCTTGGTGTATGCTTTTGATGACATTCTTCGTTGATAAGACTAGAGAGGAGTTCAAGAGAAACTTGAATTATGGAGGTCAACTTTAGAGTCTAAAGGTTTTCATTTAAGTAGATCTAAAACTGAATATATGGAGTCTAATTTTAGTTGTAGAAGTTAGTAGTGTTGTGACATTAGGTGAACAAGTCATTAATACAAGTGAGCGATTCAAATATTTAGGCTCCATTGTTCAAAATGATGGTGAAATAGATAGAGATGTTATTAGTAGAATTCAAGTTGGATGGTTGAAGTGGAGGAATGCATCTGGCCTGTTGTGTGATAGAAAAGTTCCACTTAAACTTAAGGGAAAATTTTATAAGATGGTGGTAAGACCTACAATGACTTATGGTGCATAATGTTGGCCAATAAAAGAGAAGCATAAGACTAAGTTAAGTGTTACAAAGATGAGGATGCTTAGGTGGATGAGTGGCTTTACTCTTAGAGATAAAATGCAAATTGAGTTTGTTTGGGAAAAAGTTGGAGTAGCTCCAGTGGCAGATAAGATTAGAGAGAGTTTTCTTAGATGGTTTGGCCACATAAAGCGTCGTCCATAACAAGGAGTAGATGCATTAGATTTGCCTTATGTTAAGAAAGGTAGACGTAGACCTAAAAATACATGGTTAAGATGTATAAAAAATGACCTTAGTATACTTGAATTAAAAGAGAATTTGACACATAATAGGACACAATGGAGATGAAGAATTCATGTAGCCAACCCACTTAGTGGGATTAAAGCTTGTTGTTGTTGTTATTGTTGTAGATCAAGTTTTGACCCATTTTAACCTTTTAAGTCAAGTTGGGTCAACTTGGGTCAAGTGAACAATTAGGCTATTAGGCCAAATGATGACTTGGTCAAGTTCAAACATTGACATGAATGAGTTTTGATCAATGGTTTCAATCAATTTAGCCTATAGTAGATTTTGGCAAGTTTAGGTTTTATTTTGGCTAAGTGTTGACTTGGTTTGACCCAATTTGAGTGATTGATCATCTCATGATGATTGTTACTGACAATGTAAGGCTTTGTTGAGCTTAATTTAATATAATTTGGGTAGGATTAGAATTTGGCTCAAAAGGGGAACTTTAGGTCACTTTAGGTTAAGTGAGCCTAAGTGAGTCAACTGACTTGATCAAGGCTTGAATCAAGTTTGATTGAACTCACATATATACTTATGATTGAAATATAAATTCATTTGTAAGTGATTTGGAGTCAAATGGGTTTTGATTCATTTGACAATTTTAAGTTCAAAGGGGTGAACATGAGTTTGACTTAGGTTTGATTTTTGAATTTAGTTTTAGTTAGATGATTGAAGTTTGTGTTTATATTTGGACTCATGATTGAAGGATTGATTGAATCATGAAGAAAAAAATCAAGGGTTTGGCTTTGGCTAAGTTCAAGAATTTGACTTGAAAGGTTTAAGTTGAATTTTGGTTGAATTTGGATTTGAGTTTTGAATTATTTTTTGGATTGATGATTGAAGTTTGTATTTATATTTGGATTCATGATTAAAGGATTGATTGAATCATGAAGAAAAATCAAGGGTTTAGCTTGATTTGAATTTGATTTGGTTAAGTTCAAGAATTTGACTTGAAAGGTTTAGGTTGGATTTTGGTTGAATTTGGATTTCATTTTTGGATTTAGTTTTGGTTATTTGATGATTAAAGTTTGTATTTATATTTAGATTCATGATTGAAGGATTGATTGAAGGATTGATTGAATCATGAAGAAAAATCAAGGGTTTGGCTTGATTTGAATTTGATTTCGCTAAGTTCAAGAATTTGACTTGAAAGGCTTAGGTTGGATTTTGGTTGAATTTGGATTTAATTTTAGATTTAGTTTTGGTTATTTGAATTTATATTTCATTTATATTTGTGAATATAAATGAGAATATAAATGGGTTATGAGAACATTTCTTGAATTTGAGTTGATTTGGATATGATTTTGGCTAAGTCCATAAGATAGAATCAAAGTGACTTAGGAAAGATTCTTAGTATTTGGATTTCAATCATAAGCTTCAATCATTTGTAATTGATTTGAGTTTGAGAAAATCAATTAAGTTGGAATTGATTTAAGTTTTGATGTTGATTTGATTTGGAGTTTAGAGTTGGTTTAGACTTGATTCGGAATTTGACTTGAAGGAAGGAAGTGAGGAGTTGGTTTAAGCTATATGGTAAGCAAATTTTCCTAACACCCTTAAGGCATAACCTATTCCTATGGCTAACTCTTCTAAGTTTTAGGGTTAGGTTGAGTGTCCACCTAATCACTAGATGTGTCTTAAGACTAAGAATACTCTTAGTGTCTAAGAGAGGTCCTATGTCTAAGATGGAGGGGTTGAGAGCTCATCCTAAAAATGAGGTCAACAAATATTAAACCAAAACCCAATTTATACCCTTTAAACTAATTTCTTGGACTTAACCAAAGTCCACCTAAACCAAGTTAAAATCAATGGATTTTCTCTTGAATTAATCATTCCTTCAATCATCTATCCAAATATAAATGAAACCTACAATCATCAAACCAAACTCAAGTCAATCCAAGTTAGCCCTTTTAACTTGAAAACTTCAAATGAGCCAAAGTCCATTGGACTCCAAATTAATTTTAGTTGGATTTATATTTCAATCCCAAGCTCATACATAAATATGACTAAATCATAATCAAGTCAAAACCAAGTACTTGACCCAAAGTGGCCTAAAGAACCCATATGAACCAAGTTCTAATCCAACCCAAATTAGATTGAACTAAGGCCATCCAAGCCTCATGCCATGATCATTGATCATCCTAGGATGATCAATTGCCTTGAATTAGGTCAAACCAAGTCAACTTGGCCCTTTTACCAAGTCAACCTTTAGCCCAAATGAAACCTAAACTACTCAAAACTCACCATACACCAAATCAATTGAAACCATTGATTCACACCAACTCATAATCAATGATTAAACATGACTAAACCCTCAATTGAGCCAAACCAAGTCCAATTGGCCATTTGATCCAAGTTGACCTAAATTAGCCTAAAAGGCCAAAATAGGTCAAATCACAATCTAACCCAAATTGATTGCAACCAATGGCTCAAGTTTATTCTAAATTGATTATTGAACTTGAAAAAAGCCATAATTTAGTACAAATTGACCAATTGATCAACTTGACCCAACCTAGCCCAAATTGACCTAAAGAGTTAAATTGACCAAGATCCAAATTAATCCAAATTGATTCAAACCAAAGCCTACAATCACTCTTAATTAACTAAATAAACATGAACCAACACCTAACCCAACCCAATTTGGTCAATTTGGTCAATTTGGTCAATTTGGTCAACTTGACCCATTTGACTCATTTGATTCCAAATGAGCCAAAACCATACCTATGACAAATTAATCGAAATCACTTGAACCAAAACTCTTCAAATCATCCTAACTTTGGTTTGACCCAATTTGACCAATTGGTCAACCCAACCCAACATGACCCAAATTGAACCCATTTGACCAATGAAGCCAAAACCCATAAAACCAACCCATGGGACTTTGGTGGCTACCAAACCTGACACAAACTCATCCTAGGTTAGCCCAAAGTAAAACCCATTTGGAGCCAAGTCCAATGAAAGTCTTCCATGGATCCTCTCCTATTGGATTCTTTACTCATATAGCAAAGTCCACTCCCTTCTCATCTTTGGCAGCCATCAAACTTCCAAATGAGGGACCACCTAAGCCACCTAGCCCACCCTAAGTGGGCTAAGCTTGCCTTGGACCAAAGGGAGGTGAGTTAACTCACCTCCCTCCCAAATCAAGAACCAAGTGATCAAGGGAGAAACCACTGGCCCATATCAAGCCTTGATCACCTCCTATGTGTTCCTCCAACCAACCCGAGCCACTTGGACTTGATGGGGACCACTCGGGTGCTCTGGTGGTATTTGGCCATCCAAAAAATGGGAAGCCATCCCATCCATCCACCTCAGCAAACTGAGGAGTATACCCCCTCAATTCACATGGGAAATGCATCAATTTGAATTGTGAGAGCCTCCAAGGATGATTTTGAGCCTCGTTAAAATCCCTAGAGCCATCCCAAGCTCCCCCATTTTAGCATTTCTCCTTCCTATGTGAAACTAAAATAGGCCACTCCAATCTCGATCATAACTTCACCAATACTCCATTTTAATGAAATTCCTCTTACACACACCTTCCACGTGCATCGTTGAAGCCACCTAAGTTGTTTCCCAAGCTCCAAAGCCACCGGAGGAGAGATTTCAATCACCACTGAGCTCCATAGTGATGAAAGTCGATCCATCATTGATTTGAGCCAACAGGCCTCGTCTACTGGGCTACCTCCATCGATCCCATCGCCGATCTTGAGCTCAGTGAGGTAATTTCTCAAAATCATAGAAATAGGAAATATTGGTTGGAGCTTTTCGAAGAAAATTTGTATGTGAGTCAAGCTTGACCGTTGGATGTGTGCGGTTTCCTTCCCTAATGGTGTGGTTGATTTTGAAGTTCATTTGAGCTCGGGTGAGCTCGGATCGAGCGATCCATGGAGGACGGTCTCCATCATTCATTGCTTACGAGAAGGAGGATCATAGGCCAGTCATTCCGTCTGATTGGAATGGACGGCTCTGATCAGATCACGCTAGATCCATCTATTTTCTCCCTTTATGCCACAAGATTAATCTACGCTGTCTGATCCAAGATCAGATGGCAGAGATCAATACCATGTTCGCCGTCGGCTGACTCAGCATGTGGATGTGACATCTTAAATAGCTAATCCCATGATGCCACATGAAAGCGCGCTGCGTCAGCGCTTCATGTGGCGCTGACGGGATTAGGCTTAATTAAGGTTAATTAATGTGTTTTTAAGGCTGAAACTTCCATAATTCATAACTAATTATAGAAAAATCCAAAAAATATAAATAATAGCTCATTTTAAAGGTATTTCAAAGGGAAATACATTAAAATTATTTTTAATTAATTTAGAATAGTAATTTTGTACTTAATTAAGATTTAATTAAAAAATATAATTAGCCTAATTACTCCCTAATTAATTAGCCAATTAATTTCAAACTTTTTAAAAATGTTTAAGGGGATGACCTCTGCCTTCCCTATTTTTCTTGGAATTTATTGGTTGATTAATTAGGAAAATTGATTATTTAAGCCCTAATTATCTTCTTAACTTAATTAAGTGATTAATAAGCATGTGAACATTAGTTAATTAACAAATTGGACTCCTTAATCACGTTGAATGTAGGAAGACTTAGGGATTGGGGCCTCCCTCCTAATCTTTTCCCTAAGTTTCCTTCTCTTTTCAACCAAAAATGCTAATTCATGATTAATTAACTAGTTAATGGCTTAATTAGTTAAGTTAAAACTCAAATCATACCAAATCATGTTTGATTGAATGAGGAGTTATGGAATTAGGTTGGGACCTCTTTCCCAATTTTTTTCCCTTAAGCCCATTTCATTTCAAGAGGATAATCAATTAAATTTAGTAAGTAAAGAGAAATGGATTAATGACTTGATTAACTTATTTAAAAATCAAATTAAATCTGATTTCCCTTAATTGATCCATGGGCAGAGCTTTAGGTGTTCAATAACCTAAAGAGATTTAATGAAACTATGGTTTGCCCATATGCGTGGGAAAACCATAAAAGTAATTTAGTGAGTTCCTTAAGCTTAATTAATTAATGATTGTGATCTAATTGCATAGGCCCCTTTCATTTCATAGGAGCTTAACTATTTACTTTTCAATTCATTTTCATATTATGTATACATCCATATATACTTGAGAAAAAAAATATTTAATCTGGACATCCTGGGAATATGAGGCTTTAAGTAGCCCCAAGGAGGTCATTTGATTACCTCACTTCCCTGGTTAATAATGGGATGTACTAGCTTGTGTCTCTTATACATGTGTGTGTATTTAATTATTTAATTAGAACCCATCTTTCTTTTATTAAAATACATGCATTTGCAATTATTCAAGTGATAGAATTAATTAATTATATGATTGGGAGCTCTCTTTCTTATGTTCATGTATGAAAAATTATATATATTTGAATGTAAGTGGGTATATAGATTGGACATCCCGAGAATGCGAGACTTTAGCTAGCCCCAAGGAGGTCATTTGATTACCTCACTTCCCTGGTTAACAATGACACATACCTGTTTAATTTCATCTCTATGTACTTTTATATAAAAATCTAGATAGAGCCTTAAATTAATATGATAAAATAATTCAATCAAAAGGAAAATATGAACTCTAAATATACATATTCATATCCATCATTTAAGTGTGCTAAAACTTATTGTTTATGTAGGCATACTTAGGACTTAATCATGTGCATGTTACATATGATGGAAAGAAATGAAAAAATATGTGCCATGTGATAGTAATTAATTCCAATTAATCTTAAGATGTCTTTCTTATTGAATGATTTTATTTAAAGTGAACCTAAACCTATGACTTAAAATATATAATAAGCCATTCATAAAGAGAATTAAGCCTAATTAACATGCTTTAGAAGTGGCTTAAGGTAGTGTTGACCTCATTTTTAGGGTGAGCTCTCAACCCCTCCATCTTAGACATAGGACTCCTCTTAGACATTAAGAGATCCTTAGTCTTGAGACACATCTAGTGATTAGGTGGACACTCAACCTAGCCTTAGAGACGTAGAAGGGTTAGGCATAGAAAAAGGACATACCTCAGGGGTGTTAGGAAAATTTACCTACCCTTAGCTTGAACCACTCCTCACCTTCCTTCCTTCAAGTCAAACTTCAAATCAATCTTATTTGATTTTCTCCAAACTTACATCAATACCATATGATTAAAATCCATGATTGAAACCCATGATTGAAATTCTAAGTTCAAAATATTTCCTAAGTCCTTAATTCCCTCTTAAGGACTTAGTCTAAATCATATTCAAATCAATTGAAATTCATGAAATTTTCTCATAACTCACTTATATTCTCATTTATATTCACATATATAAATGAAATATAAATTCAAATCAATCAAATCAAATTTCAAGTTGAAATTTCAAATTCCAAATATTTCATAAGTCCTTTGATTTCCCTTCATGGACTTAGCCTAAATCAAATCTAAATCAATTCCAATTCATGAAATTTTCTCACAACTCATTTATATTCACATATATAAATGAAATATAAACTCAAATCAATCAAACTAAATCCAAAATTCAAATCCAAAATTCCAAACATTTCCTAAGTTCTTTGATTTCCTCTTAAGGACTTAGCCCAAATCTAGTTCAAATCACTTCAAATTCCTGAAATTTTCTCATAATCATTTATATTCTCATTTATATTCATATATATATATATATATATATATATATATATGAAATATTTATTCAAACAACCAAAACCAATTCCAAAAATCAAACTCAAACTCATTCAAAATCCAACCAAAGCCTTTCAAGTCAAAATCTTGAACTTAACCAAATCAATTTTAAATCAAGTCAAACCCTGATTTTTCTTCATGATTCAATCAATCATTCAATCATGAATTCAAATATAAATACAAACTTCAATCACTTATCCAAAAATCAATTCAAAAATCAAGCCAAAATCCATTTCATGTTCACCCTTTGAACCTGAAATGACAAATTAATCAAAACCCATTTGACTTCAAACCACTTTCAAATGGATTTATATTTCAATCATAAGTCCATATGTAAGTTCAATCAAACTCAAATCAAGCTTTGACCAAGCCATTTGATCTACTTAGGTTCACTTGACCCAAAGTGACCTATTGTACCCTTATGAGCCAAATTCTAATCCTAACCAAATTGGATTGAACTAAGCCCATCTATACCTCTCATCATGATCAACAATCATCATGGGATGATCAATCAATCAAATTGGGTCAAACCAAGTCAAACCTAAGGGTTGACCAAGTCAACACTTAGCCAAAATGAAACTTAACAAAGCCAAAATCTACCATAGGCTAAATTGATTGAAACCATTGATCTAAACTCATTCATGATCAATGTTTGAACTTGACCAAGTCAACATTTGAGCCTAACCTAGCCCAATTGACCTTGAACCCAACTTAACCTAAAAGGTCATATTGAGCCAAATTTAAACTTAACCAAAACTGATTGGAAACAAAGATACCAATCCATTTCATATGACCAACAAACATGAACCAACCCTTGACCTAACCCAAATAGGTCAAATGGGTCAATTTGGTCAACTTGACCCATTTGACCTAAATGAACTAAATTGAACCAAAATCAAATATAAACCAAATTGAATCAAACCAAAGCCACCAAAATATTTCAAATGGTCATATGAACTTGACCCAACTCTTAGTTTGATCCAATTTGACCAATTGGTCAACTTGACCCAAGTTGACCCATTTTAACCTAAATGGGTCAACATGAGCCAAACCATACCAAATAAACTCCAAATTCAATGAAACTTAGCCAAACCTATTTTCTCAACATACCAAACATTACCAAATTAAAAAATCAGCCAAATGACCATTTTACCCCTAAGACATAGGATAAAATTTGGCCAATTTCACTTAGAATTTGGTCAAATCCTCTTCATACCCACTTGACACTCTCCTAATGGATCAAGTGAACACTAGGGAGTGTAGTGCACCCAACCCAATGGGTTTGGGTCAGCCCAAACCAATTGGTCTAAACTCATTGATCTAAACTCATTCATGATCAATGTTTGAACTTGACAAGTCAACATTTGAGCCTAACTAGCTTGAACCCAACTTAACCTAAAAGGTCATATTGAGTCAAATTTAAACTTAACCAAAACTGATTGGAAACAAAGATACCAATCTATTTCATATGACTAACCAAACATGAACCAACCCTTGACCTAACCCAAATAGGTCAAATGGGTCAATTTGGTCAACTTGACCCATTTGACCTAAATGAACTCAATTGAACCAAAATCAAATATAAACCAAATTGAATCAAACCAAAGCCACCAAAATATTTCAAATGGTCATATGAACTTGACTCAACCCTTAGTTTGACCCAATTTGACCAATTGGTCAACTTGACCCAAGTTGACCCATTTTGACCTAAATGGGTCAACATGAGCCAAACCATACCAAATAAACTCCAAATTCAATGAAACTTGGCCAAACCTATTTTCTCAACATACCAAACATTACCAAATTAAAAAATTAGTCAAATGACCATTTTACCCCTAATCCATAGGATAAAATTTGGCCAGTTTCACTTGGAATTTGGTCAAATCCTCTTCATACCCACTTGACACTCTCCTAGTGGATCAAGTGAACACTAGGGAGTGTAGTGCACCCAACCCAATGGGTTTGAGTCAGCCCAAACCAATGTGTTTGGGTCAGCCCAAACCAATGGGTTTAGGTCAGCCCAAACCAATGGGTTTGGGTCAGCCCAAATTAATGGGTTTAGGTCAACCCAACCTGACCCAATGGCCAAATCGACCATGTACATGGAAATGGCCACATGGCAAACCTCTTCCCACTCAATTGAAGCACATGGCCACTTCACTATTCCACTCCCTAGCCAAAACCGAATTCAAGGACATTTAAACAGCATAAAAAACCCTTTGAATCAAGGCAATTAAGCAAAAATGGCTTCTCCTTGCTCGGCCGTCCGATTGCCAAAGGGGGAGATATACTTCCCCTAATTCACTCTCATTCCAAGGGAGCCATTGTCGATTAAGTGTTAGGAAGCCAGAGGAGCCATTGACAAGTGATCCTAAGCTTCCTAGAGGAAGATTGAAAGTTCATCTTCTCGATTTTCATACACTGAAAATAGGGGAGCTCAGCTTGATTAACTTACTCCACACTCAAAATCAATGCAATCCCTTTTGCAAGCTCCATCAGTGATCTCAATCGAACTCACCCAAACTCTTTACCAAGCTCTAAAGGCAGAGGAGGAGTGTTCTAGACCAAAGCCGAGCTCAATTAGAGGAGGAGTTGGTTCATAGGAGAAGTTACTCAACCTCAACCCTCAAACGTTCAGCAAATCGTCGTCTCAACTAGACGAAGCTTCTCCAAGGGAAATGAGCGCCGGTGATCACCTCCGACGAGGTAAGCCATTTTTCGAGCTTAAACTAGCTATGGTTTTGAGCTTTGAGAAGTGAATGTTAATCTCATAGGTTCTTGGTCGTCAGATGTGATCTAGGTTGCATGGTGATGATGTGGGTTAATTTTCACCCCAATCTAAGCTCGAATCATAGCTTTAAACATGGACGGTGTCCATGGCTCGTAGAGAGCGGCAAGGATGGATCTCTAGCCATCCATCAGTGCATTTTGGATGGACGGTCGAGATTAAAATTCATAATATTGTTATTTTTCTCCCTCTGATCTGCGGCTTTAATCTCAATTGTCTGATCCTTGATTGACGGAGAGTAGCATATACGCTATATCCCAGGATGTGATGGGTTAAATACCTAATATGACCACCCAACGTGTGAAGCGCATACCGCGTCAGTGGCATAGGTGGCACCAGTAGGATTAATAATATGATTAAGGATTATTTAATTTCTAATTAATCACCTAAACATCTAAAATTTACATCTCAACATAAAAAAATCAAAAATATATGAAATAAATTGAATTAGAAAGATAACTAAACATAGAAATTCTAAAGTTAATTTCAATATATTTTTTAATAGTATTTTTTGCTGAATTTAGGTTTTATCGGGAATATTAATTTGTTAATTACCCTTTAATCACTCCCTTGATTAATCCCAAACTTTTTTTTGCTTAATTAGTGGGATGACCCCTGCCTCCCCTAATTTTCTTAGGATTTATTGGTGGCTTAATTAGGGGAATTACTAGTTCATTCCTTAATTACCCCCTTAATGTAATTAAGCTTAATGAAGGGCATAATTAGTGATTTAACTCTCTGATTGAGTCAATTAAATTTTGATTAAGTGAATGTGAGGTTTACAGAATAATTTTGGTATACTTTCCATGAGATATTCCGTAAACCCCCTTTTCTTCCTTAATCCATCCTTCATTAAGGGTTAATTCACTAATCATCCCCTTAATTAATTTCATAAAATTATAAAACTTTCTAGAACTCAATTAATTCTTCTTGGGAAGTTGCTTAGGTGTTCAAGAGCCTAAGTACAATTAAGGAAATCAAAATTCAACTCATATGTGTGAGGGGTGTTTTGAAATTACTTAAGTTAAACCCCTTAGTTTAATTAATCATTAATCATGAGCCAAATTACATTAGTTTCTAATTTAAATTTCTTGTGTGGTTTATGTCATCTCATTGGCTCATAATTATTTGATTAACTATGCTAAGGTAGTAAGGGTAATTAACATGCTTAATTCATAGCTTAACCTAATCAAAATATAAAATGAATCTAATCACCTAAAAATTGAACAAAAAAACTGAACACATGTGGTAATGGGTTATGAACAGTAAACTCACCTCACATTTTTCAAAATAAATCAAACTCAAAATCAAATGAAAATCACAAAAAAATAATTTGATTTGCTTTAAGCTTTCTTATTTCATAAGATTGTCTTTAGGAATTAATTAAGGTGAATGTGTTTACATAGTTTCATTACTTTAGTTCTTCCCCAACATGCTAAATATTTGTGTCATATGATTTCATACATTCATGCCTTTTCAAAAATCAAATTCAAAATGAAAATATTTCCTTTATGTCATATTGCATGTTTTGGCTAAAGTAGAAATATGAGTGGCTATTATCACTATTAAATTGAAATTATTTTCAAAATATATGAATCAATTATCAAAACTGAAAGTGTTCTTCTTATACTCTATTTATAAGCTTGCATGAGAGTAAAACATAAAGAGGTGCGTAGTGTAAGTTTTCCTTCCTCTCTTTGGTATAGTTTGAATAGGATTTGACAAAGTGTATAGTTCATTTGAAAAGAACACAACACTTGTCTAGTTCCATTTCCTATTCATTCCTATGCTATAACTTAAGAAGGATACCTACACTTACACATATAAATTGCATAAACAATCCAAAATAAAACAAATACAAACTTTTACATATTTCTTTTCCATTCATTTCTTTTGTACACATGCTTGTATTTAAGGAAAGTGGTATATTAGTCTAGAAAACCCTGGGGTTGCGAGGCTTTAAGTAGCCCCAAGTAGTTCTTATACCTTACACCCCTGGTGCTAACAATGGTGCCATACTCACTTATGCCTTTCATACATTCATGTGTGCATATGAAAATTGGATAAGAAACCTCTTTTCTACTTAGTGAAAATCATGCATCATAAATATTCAAATTTTCTTAAGTAACTTACTTTGCATGCATCATAAAGTGTGCTAAACATTCCCATTTAGTATGTATAGATATGCTTAGGATTCATTCATATGCATGTTATACATGTTAGGAAAGAAATGAAGTGATGTGTGTTTTGTGATCTTAACTCACTTTAGTTAATCTTAAAATGCATTTATTTTTGAATAGGTTTGTTTAGAGTTCATCTAAACTTATGATTAATTAAAATACATAATAAAACATTCTCTAAACAAAATTAAAACATGAATCCACTTTAAAAATTACTTAGGTTAGGGAAGAAAAGAGAAGTTCTCTCTCTTCCCTCTTTATAACTTTATAATTAATTGTAAGATTCACTTGAACCCACTAAAAATATAAAATAAAATCAACCCAAAACAACTAAACCACTTAAATGAAACCCTCCTCTAAGTTGAACATTCTTCACACTTAGAAAATTCTAACTTAAGGCCATAGCTAAGCATTCAACACAAACCTTAAACACACACATTATGCTAAGTCACCACTTCTAGCTCTAGGTTAGGACGGTGCATGGTTTGATATTTTCTTTTATTTTATGATATAATATTTTAGACTAAATGTTAGGGTGTATGTGCGTAGACTAAATGGTAGGGCCATCTTAGTCTAACCATTATCTTCTACAGGGGATTACGATAAGGTTGTAATAAATAAAAATATAAATGCTTTTTACTGTGCAGGTGCTTATACTCCTAAGCATAATCCAATAAGCTAGGTAGACTTAGTCACCCATGTGTGGTGTTAAGTCCAATATACATGCTTGGGATTTATGATTTGTTTTAGCTAATCTCTATTTTGCAGGCGTTAGTTAGATTTCCATTTTTTCCATTTCATGTAATTTTTATAATTAGAATTTTGGAATGATTGTTATGGGGATTAGGATGAGCATTGGTTATAAGGCCATGCCTTATGTACCATGTGAAGCCTTTGGAGCATCCACCTTCCAACCATCCAAAAGAATGAACCAAAGAATAAAAGAAAAGAAGAAGAAAGAAGAAAAGAAGAATGAAGAATGAAGCTTGAAGACCACCATAACAATGAATTCCTTGCTTGATTGTAATTAATTCATTTGTAATCCAGGTTGTATAAGAGTAGAGCTCGGCTACCCAAATTTATTTTTGGTTTGTACGGTGGTACCACAACAAATGGCCTCTTATTCTTTCACATTAATTTTATAAATTGATTGATGATTTGTTTAGCTTGTGCATTAAGATGACATCCTTTTCCTAGTTTCTTCCTTGCTTGATGTATGGCCTAGATGACGATTAGGCTCTTAGGGAAAAATAAATCTTCTACCAAATTTAACAATTCAAAATTAAAATAAAGAACTCATAACTTCATCTAAAGCTTAGCTTAAAAGCAAGATAAAAGAATTAGCAACCCCTTAGTTGGATGAGTATTTCTTTTATAACATCATGCAAAAATGCATTTTGTTCACTCTTGATTGGAGGGCTTCCACCTTTGCCAAAGAAACTTGGCTTGACCTGTGAAAGCCATGGTGGAAACACACTTCCTTCCTTTTTGCTGATTTTGGCCAATAATCTTACTTCTCATGCATTAGGCATATGAATCCTATTAGCCTGAGTCAAAATAATTGTCCAAAAATGAAAATAAAATGTAATATGAATTGCATTAAATTTTGGTCATTACTCATGCCCGTACATGATCTAGTCTATTAGAGAGTGAGTTTAAGGACTTAGTCTTTTTCTAAATAAATAACATCCGAGCAATCTTGCATAAAGCATATGACTTGCTTACTTGATTTTAAAATTGTAGGATGAGTTAGTTGGCAGCCACCCCCCAGGTGGTTGTAAGTCCAAGTAGTCGGGTGGTGTGTCCTCTCTTGTGGAGGAAAATCCAATACCCATTATCGCTTTAGATTTAGGTTGTGTTTTTGGCCCTCACCAAAGCTCCCTAGATTTAGGTTATGAGGTCACTTCTCCCTTCTATGGGCCATAAGTGCAAATCCTCATCTCTTAAGTATTTCCATAATCATGTGTTATGAAATTATAAGCCCTAAATTTCTAATGAAAAATTCAACTCAAATAAATTAAATCAATTTCAAAAATGTAAAGCTGAATCATATGATAGTTTTAGATGCTCGCTAGGTTTCCTAGCATCGTGAGCATCTCCTATTTATCTTCATTTGGCTTTGATAATAACTCTCTCTCTCTCTTTGATCAATCTCATTTGATCTTTAAAAATGAACTAATCGATTAATAGTCCTACCCTATTGAAATCTTTAGAGACAATGATCATTTACCTTAATCAAGAGTTTTCCTAAAGAATCTCCATTTCTTAGGATGTAATTAACTATGGGGGCTTGCCCTAGTAGGGAACTTAATGAACTCGGTTTAAAATAAACCCTGCTTTACTTTTTTGTATAAAGTAGTGAAAGAATCTTTAGTACACCTTGAAGACCCAACGTTCTTAGGAGTCCTTATTTTGGTGATTAAGTCCATTGTAGGGTGGTGATTTCTATCTTTGAGATAGTACACCTCTCCTCAATGTCGTACCTGATCACCCTAATAAGTACATCTGGATCTGCATGGTGTTCGACCAAGGTGTTATATTCTTGTTTTCATTTATCTTCTTTTCCAAAAAAGGAGGATAGATGAAGGCAGGAATATAAAATTTTTCACCACAAGTAGGGATGAAAGAGAGTAATCCTCTCTTCTCTTCTTTTTATAACACTCAGTTGTTAAGTGTAAGTCAAGTGAAATAAAAGAAAACACTAAGTAAAAATTTCTCAAATCAACTAAACCACTTAAAGTGAAATCAACTTAAGATTAAACACCCTTGCATTACTTAGAAAATTATAACAAAGCCTAGTTAAAGCATATCACTCAAGCCTTAATACACACACTTTAGAATTAAGTCACCACTTATAGCTTTATGTTATGGCGGTGCATGGAGTGATGTATGTTTGGTTTTATGATGTATTATTTTAGACTAGAAGTTAGGGTGTATGCTTCACAGACTGGATGTAGGCCGTGATTAGCATAATCATATTTTCTATAGGGGATTGTGCTTAAGGGATACTTAAAATAAATATAAATGCTCACTTTTGCAGGTTACTTAACTCCTAAGCATAATCTAAATTAAGCCAGGTGGGCTTGGTTACCCATGTGTAGGGTGCTAAGTCCAAATTATCTATTTAACTGCTTGAGTTGTATGGTGTGTTTAGCTAACACTTATTTTGCTGGTGTACTTTGATTTACTTTTCTATTTTTAAATGTAATTTTGTATTAGGAATTAAGAATAGTGCTATGGGGGTTAAGGATGGACATTGGCTAGAAGGTTTAACCCTGTGGTGCCATGGGATGCCTTGAAGCCTACCAAATCAAATGAAGAAATGAAGGAGATATGAAGACATGAAGATTTGAAGACTACTATAGCACTTATCATTTATAAATTATAATTATTATTTCATGTACCATGTTGTATAAGAGTAGAGCTCGGCTACCCATTTCTATTTTTGGGTTGTATGGCGGTACCCGACCGCACCGGTCTGTTATTCTTTTGTGTTAGATTTATAAAATTGTTTGATATTTTATTTATAATTGTGCAATAGAAATGGCATGCCTCTTCATAGTTTCTTAAATAAATGATGATTTAATGTGTGGCCTGGATTCGATTGGGCTTTTAGGAAAAATAATTCTTTTACCCAACTACAACTCATAATTAAAATTTTAAATAACTCATAACCTCACATAAATCCTAGGCTATAATCAAGATAAATTAAAAGATTTAATAACCACTTAACTGAATATTATATGCATAACATCACGCATCTATATTATTTCATTCTTATTAAGAGAGGGTTTCCATCCTTGCATAATAGGGGGAGACTTGACCTTTGAGGGTATGATGGAAAATACTTCTTTCTTTTTGATTTAGTCCATAACTCATTTCAATATGCATTTAGGCATACAAAAATCCTATGGCCTTTGTCAAAATGAAGAGTCAAAATCAAATAAAAATTGAAAAGATTTGCATTAGACTATGTCATTACTCATACGACTCATGCTTTAGTCTCTTAGGAAGTGGGTTTAAGAATTTTAGTTTCTTTCTAAATAATAATAACCTAACTATCTTGAAAAATCATATGATTTGACTACATAATTTTAAAGCATAGGAGGAGTTAGCTGGTTGTCACTCCATGCGATTATAAGTCCAACAGTCGGGTGGCTTATTCTCTCTTATGTAGATAAAAAATATACCCATTTTCACTTAGATTTAGGTTGTGCTTTGGCTTATGCCAAAGCTCCCTAGATTTAGGATCCGAGGTGGCTATTTCCTTTGTTCTACAAGCATAAATCCTCACATCTTAGGCATTTTCACAATATTGTATTGTTAGATTATAAGCCCTAGTAATATAATAAAAGTTCAACTCAAATATATAACTCTCTTCAATTTCAAACATATAAAGCCCAACCATAGGATAGATTGGAATGCTCACTAAGTTTTCTAGTATCATGAGCATTCCCTACTCATCTCCTTTGGCTTCAATAATAAGTCTCTGTCCTTTTGATATTTCCCAATTGATTTTTCAAATATAACTAATTTATTGATAGTCTTACCCTTGAAATCTTTGGAGAAAATAATTGCTTACTTTAATCGAGAGTATTCCTAAAGAATTCACCTTTCTTAGGATGTAATTAACTATTGGGGCTTGCCCCTGTGCTTGCCCCCATAGGGAGCTTTAGAACCCGATTTAAATAAACCCTACTTTATTCATCCATGTAAAGCAGGGGAAAATTCTCTAGTATATTCAAAGATCCATCATTCCTTAGGAGTCCTCATTAGATGATTAGGTCCATTGAAGGGTGATGTCCCTATCTTTTGAGATAGTATGTCATACCTCAATGTCATTCCGATCACTTTAATGAGTACCCCCTTCAGATTTGTGTTGTGTCCCCCATATGACATCCAAAAATAAACACCGTAACATCTTAATTGGTTTAACTTGTACTCATGCCTGTGGATTGGTGCTCTCTGTAGTCAAGCACACTTTCTTTCTTCTTTATTATGGATTTGAATTTGAAACCTCACTTTTGAGAATAGCTCTAAGGGCCACCTCTTACTCAAGTTGCCTTTATGAGTCATATTTGAAAACTAGGTAATCTCATTAAATTCTTTCATATTCACGTGGCTATTATCCAATTTTAACAACTTTGCCAACATCTTAAGCTGCTGGAAACTAAAGGCTTACTTAAGCAGTCTTTCTCTAAAGCCACAATCTAGTGCAACACATACAACTGTATGCTCTATATCTTTTAGTATCTCTATTTAAAAGTGAGTGATGAACTTTTTAAGACTCACTAGCTTTTGTCTCATCTATAGAAGAGCTTATGAACTCTTTAAAGGCTTCTAAGCACTTACAAATTGGGTGGTGAACAGTCTCTTTAGCTTTACAACATAGGCAATGACACTCACAAGATGGCGTAAGAATTATTTGAGGGATGACTTCTTGAAAGTGGTAAATAATAGTCAGCACTTCATAGCATCGCCTAAATATAATAGCGATGTGGTGGACTCAAAATATGCCATATGGTCGGCTAGGTCAATTTAATCCTTATAAGACTCCAGTGAGAAAGTTTAAACTACAATGGGGGACATGCCTTGATAATTTCTTTAGAGAAAGCATTTGTAGGAGTAGCATTTGCCTCTCTCACTCCAGTAACTTCTTCATCACTTACATGATAAAACTTATCATCAGTACTGGGTGTTTCTGATAATGCTCACTTATGGTGGCGAGTCTGATGAGTAGCTAATCTTGAAGACCCTTCATTCTCTTTGACTCTCATAACTTTCTTCTTCACTTTCTTTATAATTTTCTAGATTATGTGAGTGATTTTATCTTTCATATCTTTTAAATTTTATTTGGTGATAAATTAATACTTGTTTGTCTCCATAGTTACTAAGTTGTCTTATTGTATGACAATTATTTCATTGAGCATTGATTTCATGTCCTTGACATCATCCATGCTAACCGCACCAAATGTACCTCAAATATGCACATAGGGATGGAAAAATTGTGTGAATTTTCATTTTTAACTTAGTGAGTTATGTATTGGCCTAAGTCACTCAACAATTATATTAGCCCAAGCTACTCAGTGAGCTACATTGGCTAGGTTACTCGGTGTTGACCTCACTTTTGGAGTGAGGATTCAATCTCCTCTTCTTAGACCTATAAGTCTTCTATGCACTAAGACTCCTTAGTCGTAAGACACTTCTAGTAGTTAGGTGAACACTTAACCTAAGCTTAGAGACTTAGAAGGGTAAACCATAGGATTAGGCTATGTCTTAGGACTTAGGGAGATCCATCTACCCTATAGCCTAAACCCAATCCATGTTCACCCTAATAAGCCATAACCAAACCTCAAATTCAATTCAAATACCAAATCTAAATCTAAATTCAAATCAAAATCAAAAGATTGAAATATATAACCAGGTTCAAATCAAATCAAATCCAGATCCAAACACTTTAAGCCAATTTCATGAACTTAGCAAAATCCCTTCCAAATCAAATCAAACTCAATTGATTTTCTCACGAATCAATTGTTCCTTCAATCATCTTCCCAAATATAAATCAAATATACATTCAAATGACCTAAACCAAAATCAATTCAAATCAAATCCTAATTTAAACTGTTTAAGCCAATCTCATAGGCCTAGCCAAATTCCATTCAAATTCAAACTAATATCAATTTATTTTCTCATGAATCAATCATTCCTTCAATCATCATTTTAAATATAAATGAAATCTACAATTATCATGACAAACCAAAATCAACCCAAGTCAAACCCAACTTAGCCCTTATAACTTGAAATGTCCAAATGAACCAAAATTATCCAAACCCAAATAAATTGCAATTGAATTTATATATCAATCATAAACCCATATATAAACTCAACTAAATCCAATTCAATCCAAAATCAAGCCAATTAACCCAATTGGTCCACTTGACCCAAAGTGACCAATTAGACCCATTTGAGCCAAAATTCAATTCAACCCAAATTGGATTGAACCAAGATAATCTAAACCTCCTATCATGATTATTGATCACCCTAAGTTGATCAATTGTCACAAATTGGGTCAAACCAAGTCAACTTGGTCCTTTGACCAAGTCAACCCTCTTAACCCATATGAACCCAAACTAGCCTAATTGCAACCTAAGCTAAATCCCTTGAAACCAATGATTCATACCAACTCAAAATCAATATTTGAACATGACTTGACCTTCAATTGAGCCAAACCAAACCCAATTGGCTCTCTTGACCCAAGTTGACCCAATTTGACCTAAGGGCCAAATTGGGTCAAATCATGATCTAACTCTAATTGATTGCAACCAATGGCTCAAGTTCATTCTAAATTGATTGCTGAACTTGATCAAAGCCATAATTGAACCCAATTTAACTAATTGAACCCAATTGACCCACTTAGCCCAAATTAACCTAAAAGGTCAAAGTGGATAAATCAAAATCAAATCCAAATTAATTAAAATCAAAGCCTACAATCATTTTCCAATTGGTCAAGTAAACCTAAATTGATACCTAACCCAACCCAATTTGGCCAATTTGGTAAAATTAGTCAAATTGGTCAACTTGACCCAGTTGACCCATATGATTCCAACTGAGCCAAAATCAAATCTAAGCCAAACTAAATCAAACCAATTGAACCAAAACATTCCAAATGACCATATGAACTTAACCCAACCGTTGGTTTGACTCAATTTGATCTACATGAGTCAAATTGAGTCAAATCAAATCAAATCAATTCTAAATTACTTGAAACTTGGGCTAACCCACCTTGGACTCATTTTGAACCAGCCCAAATCAAATCCAATGCAAAATGACCATTATACCTTTAGATTAAGGGTAAGACATGAGATAAATCACCCATTTAAGTGGTCATTTCTTCTCCTTGACTACTTGGAAACCTCCCATTGGTCCACCTAGGCACTTAGGACACTGCCCAAACTGACCCAAGGGGTGGTTGGGTCAACCATGACTCATGAGGAGGTGAACTCACCACACCTAGCCATTGGAGCACTTGGTTTGCATATGACAGCCACCTCCCACCTTTGTAGCAACTTTTTCACCTTCACCCACTCAAATCGAGCCAGCTCACCTCCCTACCACCCACAACCATCTGAGGTGGCCAGACAGCCACTAGAGGCTAAAATAGATCAGGATGTTCGATCAAGAGGAGGAGGGGTATACCCCCCCCCCCTCCAATTCTAATTCAGCAATAGAGCATCCTCAAAGCCCTAGCTACTCAAAACGAGCTGCTAGATCTATCTCTCAAGTTCTAAGCATGTTCCCTCATCAAAAATCCCATTCCCATCCATCCCAAAATAGAACACCCCTATTTCCAACCCAATTTTACTATCACTCAACCAAATCCAAATTGCTTGCACCCACCCACTCCCCGCACCTTATCGAGCAAGAATGAAACTTTTCCCAAGCTCCACAATCATCGGAGGTAGCATTTTGATCAACGTTGTCCTCCACAATGATGGATTTTGGCCTTCTGAGCAAACAATGAGGAATCAGCACTCGTGCCGATTAGTAGGGCTTTGTCTCCACTAGATTAAGCTTCCTTAATCGATTGCACCGCCAGTCTTGACCTCCAGTGAGGTAATTTTTCAAATTTGATCTTTTCATAAAAATTTGTTTGAGCTTTGTGATGGAAAGTTGCATGCCATTCGATCTTGATCATTGGATCCCTTCATCTTGCTCTATGGTGCGGGATTGATTTTGAGTCAATATGAGCTTGGGTGAGCTCAGATCGAGCGATGAACGATGGACGGTGTCCATCTCTCGTTGCTCGGGAGATGGATCACGCCGTCCATTTCATGATCGAATGGGCCGGTCGATTAGATTAAAATTATCAATTAAATCTATTAAATAATTGTAGTCTTCTGATCTAAGATCGGATGGCGAATGAGAAAGCACATCCGTCGTTGCCATGTAGACGCCGCATCAGACAGCTTTAAATAGCCAATCCCACGGTGCCACATGAAAAGCGCACCGCGTCAGCAGGCCATGTGGCACTAACGAGACTAGGCTTAATTAGGGCTAATTAATTATTTTTAATGGCTGAAACTTCCATAATTCATAATAAATCATAGAAAAATTAAAAAAAGTAAATAAATACTCATTTTAAAAGATATTTCATAAGAGAATTATTTAAAATTAATCCTAATTGATTTTGAATAATTAAAAATTTAAGTTTAATTGAAAAATTAATTAGCTTAATTACTCCTTAATTACTCAAGTAATTAATTATTAATTTTTTGAGATTGTTTAATGGGATGACCTTTACCTCGCATAATTTTCTTGGGATTTATGGCTTAGGTAATTAAGGAAATTGCTCATTTTAGCCTTAATTGCTCTCTTAATTAATTAAGTGATTATTAACCCTTAATCAACAAATAATTTAGTTAATTAAACATATTAATCATTATTTAATAGTAAGTGGGAAAGGGAAATGAGATGGGGTCCTCTTTCCCAATCTTTTTCTTAAGTTCATTTCATTTAAAGAGAAATTAATTAAAATGAGATTAATTAAAGGTTTAATTAATTAATTAATGGCTTAATTAATCAAAATCAAATCATAATCATATCAGGACTTAATTAATTAAACCTTGGGTAGATCTTTAGATGTTTAATAACAAGGATATTATGGTTAACCCACATGTGTGGGAAAACCATAAGATTACTTAATTAAGTTTCTTAACATAATTAATTATTATTTGTGAGCCAATTGCATTAGGCCCTTTATTTATTAAGATCATTGCAAATTTATTTTCCTTGCATATCATGTTGGTTGATTGACTTAATTAAGAATTCAACTAAATTAATTTATAAAATTCACCTAATTAACTTTTCTTAAACCAAATCAAATCACCAATGTGAGAATGGGGTTTTAGCAGCAAATGATGAGTTCTCTTCCTCTTTTAGATCAAATCAAAATCCAATACTTAATTGATAAAGAAGCTTTGGTTTACTTTAAATAATTTTATTTAATATGATTATCCTTAGGAATTAATTTGATTGAATGAATCACATGCTTGTATTTTATTATTCCTCTTCAATCATGCTAAATATTGTATGTCATTTGATTTCATGCATCCATCTCTTTTTAAAAATTAATTGAATTAAATGAGATTTCCTTTATGTAAGCTTATATGTGTTGACTTAACTTAATATATGTGTGGTTATTATCACTATTAAATCCAAATATATTTTCTAAAAGTTTACAAATGAATGATAACATGTGTAATGATGATAATTATAAATACATAAGAGATGTATGTGTTTATAATTTAAGTGTATGAAGTGAAGACTCTTTATTTTACTCATACGTTGATTTATATATGTTTGAATGCAATGGGTATATAGTCTGGATATCCCGGGAATATGAGGCTTTAGCTAACCCCAAAGAGGTCATTTAATTACCTCACTTCTTTGGTTTAACAACGTCATGTACCCATTTGATTTCATTCTTATGTATTTTAACATTAGAATTTGGATAAAGCTTTAATTCTTATACATGAATAATTCAATTAAGGAAAAAAAATACAATATTTACATGATTTTTATTCCTTAAATTATGTACACATTCATATGTATTTAAGCAAGCAAGTATATAGTTTGGACATCCCAATGATACGAGGCTTTAGTTTGCCCCAAGGAGGTCATTTGATTACCTCGCTTCCTTAATTTAACAATGGCACGTACTTATTTATGTCTTTATACATGTGTGTGTATATGTGATTAATAAATGAAAATCCCCCTTTCTATTAAAAATATATGCATTCATAATTGGGTAAGTGGTTGAATTAATTAGCCATATGATTTGGAGCTTGCTTCCTTGTATTCATGTATATAGATTTACATATGTTTGAATTCAAAAGGGTATATAGTATGGGCATCCTAGGAATATGAAGCTTTAACTAGCCCCAAGGAGGTCATTTGATTATCTCACTTTCCTGGTTAACAACAACACATACCTATTTAATTTCATCCCTATGTATTTTTGTATAAGAATTTGGATAAAGCTTTAAATTTACATACATCAAATAATTCAATCAAATGAAATGTAAACTTCAAACATATACATATATTCATAATTCAAGTGTGCTGAAATATGTTGTATGTATAGATATGCTAAGTATTAAATTATATGCATGTTACATGTGATGAAAAGGAATGGTTTGATATATGTCATGGCAATAATTCAATTAGATTAATCTTAAGATACCTTTCACATTGAATAAGGTCATTTAAAGTGAACCTAAACTTATGACTAATTTAAAATGTGTAATAAGCCATTCATTAAAAAGAACAAAATCAAATTAATATGCTTTAGAAAGTGGCTTAAAGTAGGGATGGAAGAGGGTAATCCTCTTCTTTCTCGTTATAACACTTATTTGTTAAGTGCAAATCAATGAAACAAAATAAAATACAAATTAAAATTTGCAAATCAATTAAACAAGTTTAAGTGAAACCAACCCTTATGTGAAATTAAATAGTTTCCAAACTTAGAAAGAAAAAAATATATAACTCTAATGCCCAGTTAAGACATACCACACAAGACCTTAACACACACATTAGAATTAAGTCACTACTTCTAGCTCTATGTTAGGATGGTGTATGGAGTGATGTATATTTTATTTTATGATATATTATTTTAGATTGAATGTTAGAGTATATACTTCGTACACTGAATGTTAGGCCGCTCTTAGCCTAATCATATTTTCTACAAAGGATTGTTCTTAAGGGTATGCTTTAAAATAAATATGAATACTCTCTTTGTAGTGATTAGGCTAAGAACAATCCTATAAAGGTAGAGCTCGCTACCCATATTTTCTCTTCTCAAGTTATACAACGGTACCCGATCGCACTAGCCTCTTATTCTTTCATGATAGTTATAGAAATTGATTGATGATTTATTTAGATTGTGTATTAGAAATTGCATCTTTTTCTTAGTTTCTTAATGATTGATGATTTAATGTTGGCATGGGTGCGTTAAGCTCTTAAGATAAAAATAAATTTTCTATCCAACTAATCACTCATAATTAAATTTTAAATAACTCATAATCTCACCATAAATCCTAATTATTAAATAAGATAATTAAAAGATTTAGCAACCCCTTAGATGTATGGTTGCATGTCTCCCATCATGCAAGCATATTATTTCACTCTTGCAAATAGGGGGTTTCCATCCTTGCACCATAGGGGAATGCTTGACATGTGAGGGCATCTCTTGCATTGAAAAACACCCCTTTGCCTCTGATTTAGCCAATAACTTATCTTCATCATGCATATAGGCATCAAAATCCTAAAGCCTTTGTTCAAATGAAGTGTTAAAAATTAAATAAAATTTGAAAATATTTTACATTATACTAAGTCATTATTCATACCACTCATGCTCTAGTTTCTTAGGGAGTGGGTTTAAGGACTTTAATCTCTTTCCAAATAAATAATAGCACAACTATCTTACAATTCCATATGGCTGGACCACATGGATAAAAATTATATGAAGAGTTGGCTGGAGGCCACTCTAGGTAGTTGTAAGCCCAAAAGTCGGACGATTTATTCTTTCTTGTGGGGGTAAACCCTTATGTACACCTATCATTTAGATTTAGATCGTGCTTTAGATCTTGCTAAAGCTTCCTAAATTTAGGATCCGAGGTAGCTATTTTATTTGATCTATATGCATAAATCCTCACCTCTTAGGCATTTTCACAATATTGTGTTATTGTATTATAAGCCCTAGCAATCTAATAAAATTTCAACTCAAAATATATAAATCTCTTCAACTTCAAAATTATAAAACCTAACCATATGATAGATTGAAATGCTCACTAGGTCTCATAGTATCATGAGCATTTCCTTCTTATTCCCTTTGGCTTCCAAAAATAAGTTTTCTCCTTAAACTTTTCCAATTGATTCTCCAAATATAATCAATTTATTGATAGTCTAGCTTTGAAATCTTTGGAGATGATAATTATATACTTTAATCGAGAGTATTCTTAGTAAATGTTATTTCCTAAGATGTAATTAATTATGGAGGCTTGCCTCCATAGAGAACTTTAGAACCTAGTTTAATATAAACCCTGCTTTATTCATCCATGTAAAGCAGGAAAAAAAAATCTTTGGTATATTTGAAGACCCAACATGCCTTAGGAGTCCTCATTAGGTGATTAAATCCATTGATGGGTGATGTCTTAATATTTCAAGATAGTATATCATACCTCAATGTCATACCCGATCACTTCAATAAGTACTCCCTACGAGCTACGTGGTGTCCCCCATACATCTAAAAATAAACACCACACTCGATGAACTACTTTGGCTCAAGTCTAATAGAGCTCGGGGAACTTCATGTTGACTCAAGTCATTTGGAGAGCTACAATTGGCCCAAAAAAAATGCTTCATTTAGGGAGCTATACTTGGTCTGAGAATCAAGCCTAACTTAGTGAGCTATGTATTGGACTGAGCTTAGTGAGCTAAAGCCTAAACTTGGTGAGCTACTTTTAGCTCGAGTGTATAGAGCTCAACTTAACAAACTATTGAGCATAGAATTGATGAGCTACCCATAGAGGACCTACAACTCCAAAAAGGAAAGTTTGCACATATAAACCTACCCGCCTTGAGCCAATTAACACAATCAAGCCTCTCGCACACAAATGCACTAAGGAAACTAAGGAAAATTGCTCATAAAGCACCCAAGGATACACCAGGTAGATGAGAATTAGTAATCACATAATAGGATACTTGATAACTTTAACACTTAGAAAAAACTAAAGACAAACTCTACATAGTTGATGACTACAAACTAAATGATCAGCATGGCATGGTTGGTGACTACAAACTAAAAGATGAACATGGCATGGTTGGCGAAACAACTTAAGATCAAATCTTTATGCGACCAACAATTATAAAAATCCTACACACTATGAAGTTGGTGATTCAATACTTTTTCTAAAAAGCATTAATCCTACGAGCAAATTAAGCTAACTACTCAAAATATTTAACAAAACACTTAAATAATGATCAAGTATCATTCCACAAGTAAGGTGAGTACATTTGCACAAAGTAAATAAAAAATAAAGCAAGTACATTTTGCATAAACAATCAAGTCACAATTCATGAAAATTCAATATAAAGACATGTAAAAGAAAATATTTCATTTCATTGAAAAAAATAGTAAGTATAAAAAGTGAGTGGAGAGTACAAAAAATGTACAATTAATCTAATTCTCACTTGTAGATATGAGAAAAAAGCCACAAAAAAGAAGAAAAGAATGTAACTTGTGCTTCTCCTCTCATCATTCTCTTCAAACTTCAACTTTGACAAAGCGAGTACATTCTCAAAATTGAGAAATTTGGGTATGGTCCAACCATTCTTGAGCAACTTTTGGATGGAAAGATGAATGTCTTTCCTTAAATTCTTTCCTCAAGTTATCCTTGTACTTGTCAAAGTTGCGAAAGAAAGCCATCTCAGTCTCTTTCCATTGGAAGTCCTTTGTGTGATGAGAAAATTTAGCCCTTAGCTGCTTATTTAACTAAAAGAGGTGAGTAAGCTCCAGCACTGCTCATTCATTCTCTTCTTATTAGCACCACACCTCCTCTTTGGTGGTGAAAATTTTTAATAGGGGAGTCAGTCTTTCAAAATCTGTGGTAGAAAGAGAAAGACAAGCTTATAAAAATTTGTCTTTTTGGAATGCCACACAGATCCATAGATGTACTTATTAAGGTGATCGAGTACGGCATTAAGGAGAGGTGTACTATCCCGAAAGATAGAAGTCACCACCCTACAATGGACCTAATCACCAAAATAAAGACTCCTAAAGACATTGGGTCTTTGAAGTGTACCAGAGTTTATTCCCCTACTTTATATGGAAAAGTAAATCAGGGTTTATTTTAAACTGGGTTCATTACGTTCCCTACAGGGGGAAAGCCCCCATAGTTAATTACATCCTAAGGAATGGGGAGTCCTTAGCAAAACTCTCGATTAAGATAAATGATCATTATCTTTAAAGATTTCAATAGGAAAGGACTATCAATCGATTAGTTTGTTTTTTAAGATCAAATGGGATTGATCAAAGAGGGATTTATTATCGAAGTCAAACAAAAATAAGTAAGAGATGCTCACGATGCTAGGAAACCTAACGAGCATCTTAAACTATCTTATTATTGTGCTTTATATTTTTGAAATTAATTTAGTTTGTTTGAGTTGAATTTTACATTAGAAATTTAGGACTTATGATTCATTAACATAAGATTAAGGAAATGCCTAAGTGGTGAGGGTAAACATGGCCACAAAGGGAGAAGAAATCAAAACCTAAATCTAGGAGCTTTGGCTGAAAGTACAACCTAAATCTAAGGCAAGGTTGGTTTGCCTCCACAAGAGAGGACAAACCACCCGACAGCTTGGACTTACAATCGCCTAGAGGTGGCTGCTAACTAACTCCTCCTACGATTTTAAATTCATGTAGGCAAGTCATATGCTTAATGCAAGATAGTTAGGTTGTTATTATTTAGAAAGAGACTAAGTCCTTAAACTCACTCCTTAAAGAGACTAGATCATGTAAAGGTATGCTTCAAATGACCTAAATCTAATGCAATTCAAATTTCATTTTATTTTCATTTTTGACAATCATTTTGACTCAGGCTAATAGGATTTATATGCTTAATACATGAGAAATGAGATTATGGGCCAAATTTGCGAGAAGGGAGGAGGTGAGTTTCCACCATGGCTCTCAAAGGTCAAGCCAAGTTACTCTGGCAAAGGTGGAATCCCTCTAATCAAGAGTGAAATAAGATGTTGTTGTGCATGATATTAGAAAAGAAATGCTCATCCAGCTAAAGGGTTGCTAATTCTTTTATCTTGATTTTAAACCTAAGCTTTGGGTGAGGTTATGAGTTGTTTAATTTTATTTTGAGTTATTAGGTTGGTAAAAGATTTACTTTTCCCTAAAGAGCCTAATCCACATCCAAGCCATACATAAAGGAAGGAAAGAAACTAGAAAAGCATGTCACTTAATGCACAAGCTAAACAAATTATCAATCAATTTATAAAGCTAACACAAAAAGAATAAAAGGTCATTGTGGTCGGGCACCACTGCACAAATTCAAAAATATCAAATTGGGTATCCGAGCTCTACCCTTATATAACCGATTACAAATGAATTAAATTATAATAAAGCAAGAAATTCATTATTATGGGGGTCTTCAAGCTTTATTTCTTCTTTCTTCTTCTTTTCTTCTTTTCTTCTTTGGTTCCTTCTATTGGATGGTTGGAAGGTAGATGCTCCAAGGCTTCACATGGTACATAAGATAGGATCTTATGACCAATGCTCATCTTAATCCCCATAATAATAATTCTAAAATCCTAATTGCATAAATTTACATGAAAAAGAAAAGGTAAATCTAGCTTACACTTGCAAAATAGAGATTACCTAAAATAAATCACAGAATTCCCAAGCATGTATATTGCACTTATCACCCCACACAAGGGTGACTAAGTCCACCTGGCCTATGGATTATGATTAGGGGTATAAAGCACCTGCAAGTAAAAGTATTTTTAAATTTTTTATAATTAATTGCTTAAAAAAAAAATAGTTAGACTAAGAGCGTCCTATCATTCATTTTATGAGCATACACCTAACATCCAGTCTAAAACATATATGAAAAAAAACATCAAATCATGTACTGACCTAACCAAAGGCTAAAAGTGGTGGCTTAGGCTAATGTGTATGCTTTGAAGGCTTGTGTGGTATGCTTAGGTATGGCTTTAGGTTCAAATTTTCTAAGTGTGAAGAACATGTTCAACTTAGAGGAGGGTTTCATTTAAGTTGTTTAATTATGTTGGGTTGATTTTATTTCATGTTTTGATTTGGGTTTGGAGAAAATCAAATAAAATTGATTTGGAGTTTGACTTGAAGGTGGTTCAAGCTAAGGGTAGGCAAATTTCCTAACACCCCTAAGGCATGACCTATTCTTATGGCTAATCCTTCTAAGTCTCTAGGGCTATGTTGAGTGTCCATCTAATTAGTAGATGTGTCTTAAGACTAAGAAACTCTTAAAGTCTAAGAGAAATCCTATGTCTAAGATGGAGGTGTTGATAGTTCACTCTAAAAATGTGGTCAATAAAGAGCTAATAGGTGTGGTGTGACTTACCAGGTACATCGCACATATTGGTGTTGATCAAAAAGATCAACAACACTAAAAGATCATAGGCATTAGTCGAAATAATCCATCCTTTACCCAAGGAGTAGAAAGAATCCAGAGCCTAATGCAATGTGGCTCTACTTATGTCCAAGAGATAAGAGAGAGGGATGAATCTAATAAGGGATAAAGTGTGAACCTTCCACTAGGGAAGCAGGTTCAAGTCATCCACAAGGGATGAGAGGTTTGATTTGAGTTTCACTGGGGAAGAGGTGGACTTCATTTTAATTTGTTGTTTGTTTAATTTGTTTTTGTTTGTTGACTCCATAGGGAATAGAAAAATGAACTCTCCACTAGGGAAGCAAGTTCAAATCATCCATAAGGGAGGGATTATGAAATCCACTGAGGGATTAGAATCCTAGATCTGCTGGGGAACTAGAAAGATTTGCATCTCACTGAGGAGAAGCAAAAGGGGTTGATTTAGATTAATTATTTATTTTGTTTGTTTCTTTGTTTCAAATTATTAGATTTTAGATTTTGAAATGAACCATGTTGGTTTACAATGGATCGCACTGAGTAGAAGCCACGGAGGCCTAGACCTAACTCAAATTTACCAATCCAAAGGGGTAGTCTACTAAGCATATAGTAAGACTAGCCAAAAAGATGTCTTTGTAAACAGCAATGAGAAGAAAGCATAAGACTTACATCTTCCAAAGTAGGGATCGATTCTTTGGGGTGATCAATTGTGAGCAGAATAGACCCAACCTAAGACTAACTATTTGAGTGAATGCCACTGGGGGACTTAGATCAACTCAAGATAGCCAAATATAGATTTCATTTTTAGATTTATTTTGATTATGATGTATCCCATTGGTTTGCAATGAACTGCACCGATTATGGGCCATGGAGGCCTAGACCTAACTCAAATTTACCAATCCAAAGGGAGTAGTCTACCAACCACAAGGTAGGACTATCCAACCAAAGGAGTGCCTTTTGGTTCACAATAGTCAAGTCTTAAGAAGAAAGCACATGGACTCACATCTTCTAGAAACAAGGAACCACTAGGGTGATCGGTTGGCAACAAAAAACCCAATTAACTATCTGAGTGAATGCCACTGGGGACTTAAATCAACTCAAGATAGTCAAAGAGATTTATTTTTTATTTATTTTTTGATGGATTCGTATGGATCAAACTAAGAAGGAGCTTATATCACCAAGCCTATCTTAGATTTATAACCGGGGAGTAGCTTTCGATGGGAGAACTATCCAACCAAAGGAGTGCCTTTCGATTTGCAATGATCAATTGAAGGGAAGAAAGCTGGGACTCACATCTTCCACAAAAAGATCAGGGTGATCGCTTTTGGGCAACAAATCAACACCCAATGCCCCTTTATCATCTAGAAAAGAATGCATCATAGTCTTACATCTTTCAAAGAATGACTGGTAACCTTATGGAAAATAGATTGAACTAACCTAAGGGTGACTACGAAAGTGACCTGTGATTTATCTCAACTGTAGTCAATTCCTATGGGGAGTTCTCGCTAACACCGCCTAAAGATAGATGCCCGCTTGGGAAAAAGGGGCCCTTTGGGGCTTGAATTCTAATCCACAAGCAAATTAATTTTATTTGTTTTTAATTTGTTTATCGGACCCTTAGTTATGGGATCAAACTGAGAAGGAGCTTATTAGCCTAGACCTATCTCAGATTTATCAACCAAGAGAGAATCATATCCATGAACAAATTCTCCAACTGTGGGTGGCTAGAAAGGGGGACTATCCAATCCAAAAGTAACCCGAGTAGTGTCTAAATGGTGTCGCAAAGGACTTGATCCAAATAGAGTGCCCATAGGGGATGGGGCCGCTAAAGGGCTTAATCCAACACCCTGGAGAAGATGACATGGCTAGTCATATATCCCATAGGTATTCGGTATCCAACTCAAGGAGAAAGCACTCATTCCAAGAGTGGTGTACTCACCTGAGTCAATATAGAACATCAACCAACCTAAGGTGTATTTTGTAATACAAGAAGAAAGCTCGGGGACTCACATCCTCTTATAGTGGAACCGACCGATAGCATCCGACCTAGGGTTACTCAGTGAATGCCACAGGGGACTTATATCAACTCAAAGTAGTCAAGAGGAAAGGAGCCTCGGGACTTACCTAAACCTCAAATATACTCAAACCTAGTTATGATGGCTAGTTCAAGAAGAAAGCGGGACTCACATCTTCTTAAGCAAAGTCAACATGAGGTAGTTTACAGCAAAGGAAGCATACCATACTAACAAGGCACTCATTAGTTTGTAATGATCAAGTTAGGAAGAAAGCACAGGGACTCACATCTTCCAACAAATGATCACTGGGGTGACATACTAGGTAGCATGTAGACCACCTAGAGCTAATGAGTGAGTGCCATGGGCTTGTTCCCACATCAAAATAGCTGAGATAAAAGATTTGTGTTATTATTGTGCATGTGTTAAAAGGAATAGATGCCTCTCTTACACCTACCTAAAACACATTGGGATTTGATGAAATGGTGCCATGGCAAAGAATTCCCACTAAGAAAGGATGTCGCTGGTTCTCTCACACTTATCTATGCTAATCAAAATAGATGCCTCTTGGGTTCTCTCACACCTATTCTAATAGCTTCGAGATTATGTTTGTGTTGTGAAAGAGGGATAGGATGCCACCGGGGACTCTTACACCTACCCTAAACACGTCATGGTGGATTCAAGACAAGAAAATAACACTTCGAAAGAAGAGAAGATTTGATGAATGGAATTATTTTTAATAATTATTTTCAAACATGATTTATTTCATATATTTCTTTTTAGATTATAGAGCCCATTAATTGGAAGCATCGTGTTCCCTTTACAATCAATAAGTCGATAAGATCCTCCTTTCTCTATGTGGGCCTTCCCAAGTGGGTTCAAACTTGCCTCCCATCTTTTGATGGGCAACAATTGGTCTCTTAGACTAACACAAGTTCTCCTACTAGAAAGACCTAGGGTGGACCAGCTATTGTGAGCTTGAATCATTTTGGCTTGTCTCGAGGTTTTAACACGTAGTGACTCTCCTCCAAACCAGCTCTTCTAACCACAACTTTGCATTTGTTCTAGTGATCTTATTACCCAATGCTATCCTTAGTGATGGGAGTTGAACTTAAAGGAAGAATGGCTGCACCCATACACTAAGAAAATGGAGTAGACTGAGTTGAGTTTGGTGAGGTGCGGCAAGAGCACAAGGCTTCAACCAACTCTGCCACTATCATTTATTGTCATCAAGAGTTTTCTTCAAGATGATGAGAGTTTTGTTGAATACCGCTAAGCCATTTGCTCTGGGGTAGTAGATGGTGGAGTATCTCCAAACTATACCATATATTTTGGCAAAGCTATTGATCTTCATGCTTTTGAATGCGATTATTATAATATAATTCATCGAGGCACCCCAAACCTATATATGATATGGTTCCTAAAAAATTGAAGCACATGTGAGTGACCTCTAAGTGGGATGGCTTCGCCACTTGGAGTAAACAACTAGAATAAATGACTTGGAAGAAGGAGGATCAATGACCAATAATGTCGCACAACACTCAAATGGCCATGAAGCCAATGTAGGTGTAGAATGGGTGGTTGGTGGAGGACCACACCTGCACGACACCGATGGCATCTTCTAGCTACATCCATGCAATCTGATCATCAAGGCCGTATCCTAGTCTCTGATCTTCATCTTCATCGACCGGATTGATGAGCTCATAGACACATGTACCTTATAATGCCACATGCTGTTTGTCTAAACAACGTAACCACATTTGGTCAAAGGACCTGACAGGGTGCCATCAACAAGGAGAGAGCTCTATTTTCACCGATGGGCTTGTGATTTCTCTGAGGTAGTAACGTTCAAGTGATCTATGAATGGTTGCCTCTAATCCATCTCCTCATCCTTTTTGGCAATGATAACCTCCTCTTCAAGAGAAAGTCTCTCGATGAGTTTAGCATCAATAAGGGATAAGACTTGTCTATTTTGGACCCTTATTAGAATGGACTCATCTTCCGGACATGCCAATTCTTTTGGCAAGTTTCAAAGCATCTGCTAATGTGTTCTCTGCTTAGAGAACCTTGTAGATGGTAACTTCAAGAATTTGGGCCAACAGCTTTATGGTATACTCATGGTAGTGACGAAGCTTGGGTTTGAGAACCTTGTAGAACCAGACAATCTTTTTGATAACCAACTGAGAGTCCCCAAATATATTGATTCTTTTGACACTAATAGTGATGACTAAATCTAGACTGACAATCAAAGCCTCATACTCGGCTTCATTATTGGTGAAGGGGTTGGAAAGATAGTATGAGAATCTCATCACAGGAGTTAGAAGAACTATTCCTACCTTTTACGGGAGAATAGATCATGGTGCTTCACCTTTAAGAAAAGAAAACACCATCAAAATACATCTCCCATCGGTAGTTGCCGCCTCTAAGTTCATGATTTGTTCATCGAGAGATCACTAAGCAGAGTCAATAGGAAGTGGGTGTGTCGCTAAGAAATCGTGCTCTGTCTTTACCGCAGAGGGTATGAATGTGATATCAAACAGTATCATGGACCAATGAGCCAAACGCCTGAAAAGTGTTGGTTGTCATGAGATACTACAGGATTTGTTCGAGATCAAGTTCACTTGTGAGAAAGCATATAATGTATAGCTTTTGAGATGCAAAGATCAAAGCTAGCAATGTTTCAATAAGGTGGATAGTTTGCTTCAGGGATCAAATGATGATAAGTAAAGAGCTCTTTTCCTTTCTGGGCCATAGAGAAGAGTGAGTCATCCAATGCAGTGGATGAGTGGCCCGGGATAGGGGTAGAACGGCGCCACCACGCTTGATGTCTTCAATGAATGTCGTCATCCCACTTGAACTTGGCATCCTTTTGACAAGTGCTGAAAATGGCTTGCATCTCCCGATAGTTTGAGATAAAGCATCTTAGATATGCCAACCGCTCCTTGAAAGGATCGAGTTGAGTTAAACTCTTAGGAGGTGGTATTTCTAAGATATCTTTAATCTTTTAGATCTATTTCTATTCCCGTGTCAACAACAAAAGGAATTTCAAGCTACTAATGCACACTTGGGATTCATTTTGAGGTTATATTATCTTAACCGCTAAAACTACTCTCAAGTCAAAGTGGTCTTCCTTTTCGCTTTTGACTACTAGATCATCAACATCAACATGATGATGAGTTCATTGAAGATCAGTCATGGCCCATTGGTATGTAGCACCAGATTTTAAGGCCGAAAGGCATGACCCTATAATAGAAGATTCGGTTTGAAAAGTAGTTTCTTTCATCTTCAAAAGACATCTTGATTTGGTTAGCCGATGACCCATCCATGAAAGAAAAGACGCATGAGATGAGGTGAATGTCCACCATTAATTCGGTATAGAAGAGAAACTCATCCTTAGGACATGCCTTATTTAAGTCCCTAAAATCGATGCAAATATGAATTTGGCCATTCTTCTTCTGGATGACACTAGCTAACCGTAGGATATTTTTTCCCGATGAAACCAGATCGATTTTTGACTTTAGAAATGACTTGTTCAATTTCTAATCGCATGCATCTAGGAGCTTGCTTAATATTAGGGTCTATTGCTAGCTTGTGGACTTACATGAGATAATCAATTTCTTCATAACTCCATATGAAGTCTTTAAACTTAGTCAATAATAACTAAGTCATTGGTTTCTTCTTCATTCAAAGAATGAACGATGTGTATGGTGAAGATTTTCTTCTATCCCAGGTTGATTTCTTGCTTGTCTATTATTGAATGGATTTCTTCAAATTAGAGGTGCATCCTTGACTTGAAGATCATCTATCATCGAAGTTTCTAAACACACATTCTCATAAGAGTTGGGGATGTGAGAAGAACCTATCAGACTCCAAATGATTGGTAACAACTAGGCAATAATCTTCATCATCGACTGAACCCACTATATTGAATCCTAGTCCTGCTCTTGATTGTGCTTCCCTGCCTACATTATTCCAAAGCTTTTTAAAGTATTCTGACCTATGCTTGGGCCATATGTGAGGAACTAGATCTTTTTGTATAAGATTTTAAACACAAGGCGAGTAAAAGCCAAAAGGTAATTCCATTAATTTTTTAAAAGTATCATCCTCAAGTTCTACATCCACTTCAGAACTTAAGGAGGATGATCCCAAAAAGAACTTCTTCTGCTTCATGTCATTGGAAGACTTAGGGACTTCCTTAACTACTAAACCTTCAACTTTCTGAGATGTAAGTGAGGTAGAGCTAAGGGCCAGCCTAATTATTTTTACATAAACTAGATTCAAATACTTGCTTTGCTTGGAGGCTGGTCTTCATAGAATGAAAGTCACCTCCAATGGAACCCAGAGAGGGGTTGGTATACTAATCACATTAGACTCATCCTCAGCTGGATTCCCAAGTCTATGTGAATAGTAGGGTACTCTATGAACTGAACATGACCTTTGTTGGTTGAAGGCCAACTAGTCTCCCACCTGGAACTACCTCTTTCTACCTCTCCCCGGTGGAGGTTGAGCCATCCCCCACATGTCCATATGATGGAATGGACTATGGGTGGAATGTGATATGCGATCTATTTTCTTCAATTTCCCTTTCTTATGGACTTGAACTTTTATTTTTATTTTCATTTTCTTTTTCTTTTGATTTTGCATTTGAATTTTGTCCAAGTTCACGAGAAAGGGTGCATTGAGGAAGATAGTAGGTCACATCCTCATCTCAACCTCTAACTAAAATGGCTTTTTCATCAGACATGATATTCAATTCCATCTTTTCAACTTGATGCACTGATGAAGGGAGGATGGAATGATCTTGTTCTAATGTATCCAAGGCCTATCAAGCAAAGCAGTGAACAAAGTATTCGAATCAATGATGTAAAACTTGGCTTCAGTCTTCCAGTCACCGATCTCCAAAGGTAACATTATAGAACCTAAAGCCCGCTCACCTTGATCATTGAATCCTCTCAACATCATTCTATCACCTTAGAATGTGGAGATGTTGATCTTCAAATAGGCAAAGGTCTTTAGACTCATAATATTCATCGATGCACCCAATCCATGAGAACCCTGAGAACCCCAAACTCCATGTCATGTGATATAGGGGGGACGTTGTGCTCCAAGTCCCCAGAAGGTCTTCATCTGTGAAGGTGATCCCTTGAGTATCTTTTGCATAAGGTGCTTTCTCACCTACTAGTAAGCATATCAAGGAGAGCTAAGTGATTAGAGAGCCTTGATTAGTGATTCCCTCATCTCTTTGGATAAGACAAGGGCATCATATATGCTTAGCTTAGATGACAACTTTCTTAGATGAGAAAGGACGTTGTAGTCCACCTTTGGCTGATCTTCCACAAGCATATCCAAGGGTGGAGCATCCTGTGGAAGGGCTTCGATCGCACCAATGACTTGTTTCCTCATCTTGAGGTGCCCTAGGAGGTAGAACCACTACAGAGGTTGACTTCGGTGATCTCTTGAGGCAAGGTGGTGGAAGGTTCTACCTGCACTTCAGGCTCACCTACAGCTTCTCCTATTGGACCCTTAGAATCAAATGATTCCAAGTCTATCTCAAGAGGTGAACCCATAGTGTTTAGAGTTGGAAAGTCCAACTCTGAATCAAAAAGAGGAAGATCAGAATTATTATAGTTAATTAGACTTGAAGACTTATCGTTAGGAATAGAAGAAGATAATCCATCTGAAGTGACATAGATATAATTCAAGCTAGCTTTATTCTTCAATTTCTTAGAATTATTTGGAGGTATAAAGTAGAAATCAAGTAGAATGAGTGGAGTAAGAGATTTGATGCCCTTATCTGCTGATACAAGAGTTCTACTAGTACAAGAAATAGAATAGCTAGCTAAAATGGAAGAAGGTGGTGGAAGTCAAATCAAGGGAGGCTGGACACATGGTCATGCTAAAGGGCTATCCTGATGACACATGTCGCTATTGTCGCCTCTCTTTCTTAGAGTTGGCACTGGAAACTTGCAAACCTTCCTTGGTGTTGCAGGTTTGAGCTAACTCAGGCACCTAAAAGGAAAGCTTCTTGATCTTCTTAGAGGTTTTGGATAGAGAAATATCCCAACCTTCTTTAGTTTTGGTAGGATTGCATGTATCCCCAAGGATTACCTAATGGAATTAGAAGGTTGTTCCATAAGGTATTCCTTTGGGATAACTATAACGGATCTTGAAACTGTTCAAGCCAGTCCTTGAATGTGAAGCAATCCTCCAAAATGTGGCCTAGTATACGATGATAGTGGCAAAAGTTTGGATCATGAATTTTGCTTACTTCCTCCGGTCTCTTAAGCTCGAGTAGCTGAAAATCAGGTTTCTTTAAGAGATTTTTAAATATTTTCTTGATTACCTCCCTCTTAAAAAAATAAGGTTTGTTTAACTTATCTAAAATAGTAGGTGGACCATAGCTAGATATGCATGCCACCGTTGTTGCATGGGTATGGCCGGGCTGGCTGTGGTGGAGGCCTGGGGTATCTCTACTTTATACCTAAGGTCGTGGTCTCTCGGACTAATCTCTAGTTGGATGCTTCCCCTTGTCAACCGCTGCTATTGCTCCTAGCTTCTTCTCATAGACCTTTTGGGACTTCTGCTTAGACAAGTGATCTTGAAAAGGTAACTGTTTGACCTCTCCTTATAGACTAGCTGCTTAGTTGATTAGCTTCTCAAATATCTTGATAGTGAAACCCTTAAGCATGAAGGTGACCGGGCCATGGATATTCTTCAAACGAATCTCAATGGCATGCTATTCGCATTCACATTTCATACTGTGCCATCGAGAATATAATCAACAAGTGACTCACCGGTGTTGTTGTGCTACAATAAGATCACCATTAAACCAAGCTCCAACAAACCTCTAAAAGAGTTGCTCTAACTCAAATATCTTTACTAAATCATTGGAAGTTCAACATACCAATCAAAGCAATACCCTCTAGGCTACTAAAGAAAAAGAAAAGCATCGCCGCCACCATGTTGTAAATTAGCTCAAGTGCTATGTGCTTCCCTTGGGTTTCCACTCCATCAAAGCTTTGAAGGAAGGAGGCACATTGGGATATTGGATAACATCAAATCCCGTAGGGTCTACCCTTTGGAAATGATCCACCTGGCTTGAGCCAAAGCTTCCTTCACTTGCTCAACCATGGATTTTATATATTTTTTGTATGGAGGTACTTTCCACTACCTTCTTATACAGTGCTAGTGCTACCTTGCTCAATAGGTAGAGTCGGTCCAAGACATGCACTAATCAGTCAATTAACGCTGACTAGTAGGATGAACTAAAGTGGCTTATTTCAAGCACTAAGTCAAGTCCTCTAGCGCTGCCATCCTATCAATCTCATCTTTGCCTCAACTGATGTCGAGGTGATTGGTGTCTTCGATCAACCTCATCACCTTCCATGGCTTGTTGTTCCTAAGAAGAGACCTCTAGTGTCAACCATGCACTCCAAATTCCTCAAAATAAGTCATTCATTGGGATCAAGTTTCTCTCTCATCGATAAATCATACCCCAATTCCTTCTTTCCATGAAATAATGAGCAACTATCTCATCTAAAGAATGATCAATCAAGTGGGTACAAATATCTTATGACGTGTGATCACTATCGTAATGATAGGCACCGACCTCGCTACCGAAAGTCAATCCGTGGATCGATTCAGATGAATGACACTCGACCGCTACTATAAGAGGGATAACAATCCTAGGATGTTTCACCACTGCATTGGATCGCCATCTAGAATATCTCCATCTCACCATCTCCACATCTTGTTGTATGGGTGGAGTTGGTGAAGGGACGAATGCTTTGGTCGCCACTCTTCGCACCACTAGGCGTAAGGAGGAGAGCGACTACCATAATAGGTAAGGGTAGGATCCCTTGGCCATAGCTGATCACCAACGTGCACTTTCCCGGATGGCCTTCATGGCCTGATGGAATGAGATGTTGTAACTACCGATGAGGACAAGTGGGGTGAGGTGGGAGACACCACTCTCTCTATACAGAGCTATCCCTCCTATGGCTAGTCCCGAGAGAAGAATAGTATATCGCGATGGTCGCATGGAGCCAAGTGAAAATCAATCAAAGTAGAAGTGGCCGACGATGAACCTCCTCCGCTCTGCTAAGAACATGTGTTGGGCCTCACGCCCTCTCTTGGTGAATATGCCTCCCCACACTGTGGGGGATAACAGATCGAAGATCAAACTGAGTGTCGACTGAGAATCCCTATGTTCCTCCTACCTGGCATAAAATAGATCGGAGGCCGGCGTACGACCTCCTACTCCTAAAATGCTGAAAATGCACCACGGGAGGTGATGAGAATCCTCGGCATCCTCTCTAACCTAGAGAGGATGGAACTGATAACTAGTGGTGAAGTAACAATAGGAAACTCATCCATGGTCGACGAGCCGCTTTCCATCTCCTCTGAATCAGTGTGATACCGTCATTGTTCTTCTATTCCTTGTCAGTAGGATGGGAAGAGTGCGAGCTAGAACCATACTCAAATGTAGGGGAGGAAAGCCCTGAGACTAGAGGAGCCTTACCCTTGGAGGGTACAGATGAGATGGCTCACCGGCACATGAGAAACTCTGGGGTCACACTACAAATGGGGTCGAGCATATCGCCGGGCACTAAGACCAAGTCGTGGTACTACAACTTTCCTCTTCAGCAAGGAGACATCAGAATCAAAGGGTAAGTCAATCCTGATGACCGGCTTCTACTCGGTCACCTTGGTCCTACTAATTGTAGTGAGGGGAATGCCCTCATAAGTAATCCTAGCTCCCTCAAATCCCCGACCAAAGTGAATCGATGGTATGGTCCAAATGAGGAAGTCCTGATCTAAAGAATATACCATGGGGAAGGTAAAAACAAATGAGAATCCGCCATTTCAACAAATAGAGAACTAAAATCAGACTGAAAAGAATCACACAATGAGAAATGAATTGTATCATTTTCCATAGATTTTTTGAATTTTGAATTTTGAAAATTTGAACCCACATCCAACAACTTGGAAGTGTTAAGTGGGTTCAAATGGATTTAAGATTGATTGAAAGAGGAATTTGAATATGAATCCAACTTCAACAAATTTAGGTATGTTGAAATATGGATTCAAAATTTTGATAAGGATGCTTCCATAGGTTCATATTGTTTGAATTTGAATTTTTTTATTTGAGGACTTTCCTTTAACAAATTTGGGTATGTTAAAGTAAGGTCAAATTGATTTTATTTGTTTGATTTTTTTTGAATTTACTTTAGCAAATTTAGGTATGCTAAGAAAGTGTTCAAATTGATTGTTTTTTAAATTTTTATTTTGATTTTGATTGGTTTTAGTAAATTTAGGTATGCTAAGTGAAGAATCTAAGTGTGTTTTGTTTGATTTTTTATTTATTTTTTTTGAAAATAGGATTCTTAGCAAATTTAGGTATGCTAAGAAAATTTTCATTTGTTTTGAATTTTTGATTTTTGAAAAGGGTAGATCCTTAGCAAATTTATGCTTAAGGAATCCTAAGTGTTTCATTTTTTTTTGATTTGGGAGACTTCACTTAACAAATTTGGTATGTTAAATGAAGTCCAAATGGTTTTTGAAATTTTGAATTTCACTTAACAAATTTGATGTTAAATGAAATTCCAAATGTGAAAATTTTGATTTATTTTGTTTTGAAAATGGAAACTTCTCCTTAACAAATTTATGTAAGGAAATGAAGTTCCAAATGTTTTGAAAATTTTGAATTTTGATTGGAAACTTCACTTAACAAATTTAGTATGTAAAAAAAGTTCCAAAATGTGTTTGAAAAAATTTTGAATTTTGATTTGGAGACTTCACTTAACAAATTTGGGTATGTTAAATGAAGTTCCAAAATGTGTTGAATTTTGATTTTGATTTGGAAACTTCACTTAGCAAATTTGAGTATAAATGAAGTTCCAAAAAATTTTGAAAATTTTGTTGATTTTGATTTGGAAACTTCACTTAACAAATTTGGGTATGTTAAATGAAGTTCCAAATGTTTTGAAAATTTTGAATTTTGATTTGGAGACTTCACTCAAATTTGGGTATGTTAAATGAAGTTCCAAATGTGTTTTGAAAATTTTTGATTTTGATTTGGAAACTTCACTTAACAAATTTGATGTTAAATGAAGTTCCAAATGTGTTTGAATTTTGAAATTTTGAAACTTTACAACAAATTTGTATGTTAAATGAAGTTCAAAAACAAAATTTTGAAAATATGATTTTGATTTTATTTTGGATTTGAAACTTCCATTCAACAAATTTAAGTATAGAATGAATTTCAAAAATGTGTTTGAAAATTTTTGTGATTGTGATTTTTAAAGATTTTATTTGGAATTCATAATAAATTTGAGTATATTAAATGAAGTTCCATGTTTTTTTTTTTGATTTTTGATGATTCATCAAATTTTGAGTATGTAAATGAAGATTCATGTGCTTTGAAAATTTTGATATGATTTTGATTTTTTTTTGATGATGATTTATTAACAAATTTGAAAATTTAAATGAATTTCATTGTGTTTTGGAAAAATTTTATTGATTTGAAACTTTCAACAATTTGTGTTAAATGAAGATTCATGTGTTTTGAAAATTTTGAGATTTTGAAAGATGATTTTAATTTTGTAAGAAATATTCAAAAAAATGAAAGAATTTGTGAAAAGAGAATTAAACCAAAAGATAAAAGAATATAAATAAAAATTTTTTTTTTTGTAGAAAGATATTTTTATTTAAAATGCTTTTGTGAACAAAAATGAAAAAATTTTGAAATTTTTTAGGAACCATCATCATTAAAATAGAATTCATCTTTTGGAATGCCACCTGATCCCATGATGTACTTATTAAGGTGATCAATGACATTAGGAGTGGTGTACTATTTTGAAAGATAGAAGTCACCACCCTAAAATGGACCTAATCACCAAAATAAGGACTCCTAAGGACGTTGGGTCTTCAAAGTGTACCAAAGATTCTTCCCCACTTCACATGGAAAAGTAAAGTAGGGTTTATTTTAAATCGGGTTTGTTAAGTTCCCTACAAGGGCAAGTCCCCATAGTTAATTACATCATAAGGAATGGGGATTCGTTAAGAAAACTCTCGATTAAGGTAAATGATTGTTGTCTCTAAAGATTTCAATAGAAAGGACTATCAACCGATTGGTTTGTTTTTGAAGATCAAATGTGATTGATCAAAGGGAGATTTATTATTAAAGCTAAATAGAAATAAGTAAGAGATGCTCATGATGCTAGAAAACCTAGCAATCATCTCAAACTATTCTATTATTGGGCTTTATATTTTTGAAATTGATTTAGTTTGTTTGAGTTGAATCTTTCATTAGAAATTTAGGACTTATGATTCCTTAATACAAGATTAAGAAAATACCTAAGAGGTGGAAAATTAAGCTTATAGCCCACAAAGAGGAGAAGCAATCTCAAAACCTAAATCTAGAGATCTTTAGCGAGGGCCGAAAGCACAACCTAAATCTAAGGTGAAAGGGGGTAATTGATTTTTCTCTACAAGAGAGGATAAACTACCCGACAGCTTGGACTTACAACCGCCTGGGGGTGGCTGCCAAATAACTCCTCCTATGATTTTAAATTCATATAGGCAAGTCATATGCTTAATGCAAGATAGTTAGGTTGTTATTATTTAGAAAGAAACTAAGTCCTTAAACTCACTCCCTAAAGAGACTAGATCATGTAAAGGTATGCTTCAAATGACCTAAATCTAATGCAATTCAAATTTCATTTTATTTTCATTTTGGACAATCATTTTGACTCAGACTAATAGGATTCATATACCTAATGCATGAGAAATGAGATTATGGGCCAAAATCAATGAAAAGGGACTAGGTGAGTTTCCACCATGGCTCTCAAAGGTCAAGCCAAGTTTCTCTAGCAAAGGTGGAAGCCCTCAATCAGAGTGAAATAAGATGTTGTTGTGCATGATATTACAAAAGAAATTCTCATCGAGCTAAGGAGTTGTTAATTCTTTTATCTTGATTTTAAACCTAAGCTTTAGGTGAGGTTATGAGTTATTTAATTTTATTTTGAGTTATTAGGTTGGGTAAAAGATTTATTTTTTCTAAAGAACCTAATTCACATCCAGGCCATACATAAAGCAAGGAAGAAACTAGAAAAAGCATGCCACTTAATGTACAAGCTAAACAAATCATCAATCAATTTATAAAGCTAAGCGCAAAGAGAATAAAGGTCGTGGTCGCACACAAAAATATCAAATTGGGTAGCTGAGCTTTACCCTTATACAACCCGGATAACAAATGAATTAAATTACAATTAAGCAAGGAATTCACTATTGTGGGGGGTCTTCAAGCTTTATTTCTTCTTTCTTCTTCTTTTCTTCTTTGGTTCCTTCTTTTAGATGATTGGAAGGTAGATGCTCCAAGGCTTCACATGGTACATAAGATAGGATCTTATGACCAATGCTCATCTTAATCCCCATAACAATCATTCCAAAATTCTAATCGCACAATTTTACATGAAAAAAAAGATAAATCTAGCTAACACCTACAAAATAGAGATTAGCTAAAACAAATCACATAAATCCCAAGCATGTATATTGGACTTATCACCCCACACAAGGGTGACTAAGTCCATGGCCTATAGATTATGCTTAGAGTATAAAGCACCTACAAGCAAAAGTATTTTTATAATTTTTATTTATGATAGCACCCCTTAAGCATAATCCCATGCATAAAAGAATAGTTAGACTAAGAGCGTCCTACCATTCATTCTATGAGCATACACCCTGACATCTAGTCTAAAATATATATCACAAAACAAAACAAAATATCAAACCATGCACTGACCTAACCTAAGGCTAGAAGTGGTGGCTTAGGCTAATGTGTGTGCTTTGAAGACTTGTGTGGTATGCTTAGCTATGGCTTTAGATTCAAATTTTCTAAGTGTGAAGAACATGTTCAACTTAAAGGAGGGTTCTTTTAAGTTGTTTAATTGTGTTGGGTTGATTTTATTTCATGTTTTGATTTGGGTTTGGAGAAAATCAAATAGAATTGATTTGTAGTTTGACTTGAAGGAAGGAAGGTGAGGAGTGGTTCAAGCTAAGGGCAGAAAATTTCCTAACACCCCTAAGGCATGACCTATTCCTATGGCTAACCCTTCCAAGTCTCTAAGGCTAGGTTGAGTGTCCACCTAACCACTATATGTGTCTTAAGACTAAGGAACTCTTAAAGTCTAAGAGGAATCCTATGTCTAAGATGGAGGTGTTGAGAGCTTATTCTAAAAATGAGGTCAACATCTTTAAACTTGGCTGCTTTAGACTCAATGAGTTACTATGGTTCCTTGTCGAGTCACACTCTTTCTTAATGATGACCACTAACTTCAACTTTGATGTATACTCTTTACAAACCTACCCATGTTAACTACTTCATCATGAGTAGGCATGGTGGTGTAGTTAAGTTGCCTCCTAGAGAGCTTTTTAAGGATGGTGTCTAGCTTTGGCAAATAAATGAGATGCCCACATGTAAACCTAACTCGTTGAATCAAAAACATTAGGAGTATAATTTTATTGAATGTAAACATAGGACAAGTCACTCACTAACTCCATTCCTTCGCCCTGCCTCTTTGGATTCAGGGAGCTCACATAATTGGGGCACTCACTGGCCTCTTCTTGGACTAGTTTGGAGTTTTGGATGTAATCAAACTTGTTGCACTAACCTCCTCTGCCAGTCTTTCAAGAACGTCCTCAACAAATGTGGGCTACCTCCCCTTTCCTCTTCTTCCTCTGATTCATTGTGAAATTTGAGCACCTCGGGATCAATTGAGTCAGGAGTGGAGATGTCATGGTTTGAAAGAATGAAACACAAACATGGAACAAAAAAGAGAAAATGAATGATAAGTTTCAAAGGGGAGAGCACTTATGGTATATCTACTCATGGATATTATTGAATATAAGGAAGGCCTTGATGTTGAATGACTTCCTTGCTAGCTTGTTTTACATCTTCTCTTTAATAAAACTTGCTTGGAGAACCACCACCTTATTGGCATTAAAGGGGATGGGACTTAGGAACCACCACCTTATTAGTAGTAAAGGGGATGAGCTTAGTTAACATTGCTTAACCAATATAACACTTGATGAGATAAAGTTTGGAATGCCAGTCTTGACCTCACTTTTAATGAGGTTATTATTTACTCATCCTTTTAGCTTATAGAATTTGGTCTTAATACTTAGGACTTAATCCTAGTATAAGATCCTCTTCAAAATGAATCCTTAAAACACTATTCTTGGTTTCTAAATAAGCATCACAACCCAAGCCTAAATTAATATAGATAAAATCCAAAATAAACTTAAATTCAAACTAAATCCAAATGTTAACTTAGATTAGTTAAGAGGGCCCTATTTGGTTCAATGTAGCTTAATAGGATAAGTTAAAATTGGCTATGTTCAAATTGAATACACATTAAAATTGGAACTAATTAAACAAGTTATAATTGGTTCCTTATTGTATCAATTGGGTAGTTGACCTAAATGAAACTGAGCAAACCTAGAGGTTTCAAATCATTACTTTAACTAACTTGAAACTTAATTATTGTGGCACTTAACTCAACTTGACCCAAATTGATTCATTTAAACTAAATTAAGCTAAAATTAAAATTTATCAAAATGAAATTGATCATCCCAAATCATTCAACATAACCAATTAAACATGATCCAACTCTTCTCTGGATTCAATCTTATCAATATGACTTATTAAGCCCAAATTGACTCAAATGAGTCAAATCATCATCAAATCAGAAATCAATTACAACTAGTCAATCTTAATCATTCCAAATAACTACCAAACATAACCAAAGTTTAATCAAAGTTAAAGTGATTATTTATTAAATCATTTGACCCAATTTGACTTATTTATGTCAAATTAAATTGAGTTAACTTGAACTACAACCAAATTAAACCTAATTCACATGATCTTAAATGTGTTAAATGATTAATTAAACATAATTTAAATTAAATTCTAAATCAATTAGACAAATATTATTTATTTGACTCAATCCAACTTAATTAAGTCAAGTTGAGTCAACCAAAGACCATAATAATTTAACAATGCAAAATTAATTTATGACACTCCAAATCTTATCAAATCTTAAGAAGATATGAGTTGATATCTCAGTATATTTGACATTAAGTCAAAGTCAAAAAAGAAAGGAAAAAAAAAGAAGACTCCAACAATTGTAATTCTCATAAATCCTCCCCATCTCTCCACTTGCTTGACTTTGGGATACTGCTAATCAGTTAGCCACCCATGGTTGTCCATCCCATAGCCTCTAACAATGGAGGTATAATCGGCCAATTACAAAACCCCATCCATAGATCCTTTATGCACTTTTGACCCATTGCACACCTTCGTAATCACATAAAGAGAAAAACGAAACCTTTCCCCACCTTTCTTGTCCACGAAACACCCAAATCGATCAAACATTAATGAGGGTCATAAGAGCTTGGTGATTGGAGCAATCCACATGGTGGCAACAGAGAAAATTCATATTGAAGCTTCATCTCATCCTATGGAATATTTTTGAATTAAAAAAAATATGCTCAACATTGGCATGAGTGAGATAATTAACTCAAATCGTAGCAAAGCCCTAGGTGTCAAAGTTTTGTGAAATAAAATTGCAATATTTTAGGGAAAATCATAAAATCCCATTGCTCTTACATTTTTAAAGCATCATAAATTGAAGAAACACAAAAAATATGACAAGAATCATCATAATTTCAAGCCTAAGGTTAGTTGGGTTTTGCCTCTCACCAATGTTGAAGGAGACAACACTTCAAGTGCCCATCCTTTTGATTGTCATTGATGACCCATATTAGATCACACTAGGATTGATTTAAATCTTTTTGAAACTATAGATCAGATCTAGACCATGAAATCTTTTATCGATCAGTCCTTGATGATTCTGTGTGATCGCATTAATCGAAGTTGGATCCATGTGAGCTAATAGCACGTCAACATGTATAAAGCATGGCACCATCAATTGTTGATGGGGTTAAATAAGAAATTAAGATTTAGGGATTTAAAAATATTGGAATAAAATATTCAAAATTGTAAAATTATAAAAAGAAAAATATTCTTTCAAAAAATTTGAATGACTTATATATGGATTCAACATCCAAAGAGAAATCTAATGAAAAGCCTCAAATTTTATTGAATATTTTGGGAGTAAGTTGAGTTTGATTAGAAATCAAAATTATTTAATTACTCTTAAAATATAAATCCATTCTAGCTAAATTTTTTTAGGAAAAAGCCTAATGTTATTATTAAATTAGCATAAAAATATTAATTCAAGTTGAGAACTGACTTAAGAGTTATTAATTTTTGAACTATCTTGTGTAATTTTCAGTAAATAGTTAATAACAACTTACATAAATTATAAAAAAACTATCTAGATGACTCAAAACACTTTCATAATCATTAAAGAACTTAGAAAAATTAACTAGACCCTCTAAATTACACAAAATTATAAATCACTAACCTAGGGTTAATTAAAATTCTAATTAATTAAATTAATTAAGCTAAAATATAAAAATTTATTAAAAATCAACCACTAAGCCAAAATATATATAAATAACCTCTCTTTGGATTTATAATTCAGGGAGGAATTTAATGATTTCAAAAGCTCTAAATTTTATCAACTATTTTGAGATTAATTTAAGTTTTATTAAAAATAATATTTTATTAATTACTCTCAATATATAAATCTACTTAGGTTAAATTTTTTAGAGAAAAAAACAAATGTAAATATCTATTTTCCATAAATTGTTAAGCCATTTGGAACTTTGAATTAAAATTTACAATTTTTGAAACATCTTGAAATAATTTGAATAAATAATTAATATTAAATCCTAAAATTTACCAAAACTCGCTAAAATAGTTGAGAATATCTTCATTAATATTAGAAAACCTAAGAAATTTCATTATACCCCTTGGATTCAATTATATTTCAAAGCTTCAACTTAAGAAGCAAAGGGTTAATTAAAATCTTAATTAATTACCTAAATGAAGCTGAACATTGAAAATTTATGAAAAATCAACACTTAGTTAAAAATTATGAATGACTCTAATCTGGATTTAGAATTCAAAGAGAAATCAAACAAACTTCAAAATCGTAAATTTTATTGAACATTCTTGGAATAATTTGACTTTCATTTAAAATTATTATTTTTTAATTACTCATAAAATACATGCTTTATCAACTTGAGTTTTTTTATTACATATTCATCACATGAATATTAACTTCCCATAAAATTTTCAAGATATTTTGATCACTAGATTAAAAATTATTGATTTTTAGTCTTCTTGAGATAATTTAATCAAATAATAAATTTTAAAATCACAAAAATTACAAAAATAGCACTAATTAATTTAAAACGTCTCTCTTAATAGAGAATCACTCAATGAAAATAGTTAAACTATCTAATTCTAATTAAAGCATAAAATTCTTAAATGTGAACCTAAATTAACTTAAATTAATTAATTTCATTAGAGAAAATTCAAATAAACTTCAAAAAATCATGATAAATAAAATATTTAACAAAAAAATATGAATTAGCCCTCTTTGAATTCCATATTTAAAGAAGGATCTCTTAAAAATCAAAACTATAAACTTTATCAAGTGATTTGGAGCTAATTATAAGATTATTAGGAAGATTAAAGCTTGACATTATTAAGGATGTTAGAGTGTTGTTTATTAGATTAACATAATTTTTTGTCGAGGTTGTACTTGTTAAAAGAGAGAACTATAATACAATTAAAACAACATCATTTGGTTGTATGTGCTATTTGCATAAGTCTTTAAGCATAACCCATTTAGAGGAGAGATTGGTATCTACTAGTGCTAAACTTGTATGATTGGAATATATTTGTTTGGGTGTATGTTTTACTAATCTTTGTTTCATAGGTTTTAGTTACATTTTATTTAAATTATAAATGTAATTTAATATTAGAATTAGGTTAGGATGAATGAGTTTAAGATTAATAGGGACGGACTATACAAGTTGATGGTCTCCAGTAAAGCCTAAGGAAGTCCCTAAAGAAGGAGATAATCTAAAGAGGAAAGCGAATAAAGATCATCATAGATCAAACTTTTAGTTCTAGGCTGAGATATATAAAGGTAGAACTCGTCTACCTATTTTTTTTTTTTTTTTGAGTTTATAGAAGAACCTAGTCTCATTGGCTTTTCTTTTATAAATTTATTTGATTTATTTGGTGTTTTACTTTGTTTGCATAGTAGAACATCAAGTGTTTCATAGATTTATTTCTATAACTTTGTGATGTTTGTTTTGTTATAAAAGCATGATTTATGTGGTAGTTTCTTAAATAAAATTAATTTTTTTACCCAACCTAATTAATGAAATAACTCAAATATAAAGTTACTTTATAACCTATCATAATTAAAGTCATAGGACTAAACAATAAAATAACTAGAAACCCTTATGTGTAAAAATCATGATTTTGTATTTCTTCTTCATTTCTTAAATTAAGCTCTTCTCCCATTGCATTTAAGTGGGCATCCGACCCTTGAGGATGACCACTCTTCCTAGGAAAAGTCTATCTTCTCTTTTGATTTAGCTCATGATTATTTCTAATTACATCTCATTACAAGTGTGATTTCATACTCAAATCCTTAAAAAGAAATTCAAATGTCAAGAAATACATATAATCTAAAAATTATTGTATTAGTTAGAAGCATAATATATCACTCATAATCTAATTTCAATGAGTGAGTCTAGCCTCTTAGGATCCTTCCTAACTAATAATGTTTTAAATCATCTTATATTTTATAAGTTTGAACTCATGATTTTAAAGCATAAGATGTGTTAGCTAGAAACCATATCAGACAGGTTATATGTTTTAAATTATTGGGATAGGTTCATACTCTCTGATGAGAGGGAACTAATATATCTTAATTTTCTTCTATTAAATTAAGCTATGCTTTTATACAGCTTGAGTTGAATGCACCTTAGTTATAGGATGCATGCATTTTTTTTCTTTTATTATAAGAATAAATCATCACCTCATAGTCTTTTTTGTAGTTTTGTAATATTTGAATATAAATCCTAGCATTTTAATAAAATATTAACTCAAAATAACATAAATTTCATTTTCAAAGTGATAATGCCCAACTATATGATTGATTTAAGTGCTTATTGAGCTTCCAATATCCTACTTCCCACTTGGGATCTGAAATGAATGGTCTCATTTGATCTATCTTATTTGACTTTCTTATATAGTTTTCTTGAAATCAAGCTTTAAAATCTATAGAGTAAGAGCCAATTTAATTAATTAAGAGTTTTCTTAAGAGATTATTTTTCTTTTAAAAGATAACTAATTATAAGGGCTTGCTTTTATAGAGAACTTGCAACCCAATTAAAATAAACTTTATCTTAATTTCATCCATATAAGATAGGGAAAAAACCTCAAGTTGAAGTAGACCCATCAACTTTAAGAGTTATTTTCTATCTTTCAGATAGTACACTATTTTTTATATTATATCTAATCATCTAAATAAGAACTCTTAAGATCTATATGTTGTCCAAAATTAAAACTCTACAATTGGTTCCAATCCTTATTTTCCAAGTTGTTTATCCTTATATGAATTGTTGAGAATTCAATAGTCTTATCCTTATGTCTCTTAAGTGAGAAGGCATGGCAAAAAAAGATTCAAACTCTATCATAGTTCCTTTTGCCTCAAATACAGAATAAACATCTTAATGCTTGTTATCAATTCTATAGAACTTGAGTGAGGACCATGCTATATAAATTCAATATTTCTACCATCTCAACATAGATGGGGAAATAGAGGTCATAGTAGATGTGGTCATACATAATACACAACTTATCATGTTCATAATGTTAACTCATCACTTCAAGCAACTTACACTGAGTAGTTGGAGTTATAGTCGCAATACCCATAGAAGATAAAATTCTCTATCATTGGGTCAACAATAGCTAACTTCATCATAGTACTCACCAAGAAATTGACGACACTCTTATTCAAAGCCACCATAGCCATGCTTAGAGGAAGAACTCATGAAAAGAAAAAGGACCAACTTGCACAAGAGAAGAATTACTCACCCAAATCATAAATCATTGTAATAAAAGCTTCCCTAACATCAGAGAAACGTATTTATAAGTGGAGTAGAAAAAGTTTTAGAAATGTAGACGTCATATCAAACATTTAATTCAAAAAAATTCTAGAAAATCATTATCAAATTTTGCTAAGAACTCACACATCATGCGTCATGACAAAATAGCAGTATGCTGACTTGCAACCTAATAGAGAATTTAATAAGATCTACATAAAGATAATCATTTGCATAAAAATAATAGGCGAGTAAAGTATAAAATTATTTTTATCAATAATAATTATTTATTGCAATAAAAGGACTCACGCACAGTCAGCCTTACTCTTTACATTATTTCTTAAATTGCATAGCTATTAGATCTTTGCTCCCTTATTGGACAGATAGTCAAACATGAAGTTGGTGCTTGCGATGAAGTGGGATGACATGCAACTCGTCACAACAATGAAGTGAGATCAATTTTACTTTTACAATTGGCAACCTGATTTTCAACTTAAACAATTAATTCTTCTGTTTGAGCTCACAACTTCTTGAAAGAGAGCATTCTCCTTTGAGAAGAAACAAACTCGGCAAAAAGGGCCGAAAAAAAAAAGGTTTGTCCACGATACCTCCTCCCTCTGTGAGAGAGGACTTATTCTTCTTTGACTTACCACTCTCACGACAAGTCAAATAAGGTTAACTCGCTAGCATATCTTGATGAAGTGAAACTCATTGCTCTAGTGGTAGAAAGAGTTAGAATGGTTGAGTTCTTCCACGGCGAGGGGAGGTCCGCTCCTAAAGAGAAACTTGGGACTATTGAGTCGCTCCCTAGAGGAACCATCGGGTATCGAGAACTATAGGAAACATTTCTACTAAAGTTGACCATACACGTTGAGAAACAATATTATGAAACGTGACTAAAGGAATTTTTATTAGATGATCACTCAATGGAGTATTCCATAGAAAAGTAATGGAGCTTAAGAGATCCACCTGCATGAGCCTGGTATTGCTCACCATCCTTTTCGATTGATTCTTGAATACTTATCATAATAAGCTATAAGAATAAAGGAACTTAGTTAAATTCCTTATTGAAAACTAATAAAATTGGGAAAAATTTTTAAAATAGGCACAATGTTAATCATAATTAGGCGTTTAGGCATGAAATTTTTTGTTTTATGAAAATAGGCATAGTCGTCTTTGACGATGAATATTAGTCATCAAATCAACGACTGAAAAAACCGTGATTTTCAAGCACGGAGGGAAGAGAGAGAAGCGGTAGAGCCGTTTTATTAATTTTTTTAATTAATATAATTATTTAAAATATTTAAAATATATAATTTAAAAATATTTTTTATAAAATATTTAATAACTAAATATTTATTTATTTAGTTATTAATTTTTTTTTATATATATATAATTAAATATATAATTTAAAAATATTTTTAATTATATATAAATTTATAAATTTATTTAATAATTTTTTTATTAATTAATAATTATTTAAAATATATAATTTTATTAATTTTGTTAATATATAATTTAAAATATTTAAAATATATAAATAAATAATTTTAATAAATAAATAAAGAAATGAAATAAATTATATAAATATTTTATAAATTATATAAATAAAGTAATTATATATATATTTTATAAATTTATTTAGTTATTTATATATTTAAATTATATAAATATTTTTAAGTTATATAAATAATTTAAAATATTTAAAATATATAAATAAATAATTAGTTATATATATATATATATATATATATATATATATATATATATATATATAATTAGTTATTTATTTATTTAAAAATATATAATTAGTTAAATAAATAAATAAAAAATTTTAAATTATATAAATATTTATTTATTTATATATTTATAAATTATTTAGTTATTTATATATTTGTTTATTTATTTATTTATTATATATTAATTCTCTTTTATTTATTTATTAAAAATTTTATTTTATTTTTTTATATTTTTTTTATATTTTTTTGATTGTTATTATAGACTTTATATAAATAATAAAATATGTATATATATATATTATATACATATGTATATATATTATATATATAATAATATACATATATATATATGTATATATCTCTATATATGTAATAATATTATATATTTTAATTAAAATATTTTATAAATTTTTTAAATTATATATTTTTAAATATTTTTAAATTTTAGTTAACTTTAAAATATTTATATGTTTTAAATATATAAAATAACTAAATATTTTATAAATATATAAATAACTAAATATTTATATAATTTAAAATTTTTATTTATTTTAACTAATTATATTTTATAAATAAATAAATATTTTAAATAAAAAAAATAACTAATTATATATATATGTATATATATAACTAATTATTTATTTATATATTTTAAAATATTTTTAATTATTTATAAACTTAAAATATTTATATAATTAAATATATAAATAACTATATATATATATATATAATTACTTTTTATATAATTTATTCCTTTCTTTACTTATTTATTAAATTAAATATTTATATATATTTTAAATATTTTTAAATTATATATTAACAAAATTAATAATATATATTTTAAATAATTATATTAATTAATAAAAAATTATTTAATAAGTGTATAAATTTATATATATAATTAAAAATATTTTAAATTATATATTTAATTATATATATATATATATATATATATATATATATAAATTAATAACTAAATAAATAAATATTTAGTTATTAAATATTTTATAAAAATATTTTTAAATTATATATTTTAAATATTTTAAATAATTATATTAATTAAAAAATTAATAAAACGGCTCTACCTCTCTCTCTCTCTCTCTCTCTCTTAGCTTAAAATCACGGAAAAAAATTTTTAAATTCATGATGGTTTTTGACGGCGACAATTTTATGATTAACATTGTGTCTATTTTAAAAATTTTCCCATAAAATTGCATATTGAATATAAAGTCAAAATATCATAGCAAGACAATTATCAACTAACTTTTGTTGGGAAGGAGTCCTCACCACTCACCAAAATCTTTCATCATTGAATAAGAAGAGGAAAATCCTTTCTTATCCTTTCGAGGAACACTCAAAACCTTAAGAGTTGTTTTTCAAAAAATGCAGAAGGCACAACAATAAGCTCAACCTTCTCCCTCGCTGCACTCATTCTAACTACATTACAGGCACTTACCTTAACCTTGACATTTGTGCCACTTCCCCTATCCAATGTGGCATTTGTATCAATAATCGACGTCAATGGAACCAAAGACCTCACCTCAATAGTTGGTGTCATAATACTCTCTTTCAAGAACCTTTTTAGCCTTCTTCTTTTTAAGAAATCTGTGACTAGAGTTTGACAGTGCCAATAGCACCTTGAGGCCTTTTAGATTACATGAATGCACTCAATTAATCAAGAAGACTTAGCAAGAAATTGAAAGACACTCGACAAGAATGTAGTAAAAAAAAAAACTATATACCTCATGAACCCTTTTTATATTGCCATGAAGAATGGAAAACGTTAAAAGGGAGGTCAGATTAACGATGATGTGACATAAATATCATAAAATTTTTTGGTCAAACTTTTTAATAATTATATTATTAATTAAATTTTGTTTTTATTCTTCTATTCAGTTTATGAGTCACCTCTATAAGAAACAAAATATTTAAGGAGCTAAATGTATTCTTAAATATGCACATAAAGACCTAGCAGATGGACCAATATAAGAAAAACTTAGTGGCGAGTAGCATGGCCCAAGGCCAAAACGCACTCAGCGGCCATCCAAGAAGGCTCGCCTTTGCACATGCGAGTATTTGGACTAATTCATCTCAACAAATCTGCTGACACTAGACATCCTAACTCGCAAAGGAGATTACAATAGTGGACTCACCACTCGACATGCAATATTTGTCCAACCACTAAATCATGGGAGAGTTTCTTAGCGGTTGCACATGGACAACTATCACGTTGTATTTGTAGCTATTTTATAGTTAACCCTTGAATCTTATAAAAGGGAGATCTCGAAGTGAGAGGGACCTTTTTTTATGGATTTTTTATTATTCCTGAAAAGGGGAAAGTTGATTCTTATACTCTGATCTTAAGCTTGTACTCATATTATGATATATTAAGATTTCTTACATTATTTCTATTCTTTTTTTTCTATTCATGTCTAGTCTTGCCCTACTCTCTACATGCATAAAAAAAAAATCATGCATCACTCTACAATCAAATTTGAATTCAATAGTCATCAAAGTGGAGGTTTCTCGGTCCCAAGCCCTAAATAAGAAAAGTAGAGAGTTGCATTTGATAGTCAACAAATATCGTATAACTCATCAAAAATCATGATTTAAATTCCTTAATATATTGTGTTAATTTTAGGGTGTTCCTTGGAAGAGACACGTTATATATCCTAAATTTGGTAAAAATTTTGTAAGGCTCTTATATTAGTTCTTGGGTGCAATGCTAAGTAAGAGTTCCCACATTATGGATGAATATGAGCAAAGAAGTTAGTCTATGAAACCAGAATTAAGATATAAACTTAGAAAATAAATACTCTTACAGGTGAATTAATAGAATTAATAGATATTATGATTTATAGAAATATAAATATCTTTTGTATTGAGAACAACAAAATGTGTTAAGAAGAAGGGTAAGAAGATTAATAGTTTAGATTTTAAACTTTAATATTCAAGTATGAGCAATACTAGAAAAAAAAAAATATGTGATTATAGATAAGAGTTTGAAAAATAATATTACAAAAACTAATAAAATTGAAAATATAATTATAGCTTTAAAGATTATTATTAATGCAATGATAATTTATATTATAAGTGTTTATGTCCTTATTGTAGGACTAGATGTAAGCTCACTCAAAAGAAAAAATTTGGAATGATCTAGAAGAATTAGTACAAAAGATATCTCTTGAAGAAATAGTATTTATTGGAGGAGATTTAGATGAGTATGTTAGTTGAGTGGTAGAAGATTTTAAAAATATTCATGGTGTCTATGTGCATGGAGTGATTAATAAAGAAGGTAGGACCATATTAAACTTTATTTTAACTTATGATTTTATTATTGCTAATATTTTATTTAAGAAATAATTTAAGCATATTATCACTTACAAGAATAGATTTAGTACAACACAGATTGATTATTTTCTTTGAAGAAAATTAAATCATTTTGATTGTAAGGTCATTATGAGTAAAAGTTTAAGTATCCAATATCGACTACTATATTTGAATTTTAAGATGAAGGTATAGAAGTTGAAAAATAAATTGAGGTATTATTTTAAGATTAGATGAGAGTACTTAATGAATGCTAATAAAAATATTTTAAGAATAAGCTACAAGATCTTAAGATTTGAGATGTTCATGAGGAAGTTACTATTATGTGAGAAAGAGTAATAAGTTATAAAAATGTGCTTGGAGAATAAAAAAAGCACCTTTAAGTAAAAATAATTGGATGTAGAGTAAAAATGTGTAAGAAAAGATCAAAGATAAAAAATTTTGTTATAAAAATTAGTTTAGATATAAAAGTTCAAAGGCTTGAAAAATATATAGAATTGCCTATAAGGATTCTAAGAAATTAATATGCGATGCAAATAATTAAACATTTAGTAATTTATATAATAGTTTGGATAATAAATATTAGGGCTGCAAATAAACCAAGCGTTCAACAAGTTACTCATGACTTGGCTCGATTAGAGCTTGTTTATGTTCGTTCATTTAACTAATCGAACGAGCTTGAACACTTTGGTAAAACTTCGATTCAAATGTTTTTTTTTTTTTTTTGTGTGGGACCCTATAGAATTTTATTGCTCAGAAAAAAAGTTATAAGATCTTTAAGAGGGGATAAACTCAGAGTCTATCGCTCAAAGAGCTACAATCATCCTAAAGAATAAATCCCCTGTCTGAGTACAACCCACACAGCAAAAGAAAATACAATACCCCAAAAAAATATAGAGGGTAAAAGACACAAAGGAGCAAACCTAACGCAACCAACAAGAGATGATGAGTCAAGAAGAGTTACGGCCCAAAGGAAAAGCCTCGCTGATACTGCATGAAAAGAAAAAAGACTCTACAAACAACTAGATGAACAAGAAGCACCAATAAAATAGGGAGTTAAGTCTAAGTAATAAACATAAAGTTGGAAAGAAATAGTAGAATTTTAGAGGGAGCTCCAAAAACTTCACACCAACTTGGGGCACCCACATACATGTGCATCCAGCAGTAAAGGAGGGATACAACACACATGCTACTACCAACCAAAGAAGAGAAGTAATCCGCCACCCATCAAAGAAAACAAACCTATGGAAAATTCATCCATGGGAAATTATGTAGCCCAACGAAATAGTATAACCAATGAAAAGAAATCCACAAAGTTTCAATGAATGAAATGAAGTCCGCATTCCTATATCAACAGTAGAGCCCATATAGTGCCAACAGCTATCAAATAAACAATCCACACCAATCCACCCAAGTTTTATAAGATAATTAAAATGTAACAAGCTTCAAGATAGGAAAAAGCCTCTAGTTCCAAAGAAGCTTAAATAAATACCACTACATATAAATAGATCCAAAAGAAAATAGCATAACAGAGTAAGTGGATATATCCATATAATAAGTCCAAGAAGGCATGATAATATAATGACTGAAAATCCCAAAAACCCGATCTAACACACCCACAATAGGGGTGCTGAAAAACAAAAAAAATGCTAATCCAACCTACAGGCAGCCACAATACACCAAACCAAAAGAAAATCACACAAAACTCCCAGGTCAGACAGATAGAACTCCATACAGGTTCAGTAAAAACTGGAATGTCGAAACAACAAGCAGCTCACATCCGACAAAGGAAAAAAAGGAAAACATTCCCAGATAATGGAAGAAGAATCTCTTGCCAAAGAGGTGTGCAGACCATTCAAATAAATAGCAAGATAAACATTACAACAGTTAGATATATATAGGCGAAATTAGCCTTGGAAAATAGCCCTAACGACTGCCTAGGAATATTTAATAAGCTCACAATAAACAGAAAATGATACACCATATCATCATATTCCATATAAAAAACTTCAATCCAGTAAGCAGGTTATAGCACCCAAGAAACATTGATTTTCCAATTAAAAATAAGTTCCATATGCTCCTAAAAGGGGAGGAAAGACCTCACCCAACCAATAGATTGAAACAAAAAGCAAAATTAAAATTTTACATGTTCCAAACATAAGGCAAACCACTTTTATCTAAATTCACAAGCCCCCGTAATAAGGGAGGGATATTATCATAAGAGAATATACTCACCATAGAGGATTTTGCACTCCAATTAGCAAGAAAATCAGCACATGAATTCTCTTCCGAGCAATATGAAATATGATAATCAAGAGAAGCAAGACGCCTCCTCATGTGGTTAAGAAAATAGTAAACTTCAGCACTGCCATGAGCTCCCGACTTTAATAAATTCAAAAGGAGGAGAGCATCAATTTCAAACCATATTTTTTTTAAAATCCTTTATGAATGCATAACGATATACCATAATGCAAACCGTAAAGTTCAGCAAAAAGAACATAACGGGGTCTTAAATGAATAGCAAATGTAGCAATCATCTTACCTTTAAAGTCTCTTAAATTACCCCCACAATCAAAAAGCCCATTAACAACAGATCCATCAGTATTAACCTTAATGACATGATAGTTGGGCTTTATCCAATAAATAATCTTACAAATAAAATCAACCTCAGAAGACAGGAGGGAAATCCCAAAATAAGGGGCCAGATGCTTGACACCTTTGAAGCTAGAAGGAGGAAGAAGGTTAGCTTTATAAAGGGAGGTAATTTTACATTTGGTTCTAGCAATAACATGGTGAAAGTTCATAGGAATATCACTATGTTTAGCATCATTTCTTTCCCAGATATACCATAGTAAAGTAATAGCCAGAACACATTTGATATGTCCTTTCAAGGAAGAGGATAGAAAATTATTTAAAAGGCGCAATATAAAAAAGGATCCATCAAACAGAAAAGTATTAAACATACTATCATACCGCGGACTTTAGCAAAGAATGGGGCCATTAACGAAGACATGATCCACAGTTTCAATGTGGAAGCAACATTGACATTTGGATGGAAGATGAAAACCTTTTTTTCAGGAGAATGGCATCCACAAGAATGTAGTATTTAAGGATATGCTAAGAAAGAACCAAAAATGAGGAAGGGATAGAATTACTCCAGATCATAGGAAAAACTAGAGAATCTTGACTTTTAAATCTAATAGCTTGCCACACATCCTTAAAAACAAAATCTCCAGAGGAAGAATTGTTAAATAGGATTTGATCAGCTATGTTGGATGTTGGATTAATATAATGAACAAGCTCGAACAAGTTGTTGTTTAGTTCATTTATGTTCATGAACAGTATCATTTAAAGCTCACGAACAAGTTTGTTAAGGAGCTTGACAATGGCTCAATCAAGGCTTGATTAAAACTTGTTCATAAACAGTATCATTTATATTTCTCAACATGTTCCTCGCGAACAAGCTCGATTAAGACTCGCTTATTTCTTTAAATGAACTGCTTATTAACGAGCTTGATAAGCCCAATTTGATCTGAGCTTGCAAACAAGCTCGAGCCAAGCTCGAAGAAATTTTTTTTTAAACGAGCTCGAGCTTGAACACCATCCTAAAAGCTCGAATCGAGCCAAGCTCGAGCTCAAGAAAGATAAACGAGCTTATTACCTTAGATGAAAGTAGATATTATTATTTATATCAACATATTAGCAAAATTAATGTTAGAGAGACTTTAAAAAAGATGAAGTGCGAAAAAGCAATAGGACTTAAGGATATTTCAATGAAAGTATGGAAATGTTTAAAATATCAAAGATTTCTTGACTTACTAATCTTTTTATTATTATTATTTTAATGACAAAAAATCTTTAATGAACTAAAAAAAGAGTTTGTCGCTTCCTATTTTTAAGAATAAAAGTGATGCACAAGAGTGTGCAAATTATAGATAAATTAAATTAATGTACCATGCAATAAAATTATGGGAAATAGTAATTGCGCATAGGTTACGACTTGATACAAAAGTTTCTCAAAATCAATTTGAATTCATGCTGGATAAGTCAATTATGAATGTTATACATTTGTTGAGAGGTTTGATGGAGAAGTATAGAGAGAGTAAGGAGAATCTACATATGATATTTATCAATTTAGAGAAAACATATGATAAAGTTCCAAGAGAAGTGCTTTCGAGAGCTCTAGAAAAGAAGAGAGTTAGTATATATTGTATTCAATTCATTAAGGATATGTATATTGAAGCTCTTACTTGTGCTCAAACACAATGAGAATTGACCAAATATTTTCCTATTACAATTGGATTATATTAAGGATCGACTTTAAGCCCACAACTGTTTGCTTTAGTTATGGATCTTCTCATTAGACATTTACGGGAGGATGTATCTTGGTATATGCTATTTGGTGATGATATTCTTCTTGTTGATAAGATTAGAGAGGGAGTTCAAGATAAACTTCAATTATGAAGGTCAACCTTAGAATCTAAAGGCTTTCGTATGAGTGGATCTAAAAACAAATACATAATATATAATTTTAATTGTAGAAGAACTAAAATAGAATACAAAGAGAGGTTGGAATATGATACATGGAGTGTATATTGTCTCAACCAGTTTCTCTTCGTACTTCAAGACAATTTTTATCCAATATCATATCAAATGAATTATTCTTTCAAATAAATGAAGAAGACTTCTTGATTTGAATTTGATTATGATGAATTTATGATTATTGAATTTATTTTAAGTTGTAAATAATATAAAAATTAATTAATTAACTAATATATTAATTTCAAAATAAATATAATACTTATAAATTTTTATTCTAATCAATTTTAAGTCAGATATTCCGACCTAAATTTTCTTCCGAATAAATCCTTCACAACATCATCAAATAAGATTCATCATGCAATACGTTTAAGGAAATAACTCAATTAGAAAAATAAATAAATATTTTTTTTCTAAGTACAGTTTAATGCCAATGTGGACAATTTCGGTGTGTGACCCTTCAGCCTGATGCCTAATTTATTTAATATTTATTGATAATATACTTATTATTCCCTTCTTCTTTTTTATCTCTAAATCTCTAAATTAAATTTTTCTTCGAACATATTAAATAATTTATTTTTTTTAACCGTTAATTTTCAAATCAATATGATATTCAGCTATTATCTTTATAAAAAATTAAAATTAGATTTTTCAGATTCTTAAAATTTATTTTTCATTTCTTTTTAAATATCAATGCTATTAAAGTATTGTAAATGTAATTTGTTAAATTATTAAATTCTATCATAATTTTAATTTAAAATAAATTTTTTTAAAAATAATTATGTGCACTTTAGTATATATATATATATATATATATATATATATATATATATATATATATATATATATATATATATATATATATAGATATATATATATATATATATATATAGAGGATATATATATATATATGAGGGAAATAAAAATATTCATTTGGGACTGAAGTGTATGGAGATCATTAAGCTTATATTTAGATTAGCAGTGTGAGAGTAGTGCGATGCAAAAATGCACCGTTATATGGTTCGAAAACTATGTTCTAACGATATTTTGAAGAATCTGTAATGAAAAAATTATATTTTCTAATCTTATCCAGCTAAAATTAATGACTGCTAAAAATCTATGATATAACTTTCTTAAAATAAAAAAATTTATAATGAGTTTATAATACTCATTATAAATTTTTAGATAATTATTTTTTCTGCAATAATTTTATTAATATTTTTTCATGAAATCACCCCCAAATAGTACTTACATTAAGATGCTCAAAGCAGCCATTACATTCTTTAGCATGTCTTGAGCGAATTTTTCCCTATAATTGGTGGGTTCGTTAGCTTCATGATTTAAGAAAACAAAAATCGTTGCTTTTGCCCTTGTAATAAAAACCTTCCGTAAGAAATTAAAATAAAAAGAAATAGCACTAAAACAGAAAAAATATTCTAAAAAAATTCTTGCTGATATTGCATGAACCTAGATTCAAAAAGCACAGAGAATTAAAAGAAAAAATTCTGACATCAACAGACTCCAAGCAAAAGAAAAAATTATGGAGTAATATTCATTTAATAAACTCTCATAAACCCGAAAAACGATTATGCCATCCGCCGCTTCTTCATCCAGTACCTCTGCATCTCATCTTCTTCCTCGTCTACTTCAACTCCAGTTTCAAGAGGAATATAATCTTCAGAGACGGAGATACAATCTTCAAAAGGAGTATAGTCTACGGAGATGCTGTCTTCAGGAGGAATATAATCTTCAGAGACAGAGACATAGTCTTCAGAGACGGAGGTACAGTCTTCAAGAGAAATGTAGTCTGCGTTGATACTGTCTTCAAGAGGAGTATAATCTTCAGGGACGGAAAAACTGTCTTCGAGAGGAATATAATCTTCAGGGATGGAGAAACTGTCTTCAAGAGGAATATAGTCTGCAGGGGCGGTGATACAGCCTTCAAGAGGAATATAATCTTCAGGGACGGTGATACAGTCTTCAAGAGGAATATAGTTTTCAGAGACGGGGATACAGCCTTCAAGAGGAATATAGTCTTCAGAGGGGGAAACACCAGAAAATTTATCTTCGCGCTCTTCTCCTTCGTCTTCGTGGCCGTAGACCACCCTAAACACAACATAGCCGGCCATGGAAGACATCGGACGAAGTCTGAAGAATTCGTCTATAATTTCTTCTTCTTCTAGGCCATCGTAATCCACGTGATCGTCATCATCGAAGACGTCGTCCTCTTTTCCTCCACCTTCACGAGGAATGTCGTCTTCCACGCCGACGAAGACTAGAGGCGAGCAAGCTTCTTCTTTGTTGACAGACATTGTAAATTCCCTATCGTTTTCTCTACCGAGGCGTCTCCTTGATTTGTAGATTGATGGAGATTTGGAAAGAATTTAGATGTAAATTAGGAAATATTTGAAGATTAAAAAAATTCGAAATCAATTTAATATTTAAGGGAAACTTCCTCACCACAGATGCGAGTCCTAATGTTCGGCGAAGTTTGTAAAGCAGGTCCCTTAACACTTGCGGCTAGCAATTTTTGTCGCGGTGAGAATTTAACTTCCAGTGAGAAGAAATTTTAAAAAATTAGATGTTTATCCCTTATTTAAAAATAAATAATGTATTTTTATAAAGGATTAAGTGAATATTTAAAATTGTAGTAAAGAAAATGAACTTTTTACGCATGATTTACTTTACAAGAGACATTAATATAAAAAAGGGCAATTACATACGTAAATATCACTCAAGATATAATTATTTATAAAACTAGCATTTTTTATTTTCATTTTTTAAATTCTCACTTACACATCAAAATTCATAATAAGATTGCAACTCATTTTTCATTTTTATCAAATTTTTAATGATTTGATTATGACACATTTAAATAAATAAATTTGAAGATTAAAAAATAATATTGTAATTTTTTTAAGAAATATAAGGGATAATTGTGATTTCTAGAAAAGGCTAGTGTTCAGCTGCTTGTTTTTTTAATAAAGTTGCAATTTTTATTTTTAAAATCTTTAAATATAAATAGAATATTAATATGTTTACTTCAACATCAAAGTTTCTCTCCAAACTTTAATTACTTTCATTTCCTAAGATCCTTAATGATAAGCTCACAAGCTAGTGAACCGAGTCTAGCCTTACTTGAACTCGAGCTCAAGCTCGTGGCTTATTAAGCTCTATTCAGAGCTTGTTATCAAGCCAAATTCGAGTTGGCTTACGAGCTAGCTCAGCTCACTTACCTCCTACTATGAATTTGCTTTGACAAATTTAATAAAATTGTACATTTTAAAATGATTAAATTAGAGTCCAAATAAAATTGAACATGCCAAGTCAACTCATCGTGAACAAGCTAAATTAGGCCAACAATCATCTCCTTGACCCATGTTGGGGGGAGATGAAGGTGCATGAGTTAATCTTCTTTGATGATTATGGTGATCTAATTCTTAATGGGAGCTATTATTGATAAGAAACACATCAACAATTTCATTTAATAATAGTGAAGAGTATTTTGACAATCATGATTCTTACATATTTGCTCTCTTTGCTTATAGAAATATTACAAAAGTTTTTTATTCTCGATTTTACTATTATCTCTAATAATAATAGATACTTTTAGATATGATTATAATAATTTTATTCTCATCAATTGAAATTAAACTATTATTCAATTAAAATATCATGATAGAATCTAATTCTTTGATCTATTTCAATTTCACAAGATTTTCATTAGTTAAGATTAGGCATAAGGATTACATAGACTAGGTAATTTAATTTGATTTATTTGATATCTTATTAGTTTTTATCATAAATATAAAACTTTTATTAATTTATTTTTGGTACATAGTATAAATCAATCCACAGGGAGATAATATCTTTTCTCATCTCTTTATTATTTGTGAGATCATATACCATTATATATTGAGTTAGTACACACAATACTAGTTTCTGCCCTAATTGGACATTGGTTCCAATAGAATTAATCATCTAAATTAAAACAAATAAAGAATTCATATGTGGTTAAACTCATTTAAAGCTAGATTGTTAATTAATCAATTATGAATTAAGGGTCTTTCAATTAGGTTTATACCATAAACTTATATAAATTAGAAATGATTTTGATTGGTCAATGGAGCTAAAGGATATGGAAAAGTATGATTAGCAAGGTTTAGCTTACATTAAGCTAACTTAAGGTTAAAGAGTTAAACTAACTAGTTGATCAAGTAAACTTGACTTAAATAAATTTATGGCTAAGCTTAAAGATTAAATGAAGGCTAAGGAGAATTTATAACTTGATTAGACCACCAAACTTGTAATCCTAAGATAGTTTAAGACTTAGGGTCTAAGTTAAGGCAAATTTAATGCCTAAATCAATTTAGTCTGCATAAGTCTAGGTGAAATGATGATCTACTTAACAAGATGTACTTAATAGTGAAATGATCCAAAATAAATTTTATACTTTCTTAAAATTAATGCAAATTTCATATTGATTAGAAAATTAATGAAATTATTGTTAGAAAATTTTTAGAAATTAGAATAAATTGATAAAATACACATAAATTTAAAATTAATTATACGGTTAAACATTGAATGCATGAGTTATAGTTATAATCATACCCTAAAACCCATTTTTTAGTAATTAAAAAGAAGCGTTAATATCTAAATAATTAAAATCACAAGAAATAGTAATGATTAAATTAAAAATGGATGTAATAAATAAGAAATATTGTGTTGAAGCATCCTTAAAATCTTCATAGTTTTAAATTTTATTTAAATAAATAATAAGTAACATTTATTTAAAATATTTAAAAAAAATTTAACCAATAAATTGTGAAAAATTCCTAATTTCATCAAAATTTATGTGAACGTTAGATAAGTTGTATATGTAATAATATATTTAAAGCTCTCTAATTTATCTCTTCAAAAAATTAAAATTAGGCACCACACCACAACTAAGATCAAACCTAATTGATTGCACCAATATATTTAGACATGCTTATTATGCATCCATAAAGAGTTTAATAATTTATTAACTTTTTTATATATTTAACTAAAATAAATTATAAGTTATTTAATTTTATAAAATAAAATAAAATTATTTTCAAAGAATAATTTTTATAGAAAGTTTACATAAAGATTGCTTTTTGTCAAAAAAAATATCATTAAGTTGAATAAGTGTATTTCTTTGGGCAAAAATCTTCGTTTATTAAGCTGTTTAAAATAAATGAATTATGAGGATTTCATCTCTAAGCACTTATATTTTTAAATCTAAAAACGATAACATAAAATTACTTAACAACTCATTAAAATTAAGCTATTTCTTCTTAATCATTAAATGAGTTTGGTTAATATCAAAATTAAAATGGTCAAGGAGAGCTCAACACAATGGTTTAAATGAGATGATATTGTCTTAAACTTATGCAAGGCCAACACTATGAGGAAAGGCTTGGAGATTGAGTATTTACTTAATTAGGTAACTTTTCGCTTAACACTTAAACTAAAACCTTCACCACATCTTTAGAAAAAAAACCTAACTCAAATTTACTTAAAGTGGTTAGAGTTGCTTGAAATATCAAACCTCAAATCAAATTCAAACTTTCTCAGTAGCTATACTTAATTAGAGGTCTTCAACTCTCTATGAAAGATTAAGATGATTGAGGGAGATGAAAGAAAGCAAACATGAGTGAATGCAATAGAATTCTACACTCCTTTTCTTAATCAAATTAAATAAAGGCATGAAATCATGGTTAGCTATTATTTGAATAAGTGTTAATAGAAAGGGAAGGTAAAGGACTATGATCATTTTGATCAATAAGGAATATCTAGCAATAACATCTTTGCATTTGAGTTAGCTAATTACACTTAATTAATAATTATTTTAAATTTAAGCTAAGCTAACCTATGTTTAACAAGATGGGTTGGGCTTAGATTTTCTGATTAGATAATATTAAAGTCTTAGAAACAAAATTGGGTTGACTAGGTTAGTCTAATTGCATTTGATTAAGTTGTAAGTTTGTTTGGTCTTATGTGATTAAATTGGCTTATTTGGGTACAATGCAAATTTAGAAGCCATAAGCCAATCAAATTCACTTAGGTCTTGTTGAAATAGGTAAATTTAATTGCTAAGATTAAACAAGATTAATTTTAGTAATTTATCAATTTAATCTAAATTAAGTCAAGTCAACTTGGTTCAACAATTTTTTGATTAGGCAAACCTGAATCATTTTGTGCTCAAGTGGTTTATCCAAGTGTTACTTAACTTTAATTGGTATATATTGAACTCATATAAATCAAATTGAAGGCTTAGCATATGTCACTTCGATCAAACTAATCAATTTTATTTTAATGGTTCAAATGGATTATGTTGAGTTTAATTGATCCAATTGGTTCAAATAGGTTAACCAACTTATCAATAAGGTTTAAATTAGTAGGTTTAATCATTTTTAAACCAAGTTAATAATTGGGTTTAAACATGTCAATTTAGGTTAATGGGTTAGGTTTGAATTTTGACTTGAATTTAACTTATCTATATATTGGCATGCATTTCAAATCATTTTTGGGTCAAAATCATTTTAAATTCAAGTCAAATTTAGATTTGCAGGTCAAATTTAAGTCAACCTCGGGTTAATATGTTAAAATCAGGTTGGTAAGACAAAATTAGGTCAATTTGGAGTTGATAGGTCAACCTCAACTGAATATTATTGGGTCAACTTCATATCAAGTTGTCATGTCAAGTGAGCTATTAACAACCCCTAATTAGATTAGTCAAATTTAACTAAATTGATCAACATAGTATGTGAGGTTTGAATAGGCCAACTTGGGTTTGACGAGTCAATTGATCTATTCAAAGGACAATTGACATTGGATCATTTATATCAAATTCTTGACAACATAGAGCTTAGATCTAATCAATTTATCAAATTTGATAGTTTTGACTTTTTTGGATCAAATATGTTAACTTGGGATAATTAGAGCTTAAAAGATTGATTATACTACTCCAAGAATCTAGTAAGTGTATTGAGTCATTTATAACTTATTAGGACCTTTATAATCAATGGATAAGGCTAGTCATATCAATTATAATGTTTTTTTTTTTTCGTTGGGTAAATTAGATTTAAATTTAGCTAACTAGTTACTAAACATGATATAGGTTGGTCTAACAAAAAGTTTAGATTGAACAATCTATGATTTGTTAATAAAAATTTAGTACAATTGGTTTGGCTAATCAATTTAATCAAGTATTCCAAAATGACCAATTGTGTCCAAAATTTATGGAGTTTTATGGCTAGGTTGACTTCTAGTCAAAAACTTAAAATCACAATCAAGTTATCCAATATCAATGAAGATTAATTTAAAAACATGAATTAATAATTTAATCATTAGGTCTAAATAAGCTTAATAATGAATTAAGAATTGACCTAAGGTTGACTTTAGATCAACTCTAACCAAATTAATAAGTTAGATCAATACATTTGAATTAGGGTGAGACCTTATTGGATTATAAACTCGAAAGGTATGTTTAGTTTAAGATTGGTGCTATTTTACCCAATCTAAATGTTGGATTAGGCTCTAGCTATGTTATCCTAAGAATCATACTAAGAAAGAGTCAAATAATCTAATTGGGCATTGGTAGAAGGAATTGATGATGATTGTTGTTGATTTGACCAATCCCATCACCGATCAAATTTAGGGATTGCTTGGATTATCTCTAACTTAAGTTAGTGAATCAAGTTAGTATTAAACTAAGTCAAGTGTAAATGGTGTAGAATAAGAATGATTGACTTAGTTTAGATATTGTGGAAAAACTTGGATTGAACAAACTCAAACATCAAATGACATTCAAAATTTCAAATTTAAATGCCAACATAATGCTTCATTAAGTTTGTTTATGAATATTACTATCTATCTAAAATTATAGCCATTTTTGTAGTGTTAAAATTCAATGTAAATTTATAAAAGAGGGCCAAAGGATGAGGCATATATATATATATATATATATATATATATATATATATATATATATATATATATATATATATATATATATATATATATATATGTGTTTATTTGTGTTATTAGATTAGATTTTTTATTAGAGTTATTTTAATTCTTTTTTTTAAGTTCATATTTGTCTTTTGATTTTTTTTAAGCCCTGACTTTCAATAAAAATTCTGACAGCTAGCTTACCTGGTAAGCCCTATTGAGAGTAGCGGGCGGTGTCTTGGGACACCACAACCATGTCTTTGCACTACTCTATATTAATCAGTCTTGAAACCTCCATAAAATTGGCATATATATATATATATATATATATATATATATATATATATATATATATATATATATATATATATTTCACACATTCAAGCTCATTTTTGTTGCATCGAATGACGACAAATGATAAATTTGATCACTTTTCTCTCATTTTTTAGAAAAAAAAAATGTAAGATTTCTGAAATTTTGTTTAATTTTAGAAGGTGAAATGAACAGAAGAGATTATCAGGTTGACTATTTAGACTGAATAGGTGGTGATCAGAAATGAGTAAGCTTCACTTCAATTATGAGAATTAAAGTTGAGATGATCTGTAAATTGATCGTGATTTTGTGAGGAAGACCCGCAGTAGAAAATATTACGCCCGAGTCGACGTAGTTTTACGCGGACTCCAATCTAATGTCCATGGTTTTTTCCAATTTTAGCTTAACGCTGGCCAGACGACGACCATGCCGTTTATCGCGACCCGCCCACCCGCTCAATGGGAGAAGAAAGAAAAATGCTCGACATTCCTCCCAGTATGATAGTTTAGGGCTTACGCTTTCACCTTTCTCTAGATCGGCTGAACGTCCTGGCCGTCGCCGTTTTGAACGAGTCTTGAATAACTTCCATTGAGGGAGAAGCTACATGAGGTTTTACACTGTGTTTGAACTTTAATGAATTTAGGGTTTTCTCTATTCTTCTCACCGTCAGATGTGAACATTTTAGAACATTTGTCTTTAAATGAGCGGATGTTTTAGTAGTTTTGGAGATGTTTTGCATGTGTACTCTGCATCACAAGATGGTACACGTCATTATTTTCAAATTTTTGAACTGATTAGCCTTGTGAAATATTTAGTATATCACATGGTAGGATGTTTGGTCATATTTCAAGATGAATTATGTGGCCTGATTAGGGATGATAGCATGTTCGATGGAATTAAAATTACACCGATTTCTATCGGACTCTACTCTCATGAGAGTAGAGAATTGTCATTTTCTTTCCGTTTCTTTGGCTGTTTGGAGAATTTGTTCATTGCAATCCATCGGGAACAATTTGGCGTTTGGTTAGTTTTAGTGTTATTTTGCTGTTCTCTCTATACTCTCTTGAGAGTCTGAGATTTTGGACATTTTTCTAATTTCTTTGGCTTGTTCAAATTATGTTCATTACATTCCAGTGGAAGCATTTTGGTGTTTGGTTTAGTAGTATTATTTTGCATCAGATTCTCTCAGTACTCTGAGATTCTAAATTTTCGCTTTCTTTGGTGTTGTTCAAATTATGTTCATTACATTCCGAAAGCAATTTGGTCTGCTTGGTTGGTTTAGTAGTGTTATTTTGCATCAGTACTCTATACTCTCTTGAGAGTACTGATAATTTTGGACATTTTTCCAGTTATTTTGGCTTGTTGATTATGTTCATTACATTTCAAGCAATTATTTGGTTAGGGGAGATTTTTTCATCTCAGATCTCTTGTACTCTCTTGAGAGTACTGATAATTTTGTGGACATTTTCAGTTTCTTTGGCCTGGTTGTTCAGATTATGTTCATTACATTCCAGTGGAAGCAATTTTGTGTCTGTTTGGTTGGTTTAGTAGTGTTATTTTGCATCTGTACTCTCTTGAGAGTACAGATAATTTTGTGGATATTTTTTCCAGTTTTTTTGGCCTGATTGTTCAGATTATGTTCATTACATTCCAGTGGAAACAATTTGGTGGTTGTTTGGTTGGTTTTGGGAGATTTTTGTATCTGTACTCTCTTGTACTCTCAAGAGAGTACAGATGATTTTGTGGATATTTTTTTCCAGTTTCTTTGGCTTAGTTGTTCAGATTATGTTCATTACATTCCAGTGGAAGCAATTTGGTGGTTGTTTGATTGGTTTAGTAGTGTTATTTTGCATATGTACTCTCTGTACTCTCTTGAGAGTATAGATGATTTTATGGACAATTTTTCTATTTTTTTTGGCCTGGTTGTTCAGATTATGTTCATTACATTCCAGTGGAAGCAATTTGGTAATTTGGGGATTTTGCAGACTCTCTTGTACTCTCAAGAGTTCTGATGACAGAATATTTTTTTCCATTTTTTATTTTCATGTTCATAGAAAAGGTAATATTTGGCTATTGGTTTAGTAGTATTATTTTTATACATTCACATACTCTTAAGAGTAGATAATTTTGTGATATTTTTCCAGTTTCTTTGGCTGTTGTTGATTATGTTCATTACATTACATTGGAAGCAATTTGGTGGGATGTTTGGTTGGTTTAGTAGTGTTATTTTGCATCTATACTCTCTCTACTCTCTTGAGAGTACGGATAATTTTATGGAATTTTTTCCAGCTTTGGCTTGTTTGATTATGTTCATTACATTCAGTGGAAGAAAATGGTGGTTGTTTGGTTGGTTTAGTAGTGTTATTTTGATATACTCTGCATGAGAGTAGATGATGGATATTTTTCCAGTTTCTTTGATTGTTGTGATTATGTTCATTACATTCGGTGAAAGCAATTTGGTGCATTGGTTTAGTAGTGTTATTTTGTATCTCAGTACTCTCTTGAGAGAATTTTTGGACATTTTGCTTATTTATTTGGCTTGTTTATTACGTTCTTTACATTACATTGGAAGGCAATTTGGTGGGATGTTTGGTTGATTTAGTAGTGTTATTTTTGTATCGTACTCTGTACTCTCTTGAGAGTAATAATTTAATGATATTTTTTTTTTTCTTTGGCTTGTTGATTATGTTCATTACATTCAGTGGAAGCAATTTGGTGGTTTGTTGGATTTAGGGAGATTTTGCATATACTCTGTACTCTCAAGAAATCGAGATTTTGGATATTTTTTATTTCTTTGGCGTTGTTAATTATGTTCATTACATTCATGGGAATTTGGAGTTGTTTGGTTGGTTTAGTGTTATTTTGTATGTGTACTCTCTGTACTCTCTTGAGAGTACATATAATTTTGTGGACATTTTTTCCAATTTCTTTGGCCTGGTTGTTCAGATTATGTTCATTACATTACATTGGAAGCAATTTGGTGGATGTTTGGTTGGTTTAGTAGTGTTATTTTGCATCGTACTCTCACTGTCTCTTGAGAGTACTGATGATTTTGTTTTTTCTAGTTTCTTTGCTTTGGTTGTTTGTTCATTACATTCATCGGAAACAATTTGGTGGTTGTTTGGTTGGTTTAGTAGTGTTATTTTGCATCTGTACTCTCTGTATTCTCTTGAGAGTATGGATAATTTTGTGGACATTTTTTCTATTTATTTGGCGTGGTTGTTCAGACTATGTTCATTAACTGACTTTTCATTTTGAAGTTTACAATGTCTGGGAAAAGGATAACTTGAGATGCGGGCCTACCATTAGAGCGTGTTTGATAATATTGTAATGATTCTTGATGAAGTCATTGACATTTTAAAGAGGCTTCATCTGCATCAATTCATTAGACTCCACGGAATTCAGCAAGACTCAATAGCCATTACCTCAATCCTATCTTGCTTGGAGATAGAGAAGCAAGCTTTCTTTCTAGGTGGGCAGTGCATTCCTTTCACCCCAGATGAAGTTGCAGTAATTGTAGGGATGCCAAATAGAGGGGTGAAGGTCTTATGGCAGAAATCCCCTTGTTGATTCGTGGACTATAAGACTATGCTTGAGCATGCGGATAGCTCGTTGCGTGGCATACAATTGTACATACATTTTCTACTATCAAATCTTTTTTTGTATATCACAACTATAGGGTGGCATCAGAATTGATTTTCTGTGATGACATAGATAAATTTGTTGAATATAGCCATCAGGCTTTCTAGTTTCTTAATTTGATGGTATTACATCAAAGATTCATACCCGAGCGGGTACATGAGTGGATCACTCTTCTTATGGTATGTTTTATATCTTGGTTATGTATTATTTGATGCATTGAAGTTAACTTACATAAATATTAATTGTAGATTTGGGGCTGAGCACATAAGCATCATGAGGCCGTCATCTCCATTTGCAAAGCCATTATCTTTGCGATGGTAAAATAAAGTTTCGGATGAAGCCTTCACTGGTTTAGGAGGACACCAGGTGACATATAATAATATCACTTAGTTCTTATAATTATGTATTTATTTATGTTATAGTCATCACATTTTCTTATATCGGTTTAACAGTCCGCCTTTCATTGAGGACATATCGAAGAGGCGGCTCCTTGAATCATTTTCCCACACTTAACATGTACATGTTGAGCGATATGATCCCATTCTAAGTCCACTGAGTTCACCCCCACTGAATCTCCATATGTCTCTCCTTGATATTCTCCCCAGTGTATCTAGCCTGCCCTCTACTACTACCCCCACAGAAGGCTTTGCGGTGGAGAGGATACTTACAGGTTTTAGGGACTTGAAAGATATAGTATCTTCTTTTCAAGCAATAATGAGAGAATGGATGGGATTGATTTGCGGGTTACTGCTATCGAGGAGGTTCTTTGGCGTGGGGTCCATCCACTATGGAGGCAACTGAGTTCTTTGCCCACATGGATATTTCCACTTGGGAAGCCCCTGAGGTAGCCTTCACTAGGGAAGCCCCTGTTGAGTCTACCATAGGGGAAGCTATTATGGAGGCCTCCAATGCACATGAAGATGCTCCGAAATTTTTAATCTTCAGCATTGAGCATGGTGTGAAAGTTCGATAAGGAAGGAAAGGCTGTTAGTTCCCCTTCACACACTACAGGAAGTCACGAAAGAATAAGTGATGTGGTGGCCTCCAAGATGAGAAGCGTGATAGAGGTATTAAGTTTTTCTTTTAAATTTGAGATAATAGAAATAGATTTCACTAAATTTTTTATAGGTTTGCAAAGATGAGCCAATAAAGGTCGATTACCCACTATCTTCTCGTTGTGGTGGAGGAGCATTAGGTATGAATCATCTCTAGATCGATCCTTAATTCATAGTGAATCTAGCTCTTCATCACTAACTTTCATCGTCAGTAATTTTGTTGCGCGAGGCACATCATTTTGTTGAGTTCTCATCCGGAATTTGTTTTAGTGATGCTCCATCTTATTGACACGTCATACGCTCGATTAGAGGACAAGTAAGTCAATCTTCAATCAACTCCTTCATACATAAAATAACCTATTTGTTTAATTAAGATCACTTTAAAATATTTATCACTTGCAGGGGTGATATATTCACTGAATATCATTATTGCGAGGCGGTCGATGAGTTCGATCAATATCTCTCGATGCACACATTGATGCCTTCTTTCTTATTGAGGGTACTCTCATCCGGGATGTCCCTATTTGTACATCTGCTTGCTTTGGGTAAGTTACCCCACAAATATGCGGTATTACAATTCAATCATTATTTATATAGATGAAAACTACAATTTATAAATGTTCTCTTCTTTTCTTAGCTATGCAAAATATGGCTACAAGGAAAAATAAAATGTTCATCCACATGTCCTTGAGTGTGTCAGGTGAGCTACTCTTACTTCAATTATAGATAATCGACCTGGACACTCCGGTTGGGCATAGGGGCTGGTATTTTATGACTCATTACCAAAACCAACCCATAAGGCCATTCTTCCAGATTGTAAGAGTTATTTTCAATTTGGTTTTAAAATTTTTTTTACCTCTTATTATACTTCTTGCTATTCAGATCAAATTACTTGTTGAAAATATTGACAAGTCTTTTGTGAGCGATCACAAAATGGCCAAATCAAATGGTGAGTGGGTCAAGATAAGTGTTGACTGCGGATGTTTGTCTGTACATGGAAACAATTAAATCCCACTTAAGCGGGCGACCACCAAGATTGGCCTAAGAAGATGAATTGCTTTATAGTTATACTATCTTTTTTGTTTGGGAATGAAAAAGCCAAGCTAACTACATTTAAAGTTTGATAAGTAGGAAATAATTGCAGGTATTTCATTTTTTTTTCAATATTATTGGAGAACACAGTTGGTTGATAAGTGGAAAATATTATTTTTTCAATATTATGCGATTTGGATTTTTATTCATCTGTACTCTCTGTGTTGTTTATGCTATCTGTATACTCTATTTTCTATTTTTTTTAATTTTTTTCCCATTTCCACTTTTTTGTTTGGATGAGAGAATTGTTCACTATAATTAAAAGTTGGATGCTCTAGGTTGCCTTTTATGAGTTTTTTGGAGTTTGCATGTTTATCTATCTCTGTGTCTACTTTATCTCTTTCTGTCTTTACTCTCTCTGTACTCTATACTCTCTATTTTCTGCTCTTTGTACTCTCTTCTCTCACTTTAGAATTTATATATATTTTAAATTTCAAATGAAAAGGTGAATAAAATTTACTTCTCTGATTGGTTGGTGGTGTATGATTACTTATATATATATATATATATATATATATATATATATATATATATATATATATATCTCATGTAACTCAAATGATAAATATGTCTATTTTAACACTTTTAATAAAAAATTTAGATGACAATATTACCAAAAAATTATTTTGATATGAGAATATAAAAGTTTATTGAATTGATGTATTATATTTTTTAAAATAAAATCAATAGTTTGATTTATCCTATCTTAAAATTTTTTTATCATAGTTTAGAGAGTAACCTCAAAATGAAAAACATGATACATATTAAATAGATGAGACTAATTTTATCATTCTATGATTGTTTTTTCATGTTTATCTCTTAACATAAATAAAATATTCATGAATCATATGCATATTATAACTATATTATTTATCTAATAGTTTATATTTATCTTTTAAAATTAGTTAAATTATACTTTTTTGAATTAAAGATAGTGAAATAAAAATATAAATAATAAAATTAGCCACACATGTACAAAATATATTGATGATGACTTACCAATGTATTTTCATAATAAATAATAAAATTATTACTTATATATTTGAAGATGATGAATTTTTCAAATAATGTAATACGAAAGTGTCATCAATTAAATTAATATCATTGATAAATTTATAAATAATTACTAACTAATATGACTAATATAATCTCATCACGATTTTTTTCTTCTTCATAAAATGTAGAGTACTTTATAGAGTACATATATCAAACTATGTAATGCCTCAATGAAATCGTCATTCTCATAAGCAAGGTAGACTCATCAATCAAATAGCAATTTGGTAAAATATGAGAGATTTAGTTGCCCGCATCTAAGTATTACATAATAGTACATTTTGATAAAACTAAAAGAAGAAAGTCATCGACAAAGAAATGATTACCTGATGGAGCATGAGAAGGTCATCTAATGAACTCAAGCGTCTTCTAAGAATCCGTAGGTGAGGCTGTGCTTAAGTAAAGAAAGTCATCTTGGAGACTCTAAAGCTTTGCGAAATGATTGCAAGTCGAAGAACACATAACTAAATGATATCATGCATTGAAATATTTTCTGTAATAATATCCATCATCAACTTAGTGTACCCTTGACTAGCGATTATTGAGCTCGAGTTGAATTCGAGGTAGAACATCGTATCGGTTAATGATTTTTAACGACATCGATGTGTCTATTATGTACCTCGAAAAACACTCGGCATAACGAAAGGTGTTGCAAGGGGTGAAACACGTTCAACACTATCAGTTTGAACTTTGGTTTCTGTAACAACAAAAATATGATGGTTTGAAGATTAGCAGCAATATTTTAAATACTACAAATTAAGAGGCAAATAGAGAATTACTCTTGGCTTTCTTGGATCTCTCCCAATATCCCTTAAGCCTTGCGTTGGAAACACCACGTTGCTTTCGGATCCTTCAAGATGTCTTTTCCCTTGTCTCTATGACTTCTTCTTCTTAGGCTCATCTGGAAGAGAATTCCACTTAGTATAGAGTCGACATCATTGTATAGTTTTTTTAAGGATTGAAGCATATAGTCCTCAGCTCTATTATTACCACGTACGACACTTATTTGATATGCATATCGATTAACGTGGTTAGAAAAATAATGCCGTAGCATTTCCATCGTGCCTTCCACATCTCTTAATTTTCTATACACTATCGATGTAAATATCCCTCTTTGCTCTAGACCATCGCATGAGAAGATACTTATCGGAATGTACTACATCTTCCCAGAACTCGATACAATGGGCACAAAGTAATCCCATCATTTCAAATTTCTTACAAGTACAAGTTACATCTAGGGTAGTCCCATCGAAATGGACAGTCCATGTTTTGGATGAATTTTTATTCTCTAAGTTTCTCACCAAATACTCCATGGTACGTCATCGACCGATTCTTGATAGGCCTCCAACTCCATGCAAAATTCTTCCTCAAACATAATATGACTTTCTTGTATAAATATAGCTTGTTTTAGAATTGGGGGTCTTAACAAGAACAATCGATGGCTACACTTGAAGTCTTCATCATGTTCATTCCAGTGCCATGTCTCCATAACCTTCTCCAACCCCAAGAAATAATCTGTGAGCAAACTTGTTGGTTTAGAGATTTCGTGACATATATTGTTCATTGACTCACTACGTTGTTGACAAGATGCCCATGCAGAATGAGTCTTTCTTTGAATGCGGTGGACCACTTGGATCTAATTTTATAAAGCTAAGGATGATCATGCAAATTGCCTTCTTCTAGCATGGCACCAAGCTTCTTCAAACTCTTCCTCACGAGTCACATTTGCTGCATGCATAAAATAGCCCTTGTACCCTCTTATTACTTATTAAAGCGGTGAACCTTGGAAGGAACTTTCTTGAAATATGCCATTGGCTATGATGAGTATCAGTAATACAATTTTGATAGCTCTGTGCTGATCTTGATCGTGAATATTATTGTAGGATGCACGTCACTCATCAAAGAAATGTCGGAATAGCCATGAGAATGACTCAATCGTCTCTTAAAAAGGCTACTCCAAATAACACATTTTGTCGGTGATGATTCACTCCAACAAGAGCGGCACAAACAAGATTATATTTATTGAGTCGATAGCTTGAATCAAAAATTATCACATCACCAAAATAGTCATATTCTATCTAGACATGCCATTGCTTCAAAAAACAACTTACTAAATCGACTCATCAACTTGTACATCCATGCAAACATCCGTCCATTTGCTTGCCTTTTCTTGAACAACTATATTAATGCATTCTTATCACCATTCGAATCCTCGATCTTTTCTCTTTCTAAATAAAATTGAAAGCATCTCTTTTTTATGAATCAATATTCTCTGCACCAACCTCCTCACTTAGATAGGCGAATGCATGGGTTGCTCTAATTCGCCTCTCATTGTCTTCAACACGAAGCCTTTTCATCGCTAATGCATCATGTGATCGAGAAGATGTAGGTCGGAGCTTTGCCATGAATGATTATGACTTTATATATTTTTTAACCATCCGGTTCCCAAATCAGCGAGAATCTAATCATGGTAGACAAGCCATCCTTGTATCGTTTTCTAAATTTTGCTAAGCCATTTAGTGATTTCTTGACCTACTTTTGCACATAAAAATCTTTTGATTTCAATTTCTTGGAGTTTGGCCAATAACTAGGTCCTTTTGAACCAAGCCGGTTTGATGTGCGTAGTCTGATATGCATCCTCTTTTTTTTCGAATAGTGGTGCCGAGTTTCTCAAATTTGGTTCATTAGACATCCACTTGTCATCATCGCTCATTGATTCATTCGCCAGACTCCACATAAATGTGACATGTAAAATAGCTTTATAAATAAACATATTCCCTCCAAACAGGCCAAAGAAAGGGAAAAAATGAGCTAAATCTGAGTAGGATGCAAAATCATCCAAAAAATCCCACCAAATTGCTTCCAATGTAATGTAATGAACATAATTTGAACAACCAAAAGCTGGAAAAAATGTCCACAAAATCATCAGACTCTCAGAGTACTGAGAGTCTGAATGCAAAATAACAAAAAAACCAACAAACATCCTCCAATAAAAAGAAATCATCATAGAAATATAATTATATGTTACCCATGAGTGAGAGTACAGTATAGAGTACAGAGGAATCTGAGAGAGAGTACAGAGCACTTCTTCTGTGGGCTTCTTTTTTTATATTTTTACCTTCAATATGCTCTTTAAGGGCTCCTGGAAGTGCTAACCTGAGATAGCACATTCCACCTATGACCTCCCCTCTGTTTGGCATCCCTATTATCACTGCAACTTCATCGGGGGTGATGCTCTTTAAGGCTTCTTTTGCTTTCTGTATGCTTCTTTTGCTTTGTATTTTTTACCTTCAAGATGCTCTTTAAGGGCTTCCTCACTGGAAGTCTTGACCAAGATAACATTACCTCTATTCCATGACCTTCTCCCTCTTTGGTATCCTATAATTCAACTTCATGGGTGAAAGGAATGCCTCCAAAGAAAGCTTGCTTCTCATGTCCCAACAAGACGATTGAGGTCATGGTATTGAGTCTTGAATTTTGTGGAGTCTAATGAATTGATACAGATGAAGCCTCATAAAATGTCAATGACTTCATTAATAAAGTCTTTGCGTGGAATGTCTGAGAGTACAAATGCAAAAAATCCCTAGGCCAAATTGCTTCCAAGAATGTACTCTCAACAACTAGGCCAAAAGCTGGGCAACATGACCAAAATCATGTACTCTCGAGAGTATAGAAATGATCTGAGAAAATCTAACAAATCAAACCACCAAATTATGCCTAATGAACATATTTCCTAACAGCCAAAATAGACAAAAAATGACCAAAATGCTACCCTCGAGGTATAGAGTCTGAGAGTATAGAGAATCTGAGAGAGTACAGAGTAGTAGATGAAATCTGAAAAGAATCTGAGATGTATAGAGATGAGAACATAGATCTAGATGTAATGAAATAATCTCACAGAAAGCTGGAGAAAATGACCAAAAATTAGTACTCTCTGGATGCAAAATAACACTAAAAATAATCAAACGACCTCCAAATTATTCCTATAGATTGTAATGAATATATTCTCTCCAAACAGCCAGAAGTGAAAAAATAACCAAAATGATGTACTCTTGAGTCTGAGGAGAGTATAAAAATCAAAATACTAAATCATCAAACATCCCACCAAATTGCTTCCAATATGTAATGAACATAATCAATGACAAAAAAAAATTGGAAAAATATCAAAAATCATATACTCTCGAGAGTCTGAGAGGAAAAAATAACTAAAAAACCACCAAATGACCTCCAAATTTTTTATGATGGATTGTAATAAACATATTTCTAACATGCCACCAAAGTGGAAAAAATTGCCCAAAATGCTCTATACTCTTAGAGAGGTATAGAAATAGAGATAAAATCTCCATAAAGATTAAACAAACAATCACAAAATTGCTTAATGGAATGTAATGACCATATTCTCTCCATCCAGGCAAAATAAACGCAAAATATTAAAATCATTTTATACTTTCATGAGAGTAGATGCAAAATCTCTCAAAATAAGCAAAGTCATCTTGCAAAGAACTCCAACGATTAGGAAATATACACTAAATAAAAGAATTTCAAGGAATAACACTAACAAACCGTAAAAATATTATGCTTATACAATGGTTGAGAAAAATTACCGATGAATTTTTATTTAATACATCCTCAGTTATTTCCTCAAGGTCTTCGTTCTCCATCTTCATGGTTCTTTAATAAAAAGGAAATGAGAAAATCTCTTTCTCTCTCTGAGCTTGGTTTGTAAGAAAAAAATGCACCCCTAAACCCTAAATCTAGATATATATTTCTTTTAAATTCCTCCCACACATTCCAACGATGCTTATTCTCTCGGTTTGAGCAGGCGGTAGGAGCAGGGATAAATGGCGTGTCTTAGTCATCGATCCGTTAAGCGCTAAAAAGAAAAAAACCACCATCATTGGGCAGATTAGTCCACATAAAACTGCAGTAGATCAGGATGTAATATTTTCTCCATTGTTGTGAATGAACGATGAAGCTTGTTGGGAGAAATTATAGTGAAAGGAGAAGACTATTCTTTCTTGTGGGTATAGCTAAAATAAGGAGAACACTTGAAGCGGAAACATGGGTTTCTAAATGATGACATTGAGATATAGCTATTAAATCTATGTGTTGTGTTTGATACTTATGAAATAATTCAGGTAGTGAAAAAAAATTCTTTTGTGGAAAATGAATAAATGATGAGGGAGATCAAGTTACTATTAGTCGTAGCTATATAAAAAGGAGTCTAAAATGAGATGTTGATGGGTTAATTTTAATGAATAATAAAAATATTATTATTGGTGTATAATAATAGAAAGAATACTTCAATAATATTGCTATCTAAATCACTATTGAGAGTGAATATGAAGAAAGAAGATGTTATTAGGAGAAAATTAGACGAGATTGGATTTATGAAAAAAAAAATATAGCATTAATGAGATGAAGATAAAAAATATTTAATCATGACAATGATGTGAAGAGCAATCTTGAGTTTTTCGAGATAAAAAGGGCTGCGAATCAGGAGAATCTAAGATGAACATAGAAATTAAATTGAACTCGTGAATCTCCTATGTGAGGAAGAGTTAGAGAAAATAGTTTTTGGATCTAGCAAAAAAAGACAAAGCGGATCAAAGAGAAAAAATGGAAGGATACCACTAAGGAGAAAATATTGTGTGTCGAGTAACTTAGCTTTACATGGGCGTCAATGTATACAACATGTATCTAGTATTAAAATATGGATAAAATATTATATGTGGAGTCTGGACGTAGCTTTACATGCGGAGTCCAATCGTATCACTACATGTGTTCATTATTAAAAAATACTGATTATTTGCATTTTTGCAAATGCATTACGTCGTTTAATTAGAAGATATATATTTTTCAAGCGAGTGGAGAGCATCGTTAGAATAGAATTTAATATATATATATATATATATTGATATAACACTAAAAATTCTATTTTTTGAAGCACGAATCTTGATGCGAGCAATCGATTAATCCAATCAACACTTTTCAATTGACTCTTAAACATTTAAGTGTTTATAGTCAAATCGGCGTCTTAATGATCTAGCCCGAATTTATAATTCATTTGAGCATTCAAATATACATCAAATGATTAAAGGAATCATTTGGTCCGATGAGTGTTTGGTTTGCATGTATTTCTGAAGCGTTTTCTAATCTATAAATAGTCCCTCTTGAAGAAGAAAGAAGAAAGCTTGAAAATCCTAATGTGCCACTATTAAATTGTTCAAATTCCATAGATAAATTGTAATGTTGATCTTTTAAATCACGCAAGATCATGAACATACCATTTTTATACCATTTAGGAGGTTGATCTGACAATAGCCAAGATCATTTACCATCAATCATCATTGTCATCAACCAGATCACCGATCACCATCGCGAAATGCGGTCATCAGCATCATCGGCCTCTAGATCATCACCATGCGTACCGAATATTTATATTGTTCACCATCATCAACTACTCTTCTATCACATCCCAAGTGGCTATATGGTTTTTGTTGCTTTGATTAGGATTATTTCGAATAAATATCTGATTATGTAATCCGTTATCGGAAAATTTTGTACTTTGAAAGATACATAGTGGAAGATTTTCTTTTATATAGTTTTTTCCTCTTTTGAGATTTTTTATAAAAATTAGTTTTCTTATTAATTCTTCAAATATTTCTGCATTCCCACAAAATTTAAGTAAACTTTCATTAGTAATTTGGTTTTCTTATATGTGATATAATATATATATATATATATATATATATATATATATATATATATATATATATATATATAACATAATATATATATTTTTTAGCAAACCGAGCTCGAGAAAGAAATGAAAAATATCATTTCATTTTTGAAGAGCTGAAGATGGAGAATGGGAGTTACAACTCGATGATATTGCGACCAATTTAGTTGATGATATATTAAATAAAAATACATCGATAAATTTTTTTAACCGTTGTATATGTACAATTTTTTTATGGTTTGTTAGTGATAATCATTGAAATTATTTTATTTGGGTATATTTCCTACACTGTTTGGAATTCTTTGCAAGAGGACTTCGATTATTTTAGGAAGTGTTTTGCATGGGTACTTTTTGTACTCTCATGAGTCGACCAATCTATATTATTTTTCGATTTCCCTTTTGTTTGAATATGTTTATTACATTCCATTAGAAGCAATTTGGAGGATTAGTTAATTTTTTTAGGAGGTTTGCCTCATACTCTGTGAGAGTGAGTTTCTCAATTTTTTCTAATTTATTTGGCCTATTTGGACATAATATTTTAATAAGATTCCATTAGTAGCAATTTGGAGACTATTTAGTTAGTTTTTATGAGAGTTTTACATATGTACTCTTTATACTCTCATTAGAGTACATAGCATTTTTGTGATATTTTTCCACTTTCTCTGGCCTATTAAGAGAAAATATGTTCATTACATCCCATTATAAGCAATTTGGAGGCTATTTGGTTAGTTTTTATGAAAGTTTTGCATCTGTACTCTCTGAGAGTATAGAACATTTTCTGATTCTTTTTCTAGTTTCTTTTGGCTTTATATGTTCATTACATTTCATGAAGTAATTTGGGCTTGTTGGTTAGTTTTAGGGGAGTTTGCATCGTACTCATGAGTCTGATTATTCTCATTCTTTTCCACTTTATTTGGCCTTTTTTAAGGAAATATATTCATTACATTCCATTAAGAAAAATTTGGAGGCCGATTTGTTAGTTTTTATGTGAGTTTTGCATATGTGCTCTCTATACTCTCATGGGAGTACAGAGCATTTTCTCATATTTTTTCACTTTATTTGACCTGTTTGGAGAGAATATGTTCATTACATTCCATTGAAAGTAATTTGGAGGCTTATTAGTTGGTTTTTAGGAGAGTTTTGCATCTGTACTCTTTGTACTTTATTGAGAGTACATAGCATTTTTGCTCATTTCTTTCTACTTTGTTTTGCCTGTTTGGAGGGAATGTATTCATTAATTCCCATTAGAAGTAATTTGGAGGTTGTTTGCTGTTTGATTAGTTTTTAGGTGTAATTTGTATATGTACTCTCTATACTCTCATGAGAGTACAGAGCATTTTGCTCATTTTTTTCAATTTCTTTGGCCGATTTGGAGAGAATATGTTCATTACATTCCATTGAAAGTAATTTGGAGGCTTATTGGTTAGTTTTTAGGAGATTTTGCATATGTCTGCTCATGAGAGAACAGCATTTTAAACTTTTTTAGATTTCTTTGGCTTTGTTTGGAGGAAATATGTTCATTACATTCCATTAGGAATAACTTGGAGGCTGATTTGTTGATTTTTAGGAGAGTTTTGCATCTTTACTCTCTGTACTCTCATGAGAGTATAGAATATTTTGCTCATTTTTTTTCAGTTTCTTTGGCCTGTTTGGAGAGAATTATTCATTACATTCTATTGGAAGCAATTTGGAGGCTTATTGGTTGGTTTTTAGGAAAGTTTTGTATTTATACTCTCTGTACTCTCATGAGAGTTTATACCATTTTTTTCATTTTTTTCTAATTTTTTATATCTGTTTGGAGGAAATATGTTCATTACATTCTATTTGAAGCAATTTAGATGTTTGGTTATTTTAGGGTGATTACTCTCTATACTCTCATGAGGTATATTATTTTTTTCAATTTTTTAGCTTTGTTTGGAGAAAATATGTTTATTACATTCCATTGGAAGCAATTTAGAGGCTTATTGGTTAGTTTTTAGGGGAGTTTTGCATCTGTACTCTCTGTACTCTCATGAGAGTACAGAGTTTTTTCTCTTTTTTTTTCCACTTTATTTGGCCTTTTTTAAGGAAATATGTTCATTACATTTCATTAAGAAAAATTTGGAGGCTGATTTGTTTGTTTTTATGTGAGTTTTGCATCTGTACTCTCTATACTCTCATGGGAGTACAGAGCATTTTCTCATATTTTTTCACTTTATTTGACCTGTTTGGAGAGAATATGTTCATTACATTCCATTGGAAGTAATTTGGAGGCTTATTAGTTAGTTTCTAGGGGAGTTTTGTATCTGTACTCTTTGTACTCTATTGAAAGTACATAGCATTTTTGCTCATTTCTTTCTACTTTGTTTTGCCTGTTTGGAGGGAATATGTTCATTAATTCCCATTAGAAGTAATTTGGAGGCTGTTTGATTAGTTTTTAGGTGTAATTTGTATATGTACTCTCTGTACTCTTTGTACTCTCATGAGAGTACAGAGCATTTTGCTCATTTTTTCAATTTCTTTGGCCGATTTGGAGAGAATATGTTCATTACATTCCATTGAAAGTAATTTGGAGGCTTATTGGTTAGTTTTAAGGGAGTTTTGCATATGTACTCTCTGCACTCTCATGAGAGAACAAAGCATTTTGAACTTTTTTTCTGAGTTTCTTTGGCCTGTTTGGAGGAAATATGTTCATTACATTCGATTAGGAATAACTTAGAGGATGATTGGTTAATTTTTAGGAGAATTTTGCATCTATACTCTTTGTACTCTCATGAGAGTATAGAGCATTTTGCTCATTTTTTTCAGTTTCTTTGGCCTGTTTGGAGAGAATTGTTCATTACATTCTATTGGAAGAAATTTGGAGGCTTATTGGTTGGTTTTTAGGGGAGTTTTGTATTTATACTATCTGTACTCTCATGAGAGTGCATACCATTTTTTCATTTTCTTTCTAATTTCTTATATCTGTTTGGAGGAAATATGTTCATTACATTTTATTTGAAGCAATTTAGGCTGTTTGGTTATTTTTTAGGAGATTTGCATATACTCTATACTCTCATGAGATGAGCATTTTCATTTTTTAATTTTTTTTTGTTTGGAGAAAATATTACATTCCATTAAATTTATTATGGAAATTGCCTCTACTCTCATGAGAGTCTGAATTTTTCCCATTATTTTAAATTTAATTTTATATTAGTTATGTGAGTTTGCATTGTGGGCTCCAAAATTTGCCACCTCTTTGATGAAAAGAGTGGTTTAAAGTGTTGGTATAATTTTTTGAAGGATGGAATAGTAGATAAGAATTAGAGAATTCATCCTCATTTGGTGAGAACTTTAGATCGGTTCCGGGTTTCTATAGCAATCCCATAGTTAATTACCCTCTCAATAAGTGAGAACTTTCGATTAAAATGAAGTTAGATTGCTAAATCGTAGATATAGCATAGAGTTTCAAAATTTAATATTATGAAATTCATCATTTTAGCTTAAACCAGATGGTTGGGGGAATGATGACGTGCCCGATCTAGATCCCATGGTTTCATCATCCCGGGCAGTCACGGTCCCTAGTTTACTTAGTCAAAGGAGGTAGTCGACCCCCATAGAAGGATCCCTCCAAACACATGGGTTATGTCATCCAAGAAATCCTGTAGGCACGGGGTGGTGTTTGTCTGGAGATAAGCGTAAGTCTAACTTAGCTCATGGGGTTGTTTGCCCCATCAGTATACCTATGATTCACTCAAAGGCGGCTATTGGGAATACAGTATGGTATGATCGTAATATAATGGGCGGAGCCAAACCAATCAAGGACTCTTTAGCGCTTCATCAGGGAGAATCTTGTCCGTGTGAGGAGGACCTGATTACGTCACTCAAGAGATTAATTGAGAGTGAACATAGTAGAACACTTGATTTGACATTGACTTCTTTATGTGCTGGAGTTTTCTTAATTTGTCAACCCCCCGATAAACAGTTGTGGAAGGTGGATAGATTGAGTTCGGTTTAAGTTAATATTGATAGAGTTTTATTTGAGCAGTTTCAGATTGATATTTGAAAATTGATTTGAAAAATTGATTAATTTGAATATGTTTAAGAGCTTTAGATCCTATCAACTCTGTTTAGCTACTAACAAAGGATTAGATCTACGTCAGAATCGATTTCTCGATATTTTGAAACCTTTTATAGGTTTTAGGTTTTGTTAATCATGACCCGATCTAGAATTCAAGATAACTTTAGATTGATATTTGAAAAATGATTTGAAAAATTGATTAATTTGAATATGTTTAAGAGATTTAGATCTGTATTATTTAAAATAGAGATTAGATCTACTATCACCTGACAAAATCAATTTTTCAGATATTTTACTAATTTAAAACTCTTGTTATAAGTTTTTATGTTTTGTTAACCCAGACCTAGTCCTAAGACTAAATCAAAGTAACCCAACATCCTCTTTTGAATTTTTTAGCATATGTGAAGCTTCATTTGTTGTATAGTAATTTTAGGTAATTTTATGTTTGAATAATTTGAATATGTCTAAAGCTTTAGATCTGTCAACTCTGTTTAGGCTAACAGATTAGATCTACTTTGAAACTCTTATTATATATTTTAAGTTTTGTTAACTTTATCTTGCCAAATAGAGCGATACAGATCTTGGGCATTTGATTGTAGTGTCGGGGCATCTGAGTGTATATAGATTACTTATTTATCTAAGGAGACAATCTTAAGTCTACCTTGTGAGGCTATTTGCAATACCATGATTCACTACTCAAAGGAGAGCCGGGAGCCAGACTACGATCGTGATATAATATAATGGAGTCGACGACAAACCACATCGAGGACTCTAGCAATGCTTCATCCAGAAACTCTTGACCAAGCATGATTGAGGAATGCCATGTCTTTACTAGCAAGAGATTGATTGAGAGTGAGCATAGTAGAACACACTTTGACATTGGCTCCTTTGTGAAAGTTTTCTTAGTTTGTCACCCCAAATAATTATGGAAGGTGGAAGATTGAGTTTGATTTAAGTTTTTTAAGTTTCATTTAACATTTTGATTGATATTCAATTTGAGTTAATTTGATTAATTTGGATATATTTAAGAGCTCAAAATTATCTGTTTCTACTAATAGAAGATTAGATCTCACTTGTGACAAAAGTTTCTGATATTTCACTAATTTGAAACTCTTATTATAGATTTTAGGTTTTGTTAACCCGGACTCAGTCCTAAGACTAAACCGGGAAGCCACCCGTATAACATCTTCAGACACTTGAATTTAAGCATTCAACATAGTGTTAGGGCACATGCGGGTGTTTATAGCTTAGTTATTTATCTAAGGAGACAATCTTAAGTCTACTTTAGGCGTGAGAGCTATTTTATGTATCAAGTATACCCATGATTCTCAGGCGAGCCATTGGGAGCATCTGACTGCTGTGATCATAATATAATGATGGCTCCACCGTCGAGGACTCGGGTAAACTTCATCTCATTAGCTTGGCCAAGTCCGTGTCGGAGGACATGTGCCACATCTTTTTGAGATTATGAGTGAACATATAATAGTTGATTTGATATTGGCTCTTTTATGAGCTAGAGTTTGCTTAATTTATCACCCCCGATAAATAATTATGGAAGGTGGATATATTTAGTTTGATTTAAGTTTTTAATGTTTAGATTTCATTGGAGCAATTTTTAGATTGACACTCAATTTGAGTTAATATGATTTGAAAAATTGATTAATTGGAATATGTTTAAGAGCTTTAGATCAGACTTTGTTTAGCGAGAGGATTAGATCTACTATCACCGCAGGCAATTGGTTTTCATATATTTCATTGATTTGAAACTTTTTTTATAAGTTTTTTTAGATTTTTTTAACCCGGAACCAGTCCTAAGATTAAACCAGGAAACAACCCGCGCAGCATCCTCTGACACTTGAATTTAAACATTCAACACAATATCAGGGCACATGCGGGTGTATTTGAGAATTTAGGTAATTTTATTTTTAAGTTATGAAGTTGATTTCAGATTTTTACTTAATTTGATTTGAATTATTGATTAATTTAAATATGTTTAAGAGTTTTAGATCCTATCAACTCGTTTAGCTATTAACAATTAGATCTATCACCCGACATTCTCGATATTTCAGATTTGAAACTCTTATTATAGGTTTTAGGTTTTGTTAACTTGAACCAGTCTTAAAATGGAAGCACCGAGCATCTCGGCACTTGAATTTAAGTATTAGTAGTGTGGGGCATCTTGTGTATGAAAATTTAGATAGTTTGTGTTTTATATGATGATTTGATTTTTTATTTAATTTCATTTTGCTTGAGACGCTTTGATTAAAATTTGCACTTGAAATCTCTATGTCCGAGCACATGCAGGTATTTATTGCTTAGCTAATTTCATCTAATTAATGGAATCATTGATTTTGAAAATCACAATTAGAATGAAATCCCTCAATTTTTGATTAAAGGAGGCCCTATGATTTTTGTAGATTTTGATTTAGTATGCGCTTACATTATTGCTTGCCAGTTGAGTCGGTGGTGAAAGCATTTTGGTTTAGATTCCAAAATACAGTTTAATTTGTTGTATTAAAGAAGATTTATTCCTTAGATTAGCTATCATTTTCCCCTCTTTTTTTGTTTTACTTTTGAGTTTTTTGTATGTCATTTTCTCTCCCCTTTTTTTTTAAGTCAAAATTGATATTTCGACCTCGATCATCCCTACTACATCGAGTGTTTTGACTACCCATGTCGTGATGAGCATGATGGTATTTTTGAGCACCTCTACCTTAATCACTCGTTTCGATGAGCATAACGAGGCATTTAATCACCTACATAAAAGCAAACATATATGCAATTGTCCAAATTTTTGCAGTATTTCGGTTTTTTCGTAGCGTATACATCGAAACTATTTTGGTTTTGATATCACGATGGTAGCGGCGATGTTTCTGACATAGCCATCTTCATACCTATGCCACGATGGGTATTGCGTCTTAAAACCCGAGAAAAAATGCAAGCATATATATATATATATATATATATATATATATATATATATATATATATATATGATATAGCTCTCAAAATATGACTAGTCAAACAAATCTTGATGTCGGCGATATGATTTTGAGTCAAATCGAGATCAAGCACTTAAAATATCATTGGAATCTTTGGGACATCAATTAAATCCCAAAGCGGCTCTCAAATATGGGGTGTTTATAATAAATCGGCGTCTCAGGATCTAATGAGCCGATCTCATAATTGACTTCATTTGGGCATCAAATGCTCAAAAGACATCAAATGATCAAAGGAATCATCAGCCGTCCGTCGATGGTATGGGCCTCATGAATTTCAAGAATGCCCCTCCTCCCATCTATAAATGTCTTCATTCCTCACATGAAGGGGGGCCAAGTGAGCCAAGTGAAAAAGGGAAGTGAAGTGAAGTGAAGAAGAGGAGCCATTTGGCCTAATCTCACCGTCGGCCTCACTCTGATCCTCAGTCAAGCAAGGAAGAAAGAGTCCAAGCAAGGAAGAGGAAAGTCAAGGAAGAAAGGAAGAGTGAAAAGGAAGGAGAGGAAAAGCCAGTGAGGAGGAAGAGAGAGCTCAAGCTTGAAGATCCTCCATGATCACACCCCAAGCAAGATCGCCTCTGGGCCATCAACCACCTCCGCCCCACCATGATGTCCTGCATCTCCCTTCTGAAATTATTCGTTGTTCATATTTTCCTCCCTCATACGCAATCTTGTCGGAAGACTCAGTATGAAAAGATCATAGTGGAAGCTTTTGGCTGCAGGTGGTTTTCCTCTTTTTGAGGTTTTCGTTAAAATTTTGGAGTGTCTCTTGTTGCTCTTTAATTACAATGAATGTGGCAAGAAAGCTAAACTTTCACTCTCTCTGGGTTTTCATAGCATATATATATATATATATATATATATATATATATATATATATATATATATATATATATATATATATATATATATATCTTCATTCACATATTTTCAATAGGAGGATGTCAGGTGAATTGGTTGATGAAATTGCAGTTGCAGTTCATGAAATTGTCTTGAAGAACCGGAAGAGAAACTATTTCAGATAAAAAATGCTGTTATGTTCTTGTCTTGTGATTTCTCTCGATGTCGAGTGTTGATAACTCATTAAATACTATTTGATTGCTACGCTATTCTCCATGTCATGGAAAACTCTCCTAGTATAGATGAAAACTCGGCAGTTTGCGCGAAGAGGTCTCACAGGAGTTAAAATTGAAAAACAATTGTAGTCAATTCTTAAACAAATTAGAAGAATTGAGCTACTGCACGACCTCTCATATCTTGAAAAGAAGAAAATTCTTCCATTGCCAAAGGAAGACCCTCCGCCTGCTCTAGTGCAAATTTAGAATACATGGGATGCCCTGGATTTGCCATAACATCCCTTTGATTAGTGGCGGGATGAAAGCCATCTTCTTCTCTTTAGTGATTTGCCAACATATGAGGCATCGAAAGAGTGCGGTAGGCAGAATCTTCTCGCTTCGCTGAAGATGGAAAGTATGGCGACAACCGTAAGATGACAAGTTCAAACCACGGCGAACACGTCAGGACGGCCTTCATGCTCCGAGTCCTCGCCTGGGCGGCTCTCTGGGCGACCAGCATTACAAAGATGAAAGAGGCGGACAAGCGGACCACATGATTCTCAAGAGGAAGGGAAGGTCGTTGGTTTGAGTGAAAGTATCGAGCGAGATATTGGCGGTGGAATCCCGGCAACCTCCGGCGATGAGGATCATGGGTGGATGTGTGCGATATCGTTTTTCGTTGTAGCGATGGCTCGATGACCATGCGAGGTTGCCTTATGGTGGTGAAGCGAAAAAGGCAATTTTTTTAAAATAGATGCGGTTAAAAGCGAAATTAGCTAATTGTATTGATAAAAAATTTATGAAATATGAAGCGTATTACGTCGAGCGGCGTGGCGTGCGTCTACGTGAAAAAAAGCGTCGCCCGATGGTGAAGCGTAGCTTTGTCGATTGATCGGCGGCTTAATATCATATTATTGGCGGCATTCTCGGCTTTAGGCGATCGGCCCGATTTCCGGTTTTCCTCGATTTCTTCCTCGAACTCCGCTCTTCTCGTAGAACGAGAAGTCAGGCCATACGAGCAGATCCTCAGCCCTCTCGAACTTCTCGGCCGTAGGCAGGTCTCACGTTGCATTCGTTTTTTCCACCGTTTAAATAGAAACTTTTATTTTTCCGGTATTAGCTTTGGACGTTTAACTACTTCCCTCTCTCATTTAACGTAGTTGGAAGTCAACTTTAGTGCAAGATGAATAGAATTTGTTTCCTAATACTTTTATGGAGGAGTATCGATGAGCAATTCGGTCAAGTTATGTGGGAGGTCGAAATCAAATGGATTAAGGTTACACATGCGGCATTGAAGCAACGAATTATGAAGCTTGCACATCGATCAGTGCTATCTTGAGTGGTTATCCGGTGAGTAGCGGATTTATAGCGTCTGTCATATCGGCGATGGCGTTTGTGAGTTACACTTCGAAGCTTCCGTCGATGTTGGTGTTGTATGTCGAAGTGGAAGATGTTATGCATCCACATCGGTGATCCGGTAGTAAGGTCGATGATATACAAGAATCTGGATTTCATCGCACGGAACATCAGGGATACAACGCGGCTTCGATGAGTTTATTCCAGTAGTTTATTGTCATAATTTATCGATTAAACTTGTAACAATTAATATGATAATTAGTTCTGAACTTTTAAGTTATGTGGCGGTGATGATCTTTGTCTACCGTTGGATGAACCGTATGTGCACGAAGTCTTTGCGGTTGGAGATGAGTATCGGTATGAGTAGTGGGTCAAGTAGTGAGTCGGCGGGGTATTAGTGATGATGGCTGGGGTTGGGTTAGAAACCACTTGTACGAGAATATACGATCTCATACTGGCGAAATCACTCATTTACTATTGTGATGAGAGTCAAATGTTGTCCACAAGCAGTATGTCGGGATGTGTAAAACTACGCGGCATGGGACAACGATGTTTACTGGCTTTGACCCATCGTGGCTCTAAATGATGAAATTGAAATTCCAAATGACATTCCGAAGGTATGTGTTTTAATGCGAGTTTGCAATTTGCTTTGTCGGGTGGTCCATAGTAAATAATGTACAATTAGAGCAGTTGTGGTTTTTTGTGTACGCATGATATGTTGCGTGGTGTCTAGTAGGCGTGATTTATGCATAATATCGATAAACATCGGGTCTCTTGCGTGGATGCAAAGAGATTTTTTGAAAAGGCGCGTAGGCATTGTTTCGTCATTTCGCGTGAGAATTTTAAAAAGTCGTCAGGAATTCGATGTTGAGTTTGTATGCCAAAAGATGTACATGGCGGGTAATCGATGATGTTAAATCAATTCAACCATTTGATGCGGGGCATTAAAATGTGAGCGAAGAAGCATCTGATTGGCTTGTAGCGTGACCGTAAAATGGTCACTTGTGCGATGGTGGTATGCGTTATGGGACAATGACACGAATGCATCTAAGTGCTTTACGTTTGCGAAGACGCGTGATTTACCAATTCGGGGTTTAATCGCTTTTCTACTATAACTTAGTAGCTTTGTTCATGAAGCGATTATCCTTCTTTGAGGAAGTAAACTTGTCTATTTATACGAGAGGTTCTCCACACTTATCGTCTTGAAAGGGAGGCTAGGCATTTCCAGAACAGAATATAAACCCACATGAGATGCAAGTTTTGATAGGTCGGGTTCGTTGAGTTGATTTATTAGATAATGGCACGTGTGTTTGTAATTGTGGTAGAAATCATATATCATTGTCCATGCCCACATGTCATTGGCATTGGGATTTCAGCGGTTAAACCACCTCACATGTGTGTCCGCGATTACACTCTGCATTTGTATAAGGCGACATACATAAATGAATTTCATACTCAGGATGCTCGATTGGCCATCCTTGTGAAAGAGCTTGGATTAGTGCGTTGCGAAACTTTGTAGAAGGTCGGGTGACCACCGAGCGAATAGATTGGCTCCAATGGATGAAAAGCGGGTTCAAGTGTAACTTGTAGCATATGCAAAATATCCGGTCACTACGGTCATGTGCTTGTATTGGCGTCGGTATATTTTCCAAGGACAATGCTTGTTTTTCCCTTTCAAGATTTTACAATATTGACACTAATTTATTTGAGATTCTTTCTTTCGCGATGGTAGAGGGCCGCTTGCACTTCGTCGGTGACATATCTTTGACGTCTGAGAGGGCGGCGATAGTAATATGGTGTTGGTTTTAGGACAATGTCATGCTACATTTTATTTTTTTGTTTTGATAACCAACTTCATAGTCATGTACAAGTTAAGCACTACGGCATAATGAACATTTGTTTATTGTCCATTTGTGAAATGAATTGGGTGATTAGTGTATGTTTATGTGCTCAAATTGAGAATTAAATGTGCCAACCGATAGGATGGAATATGCTTGCAAGGCTTAAAATGTTGTATGAAAAGAATTTGATATGATACAAAATACTAACTATTTTGTTCTTATATACTTAAATCATTATCCAAAGTCAACTCTTAAGCACAAATGCACCTTTCATTGATGAATACTCAAAGAGATGATTTTACGCGGCAGGTCAAGCGGGCCGGATTTTGGTCGCGAAGCATTGGGCTTAAGATTCACGGCAGCCGCCCGAAGCGGCAAGATCGGATATGCGGTTCGAAGCGATCGCCGGGCGGCGGCGAATCTTGGATTAACTCTTGCGAAGCGGTCGCCCGATTCGGCCAGCTTATTAGCCGATCATGATCGGCGGCGGCTCACTTCATTTGGTATGGCGATCATTAACTACAAGGAGGGTAAAAAATTTCATTTTATTGATATCTTTGGCGGGTAATATCACAAAAAACTTTCTTTGAGTAGATTATCTCGAATTTCTTGGCGTAATTAAACACAGTTAAAGTTTAGACTTTTGGTTAAACATTTTCTATTTTGCCATCTTTCTTCTTCATACCTCATGGGGTACTATTCAGTGAAACAATCTTTTGGAAGAATATCAACAAAGGACTTTAATAGTTGATACTTTAATCTTTGGGCTATTTTCCTACATGTAAGATATTAAAGAAATATTTATAATTGACTTATTTGGATTGTTGACTTAAATAGGCTACTAAATCAATAACGCATATCATAATCACCAACGATGAGTATTTTAAGTAAATACATTAGCTTCTATGTACATAAAAAAATTTAGAAACAAAACTTATAAACATTTATTATGTCATAATCAAGGTTAACATGTACATGACTATGTCGTTTGTAATGAATCGAAAGGCAAATGTAATGCGACACTTTTCAGCCTACCCATTAGACAATCCTTCCCGTTGTCCGCGTGCGTGATTGCACCACTCGGGTGTCTTGGTCGGCGCCGCGAGATGGGCGATCCGCGTAGGTGATCGCGGCCCTCAGAACAACATCCGCACATCGACATATCATCCTGTGATGTGAATATAGGTGGCTGCGAGTCGTACGACGGCTGATATGTACGGTCTGGATCGTCAATGGCTGGATCGGTTATCGTAGAAAGGAACCTTCGGCGTCTGAAGAAGGACACGGATCGTGGATGTAGATGGACCGGCTCAGTCATCTTTGTGCGACACCCTCGTGACCGATCCGTAATATGTGTCTTTATATGTACCGTGATCAAGGTCTCTGCATATCACCGTATCTATCGACACATGTAAGTGGTGATCATCGACAACCAGAAATATGGTGAAATATGTCAGCGTCTTGCTGATATGGTCGCTATGCAAAAAAAAAAGGTATGTTAAATTATCACTTTAAAAATATTGAATATTTCTATATATCATAACTTACATAAAGGCCTCCCGGTGCTCTGGCGTAGTATGTGGTAGGTGGATCTATGGGCGATAAGTACAAAGAAGCCCGAACCAAGCGTGTATTGTGATAGCGGTATTTACGTCGACCTCATCCCAACCCATCGGAGGCAATCCGACTCTCCCAAAAGCTATGTATGGTGGTACTCAACCCGGTCGACATCTGCTTACCATCGACCCTTTTGAAACTAGGGTCAGCAGCTACATCACTCGAGTAAGGCCAAGCGGCGACACTCTGTGCGGTAAATACCACTCAACCCTCTTCCGGTGATAAGAGGGACTCGTCTTGCTATATGTCGAGCCTGAGCACACAGATAGATTTGCTCGATCGCTCATTATGCGGCTCCCAGGATCACCTACATATGATAAAGTATGTTAAAACATAATGTAAATAATAGTATTAAGGCTACAATGTTAAATCAGATTCAACTGTGTGTCATAACCATCTAGCTCGTTCTGTTCCTGCAACATTAAAAACATTGTTGCATTGCACTTTTCCATGTCATTCACCACGAGCAGTTTAAACATTATAAGGGTCCATAATTTGAAATTCAGGCTAACAACATCGCACTTCAAACCAACGCTCAAAGAAGCTTTCGCAGTGATACGATCATGTAAAGTCGGCCTACCTGGTTTAATATGCTCCAAGCCCAACCGGGTAGGCAAACCGCCTATGTTGGCCCCTGTGGGTCTAATCGACTGCGGCAACTCTCTATATGGGATGAGCCAAGACCGCCCACCTATAGACATCATGCTAAAATCATCCGTGATCCTCCAAGAGTAAGATCAGGTGGACCTCAACTGCATCGATCGCAATAAGAAATGCCAATCGTAAATAAAATATAAGCTGACGGTCTAAGAAGTCATCTCAGGCTCATCATATGACTCTCAGAAAGTCCACCTGTTACCTGGCATGCATGTACATGCATGTGCCTGGCCCATCCTGAATGTCGCCCTGATATTCGGATAGACCGGGTCATGATACATCACGTCAGGTAATGGGTGTCGTCCTAACAAATCATCGCAGCAATCAGGCCAAGTGTCCCATCTCTTCCCCTCGCCAATCACAATCGGGCCTATGATAGGTGGTCCATCAATCCGTAGACCTAGAATCATCGCCACGCCCCGAGCTTACGTCCATCTCACCTACAACAGGTGGAAGGTATTGGTCCGGTGGAGACCATCTCTCAACCAAGGCTGTAAGCAACCGATGATCCAAATGGATGAAGAATGTAAAAGCGTGCCCACCGATCTAGCCGATGAATCTCATGTAATGGCCACTCCTTCAAAGATAAGCAAATGTGATGCGCCTCAGTGCTCAAAAGAAAAAGTTAGTGTCCCAAATAAAAGGTAAGCAAAACACATTCTCGCAAAATAACAAATTCACTTACAAGATCGTGGTGATGCCGATGTCGCCCCACGGGAGGCAATACTAGATGAACCTCGAAGGTGCCCTCCCAATGGTGGGTCGCCTCCTAACGCCTACGCCGCCGACGCCTACCGGCATGCGTTCTCCTCGCCATCGACTGCCAAAAAAAAGTAGAAGATTATTGTTTACAATTACCGCTACATACTGCAAATTATGATAAATAATGGATCAACAGCTAAATAAAAGCGGGAAATTAATCTTAAGATAATGAGTGGGAAATCCACATAGACAAGTGCTTTTTTTGAAGAATAATTCACTACATGAGAAGTATCAACAATCTTATAAATTACAAATAAATTATTAATAAAATGAACTACTTAAAAAAAAGGATTACTAGATTTGGTAGGATAATTTTAAAACTATAATTTTCATTTTCACAAAAAATAGTTTGAAAACTGGTCTCATTATCCATTGATTCATCATCAAAAAAGTTTTCATCAATAGATTTAGGAGAAGATCCCATTTGATAAGAAGACAAATCCTTATTAAACGCTAATTATCACTAAGCCGGTAAAAAATAATATTCCAAATTTTATTAAGTTTGCCAGATATCAAGATCCATAATCTGCTTATAATATAACAAGATTTTCTTTTAAATAAAAAAATCATCTAGATTTCTGCAAATTTTCAGGAAACTAATACATAAATTTGCAAATTTGGAATAATACAAATAATAGTCCATTACTCAAAATACTTCAACAATAATTTCACTACAAGCTTATCACTACAACTTACATTACATTGAGGACACCATTCAAAAAATTAGGAACAACATTAAAACACCAATAATATCATTCATAACACCATTACTATTTTCTTTTAAAGCTTTTTCTTTTATCATAGTTTTATATTATACAAGAAACTTTAGTAGGATAATTTTAGTAGGATAATTTTAGTAGAATAAGTTTCTTGTATCATAAAAGTTTCAAGGTTATACCTATGCAACATCACCTAACAAAACTGAAATGCAAAAGAAATAAGAAATCCAAATGTAGAAAATGACATTTCAAAATGGTAGAGACAAAGAAGCATATTTGATATTTGTGTTCGTAAGCATTATAAAATAAGAATAATATCAACTCCCCAAACAATGGCATGAATGTGGAACTTAAACTTATGCTATATGTTGAAATCTTTAACATGTTCTCTCGACTTAGTGCGCAACGAGATCGAGTGATATAATAGTAAAAATACCTAGAAGAAGTCGGTGAAACGGTGGAAAAAAATGCAGGTGAGACCTCGGGCCGAAGTTCGAGGGCTGAGGACTGCTCTGGGCGACTCTTTTCCGCTCCTACGAGAGAGGAGTTCGAGGAAGAAATCGAGAAAACCGAGCTAGGGCCGATGAGGCCGATCGCCCAAAAGTAATGACGTCGCCCAATTGAGTTCGATCGGCCGGTCAGCCCAAGAAGCTCATGGGCTGAAGCCGGCTATCGCTATTTCACGCAGACCACGCCACGCCTCCGATGGAGCGTAGCCGCCAATCGCATTCCTATTCTTAAATTTTTTTTATCAATACTCAATTAGCTAATTTGGTTTTAACCGTCTATTTTAAAAAATTGCCAACCCAAAACAGGGAGGGAATAGAGAGAGAGCCATGCAGAGAGCGTAGTTTTTTTTGCCTTTTTTTCTTGCTTTTCTTTTGGAGTTGCCGAAGCGGTAGTAGTTGCGCTGCGTGTGGTAGAACGAGTTTGAATGAAAGCGGAGCATCGCATGTTAACTGTGGAGGTGAGGAGGAGCCGGTTGCACGGTTTGAGTTATCGAAGATTAATAGATTTTTTTTTCTTAATTAATTTTTCAAATATTAATCAATTTTAAAATGAATTTTATGTTGACATTAGCATATGGTCAATATATATGTTGATTCAAGATTATTTCGATGTTCCGAATACAACGGCGTAGTCCGTTTCGTGATCAGAGGCCGTTTGATTTAAGTCGGCGCCAAATTGAGTCAATTCGCTAAAAATGCGCGTCGCCGCTTTCAACCGCTCGATTTTTGCGCAGATTGGTCTGAATTGAGTGCAAACAGTCTCATTTGATAGATGTCTGTATTTTGAAGCTAATGGCATGATCAATTTCACGAACGAAGGTTATTTGACTTGTGTCGGTGCCTACTGACCTCGATATGCGTAAAACATATTGAATGACCATCGCTTGATCATTGATCTGTATTTATATCCTAACCAATTTTGATATTCTGAACGTGATGGCAAAGTTAGTTCATCGATCGGAGGTCCTTTGGATTAATTTTGACGACGTCTAGTGCATTTTCGCCTCGATTTGTGCACAACCACTTCAAATCATTCAACATTTGCACAGACTCATCCAATTGAGCGCGGAAAGTCTCATTTGATAGTTTTCAATGTTTTAAAGCTAACGACATGATCAATTTCATGAACTGAGATCGGTCGGACATCGTCGCAGCTTCTCAACTCCGATATGCATGTCGACACAATGTTAGCTCAAGCGCTTAATCGATTGATCATTAGATTTTGCAATATCTATATTATGATCAATTTCAATATTCTGAATGCAATGGGGAAGTTTGTTCATCGATTGGAGGTCATTTCAACCATTTTTGGTGACGTCTAGTGCATTTTGAATCCCAATTTATGTACTGTTGCTTTCGAAGTCCGTTGAATTTGACTTGTGGGCTTGTCTTGATTTATGACACACATATGTGGAGGTCAACAGTACTCTCTATACTCTCATGAGAGTACAGAGCATTTTGCTCATTTTTTTCTAGTTTCTTTAGCCTGTTTGGTGAGAATATGTTCATTACATTCCATTGGAAGCAATTTGGAGGCTTATTGGTTGGTTTTTAGGGGAGTTTTGCATATGTACTATATGTACTCTCATGAGAGTACAAAGTTTTTTTCTCATTTTTTTCCACTTTGTTTGGCCTGTTTTGAGGAAATATGTTCATTACATTCCATTAGAAGTAATTTTGAGGCTAATTGGTTGGTTTTTATATGAGTTTTGCATATGTACTCTCTATACTCTCATGGGACTACATAGAATTTTGCTCATTTTTTTTCTAGTTTCTTTGGCCTGCTTGGAGAGAATATGTTCATTACATTCCATTGGAAGTAATTTGGAGGCTTATTGGTTAGTTTTTAGGGGAGTTTTGAATCTGTATTCTCTATACTCTCATGAGAGTACAAAGCATTTTGAACTTTTTTTCCCAGTTTCTTTGGCCTGTTTGGAGGTAATATGTTTAATACATTCCATTTGAAGCATTTTGGAGACTGATTGGTTGGTTTTAGGGGAGTTTCTTTGGCCTATTTGGTGATAATATGTTTAATACATTCTCATGAGAGTACAAAGAATTTTTGCTCATTTCTTTCCACTTTGTTTGGTATGTTTGGAGGGAATATGTTCATTAATTCTCATTAGAAGCAATTTGGAGACTGTTTTGATTTTAGGAGTAATTTATATCTATACTCTCTATACTCTCATGAGAGTACATAGCATTTTGCTCATTTTTTTTCCAATTTCTTTGGCCTGTTTGGAGAGAATATGTTCATTACATTCCATTGGAAGCAATTTAGAGGCTTATTAGTTGGTTTTTAGGAGAGTTTTGTATATGCACTCTCTGTACTCTCATGAGAGTACAAAGTATTTTGAACTTTTTTTTTCTCAGTTTCTTTGGCCTGTTTCGAGGAAATATGTTCATTATATTCCATTAGGAATAACTTGGAGGCTGATTGGTTGGTTTTTAAGAGAGTTTTATATCTGCACTCTCTATACTCTCATGAGAGTACAGAGCATTTTCACATTTTTTCCACTTTCTTTGGCCTGTTTGGAGGGAATATGCTCATTTCTGGAGCTATTTTACATGTTACATATTTGTGGAGCTGTCTGAGCAGGTGAATGCAGTAAATGAGTGGTGCGATAACGAAGTCGTGATGTCTAATGACCCAAATGTGAGGGAACTCCTTGGGACCACTGTTCACAATGAAATAGAGGCGTATGCACTGTACTGTGACTATGCACATCAGAATGGGTTCAGTGTTAGAAAGAATCATACTAGTTATTGGCCAAACTCTAAGAAATTAAAATCAAAGGATCTTTTATGTTCAAAAATAGGATGAAGAAATATATAGACATTCATAACCATTCATTGGCAAAGCCTGCTGGCATACATCTTCTTAGATCATACTGATGCATTAGCGATGAGAAGGCGGATGTGTTGAAGACAATGACAGAGGCCAGAATTAGAGAAACTGATACATTCAGCTATCTAAGCGAGGAAGTTGGCGACATGAAGAATATTTGTTTCACAAAAAGAGATGCTTTCAATTTCATCCAGTAAGAGAGAAGATCGAGGATTGCGAATGGTGACAGTAATGCATTAATATAGCTGTTCAAGGAAAGGCAAGCAGCGAATGGGATGTTTGCATAGGATGTACAAGCTGATGAGTCAGATTGCTTGATAAGTTTTTTTTGGAGCAATGGTATGTCAAGGATAGAATATGATTGTTTTATGGATGTCATGATTTTTGATACAAGCTATTGACTCAATAAATATTATCTTTTTTGTGCCCCTTTAGTTGGAGTGAATCATCACTGGAAAAATATATTATTTGGAGTAGCCTTTCTATCAGAAGAGATAATTATGTCATTCACATGGCTATTCCAAACATTTCTCCGGTTAATGAGTGGCAGACATCCTATAACAATATTCACTAATCAAGATCAGGCTATGGCGAGAGCTATTGAAATTATATTATCACATACTCATCATAGGTTGTGCCAATGGAATATTTTGAAGAAAGCTCCTTCCAAGGTTCATTGCTTTAATAGTAACAAGACAAGATTATTACATACATATTATGTGAGCAAGTGTGACTCACAGGAAGAGTTTGAGGAAGCTTGGTCTGTCATGCTAGATGAAGGCAATTTGCATGATCATGCTTGGTTGTGTGAGCTTTATAAAATTAGATCCAAGTGGTCCACTGCATTCTGCAAAGACTCATTCTGCATGAGAATATTGTCAACACAACGTAGTGAGTCAAGAATAATGTATGTCACAGAATCACTAAACCAATAAGTTCAATCACAAATTATTTCTTGGGATTGGAGAAGGTTATGAACACATGGTGCCGAAATGAACATGACGAAGACTTCAAGTGTAGCCAGTCAGCAATTGTTTCTGTTGTTAAAACCAATCCAATTCTGAAACAAGCTGCTATGTTTTACACAAGAAAGCTTTCTACAATGTTTGAGGAAGAATTTTTTCATGGAGTTGGAGGATTATCAACAAATGTGTTAGATGATAATCCCATGGAGTATTTGGTGAGAAACTTAGAGAATAAATATGCTTCCAAAATATAAACTGTCCATTTCGGCAAGACAACCCTAGATGTAACTTGTACATGTAAAAAATTTGAAATGATGGAATTACTTTGTGCCCGCTGTATCCAAGTTCTTAGTCAAGAAGATGTTATGCCCATTGCGGATAAGTATCTTCTCATGCGATGGTCTACTAGAGCAAAGAGGGATATTTACATTGATAGTTCATACAAGAACTTAAAAGATGTGCAAGACACAGATGGAAATGCAACTAGCATTATTTTCCGGAACCACATCAGTCGGTATGCTTATTAACTAAGCACCAGGGAATAGTGTAATAAGATAGCTGAGGAGTATATGCTTGGATCCTTAAAAAAAACTATCTGATGATGTCGACTCTATGTTATGCGGGAATTCTCCTTCAGTTGAGAGATCGGCTAAGAAGAGGAAGTCAATCACAACAGACAAAGGAAATGACAATTTAAAGGATCCAGTTAAGCAACGTCCAAACGGTATTTCCAACGCAAGGCTTAAGGGATAGTGGGAAAGAACCAAGAAAGCCAAGAGTAATTTCCTATTTGGCTCTTAATTTTAAGAATTTTAGATATTGATTTTAAACTTGAAACCATCCTATTTCTATTGTTACAAAAACCAAAGCATAGTCCGAGAGTGGTGGAGAATGTGTTGCGTCACCAATTGCGACACCTTTCTCTGTTATGCCAGAGTATTTTTCGGAGGTACGCATGGAAAATTGCATAGTGACGCTGTAAAATATCATCAACTAATACGATGTTCTACAGTAGGAATTTAACTCAAGCTCAACAATAAATCAGTCGGCCGAAGGGTACACTAAGTTGATGATGAATATTATTACAGAGAAACATTTTAATTCATGATATCATTTAGTTATGTGTTCTTCGACTGCACACACTGCAATGTCGATTACAATCATAACTATGTCATTACAATCATTTCTGTAAGACTTTAAAGAGTCCATGATGACTTTATTTTACTTAACTGCACACCGAGCCTCATCTGGGATTCAGAAGATGTTAGGTGCATGATGACTTTCTCTGAAAGTCAACGCTGATACACTAAGTACTACTAGGGCCTTAGCCCTTCATTATTGCTAGTATCATGACTCTTCCTGCAGCTCAATTATGCAATGATTCTGCCCTCACTGCCCATTGTCAGGTCCAATTTTCTGGTTTATTTTTTTTCCCTGGCTATTCATTGAATGGTTTTTTTCTAGTTTTATTGTTCGGCAGACTACCTAATGTGGCTGGATACTGCTTGTACCTTTGATATGTTCACTTCCATGTGGTTAACCTAATCAATTGTGCCTTTGTTGTATGAAATTATCCACTATTTCAATTGATTCTTAGTTCTTTTGAAACTGCACATATATTGGTGTATCATGTTATTAATATGGTGGATAATACCATCTGTATTGTTAACCCTTCTTGGGATTTCCTCACTATGGGGTTACCTATGTGTTGGGTTATTGTGGATTGTGCATTCTGATATTATGTTGGCACTATTTGGGGTTTGTGTTGCCTTCTCTCCCATGTGTATGTGGTTGTGCCTTAAGAAGGTGTAACTCGATTATGATGCTTCGGTTTGGGGTGTTCCTATGATTTCTGTTATGTTAGCATTGTTATTTATTAACTTAGGAAGGAGTGTCAACCATTTATCGATTTGTGGTAACTTATCTTCCATAGTGTGCAATGCGCTTTGGTATGCACATATTTAAGATCACATGATTTTCATCCATTGGCTAATGTTTTCCCCCAAGTTTGTAGGCTATGATGGCTGGGATGATTTCACCCATTTTTTGGATGGTAGTAGCACGCCTAATGTAACCCTTCCTTTGAAGTTTGGATGCTCATGTTTGCGACTGCCCCAAATTGGTGTGACTGAGCCTGAGCCTTTCTACACATATTTCTCTATATATCTCTCATTATTCTGTTTTACTTTCAACCTAGCTTGCATCACTTTAATGATGCTAACTCTTCCTTCCATTTGTAGATTCTGGTTGTTTTTTCCAGGTTCCTTCTCTCTTGGAGACATAGACTTCTCTTATCCTCAAGAGTTTCTGATAGGCCAATGGCTTGCTCATTTGCTCTATTTATATCTTTTGCTTTGTTTTCCTTTTTCATATGTTTTGACTGTACTTAGCTAGGGGATTTACTCTCTAGGGTGTCTGTAGCTCTTTAAGTAGTAGTTCTTGAGTTTATCCCCTTTAAGACCCTTGTAATTCTTTTATTGTGGTAATAAAATTCCCCTATATGTGGTTCCCCTAAAAAAATAAAATAAATATGTATTCACTAATGGTCCAATTTCCAATTACTAAATTTGTACTGATAGTTTATGAAATTCAGTTGGTCTGTGATGTATGATGTTATATTGAATGTGCTTGTATCAAATGCATCTTTGTAAGAGTCTTTTCTATATTACATAGCTATCGAGGTTCATTCTCCGCATCATTGGCTTTAATATTGAATTATATTTTACTCTATTAAGTACTACAATTTATGAAATGATTTTATTCATTACAAAAATTTGATAAGCCGCTCTTATCAATAAGATTAATAGAAATTAAAAAAAATCGATTGTAGCTATGATGTTTCTTAGTATGGTATCTAGATATTCTTTCATATGCTCATCTTTAAGCAATTTCTCAAACTGACATTTGAGAACTCTAAGTTATCGGTCTTGTAGCTACGATCGATATGGTTTATATAAAATTCTATCATTTCTCAATCTCCCAAAAAAACTTATTTTTGATGCATTCAACCTCTCCCAAAAAAATTCAATTTAATTTATTATTTTTAAATAATTAATTAATCAATTAATATAAAATACCTAAGTTTAATAGTCACCCACTTATATTTTCTCTTATAAACCGATGATATTATTTTACTAATTATTTATAATTTTGTCAATAATTAATTAAATTAATTATATATTTGCGTTATTAAATTATTAAAAAAATTCTTCATCTTAAAAAAGTATTTGCTCCACATGCTAAATTTTATATTTAATAGCGCTAAGGTGCAATTTTGATAGTGTATTGGTCTAATTTATGACTCACATTATTCAATAGAAAGTAGATTTCAAGAAGCTGCGATTTTACATAACAAATAAATTTCAAACATTTAAAAATAATCATACAAATGAATTTAGCCCATTTTTAAAGAACATAATTTTCTTTATTATAGATTTAAGTAGAATAATCTTACCAACTAATATTAAGTTTACATGTTAAGCGTTTATATTGCTTCTCCTTTATACTTTCACACATTATGAATGTGATTGAGTATAATGGTTTATTACTTTCATCTGATTTGACATATCAAGTATCATTCAATTGTATTCTCCTTAATTATCCAATACAAATTTCTGTAATTATTAATTTTTAACTAATGTAAATCTTATCTTCAATTTTTTATTTGATCTTTTCAATGACGTGCCAGGATAGGTTAGAAGGCCGATAAGAATTGGGCCAATCAAATCTAAGTTGATCAGCTCAACATATGCTCATCAATTGTAAGGTCTATGGGAATGTGTGACCACCGGTAAATGATCAAACCTTTTATATGATTGTTAACATGATCGACCAAAGATGTTTAGATATCTTTACAATGTAGTAGAAGGTATTTGTTATGATTTTGAATCAAAATAAGTTTAAAATTAGTCATCATATTAGATAATTCTGAATTTAAAATATGACATAATTTGAATGTGAAAATTAATTAATCCAATTATGATTATGAGTAGAATGAAAAATTATGAGTAAAGACTATTAATGATAGAGAGTACAGAGTACGAGAGAGAGAGTACAAAGAGTGTAGAGAGTACAGATAGTACAGAGAGTACAGAGAGTACAGAGTACAGAGAGCATAGAGAGTACAGAGGGTACACCTGCAAAATTGCTCAAAAAAAGGTAACCATAAAGGATCCTCACAAGCTGTAATGGAATCAACATAACATATTAATGACAGAAAGGCTAAAAAAGCTCATAAAAAGCAACCTTGAAGCCTTCAAATTGCTTCAAGGTTACAGTAAACATTTCCTCTCCGACCTGCAAAGAAAAAGTGGAAAAATTTTAAGAAAATAATCTGTACTCTGAGGATAGTACAAAGAGTGCAGCTGCAAGACACCTCAAATATGCTAATAGTCAGCCTCCAAACTACCTGTAATGGAATATAATAAAATAATTCACCCAAACAACCCAAAAAAGCTGGAGAACATGTACATAATAATTTGTACTGTCAGGATAGTACAGAGAGTGCAGAGAGTACAGAGAGAACGGATAGTACAGAGAGTACAGAGAGTACAAAGAGCATAGAGAGTCTAGAGGGTGCACACAAATGCTCAAAAAAGGTTACTATAAAGGATCCTCATAAGCTGTAATGGAATCTACATAACATATTAATGATAAACAGAACAAAAAAGCTCATAAAAAGCAACCCAAAAGCCTCCAAACTGCTTTAAGGCTATAGTATACATTTCCTCTCCACCGCAAAGAAAAGTGGAAAAATTTAAGAAAATAATATGTACTCTGAGGACAGTACAATGAGTGCAGCTACAAGACACCTCAAATATGCTAATAGTCAACCTCCAAACTATCTGCATTGGAATATAATAAAATAATTATACCCAAATAACCCAAAAAAGCTAGAGAACATGTACATAATAATCTGTACTGTCAGGATAGTACAAAGAGTGTAGAGAGTACAAAGAGTACAGATAGTACATAGAGTACAGAGAGTACAGAGAATACAAAGAATATAAAGAGTACAGAGAGTACAGAGAGCATAGAGAGTACAAAGGGCACACCTGCAAAACTGCTCAAAAAAAGTTATTATAAAGGATCCTCACAAGCTATAATGGAATTTACTTAACATATTAATGACAGACAGGCCCAAAAAGCTCATAAAAAGTAACCCATAAGCCACCAAACTGCTTTAAGGTTACAATAAACATTTCTTCTTCGACCTGCAAAAAAAAGTGGAAAATTTTAAGAAAATAATATGTACTCTGAGGAAAGTACAAAGAGTGCAGCTGCAAGACACCTCAAATATGTTAATAGTCAGCCTCCAAACTATCTACAATGGAATATAATAAAATAATTCTACCCAAACAACCCAAAAAAGCTGGAGAACATGTACATAATAAGCTGTACTATCAGGATAGTACAAAGAGTGTAGAGAGTACATAGAGTATAGATAGTACAAAGAGTACAAAGAGTACAGAGAGTATAGAGAGTATAGAGAGCATAGAGAGTACAGAGGGTACAACTGTAAAATTGCTCAAAAAAAGGTTACTATAAAGGATAATCATAAGCTATAATGTAATCTACTTAACATATTAATGACAAACAGGCCAAAAAAGCTCATAAAAAGTAACCCGAAAGTCTCCAAACTGCTTTAAAATTACAGTAAACATTTCCTCTCTGACGTGCAAAGAAAAAGTGGAAAAATTTAAGAAAATAATCTGTACTCTGAGGACAGTACAAAGAGTGCAGCTGCAAGACACCTCAAATATGCTAATAGTCAGCCTCCAAACTACCTATAATGGAATATAATAAAATAATTCTACCCAAAAAAGCTAGAGAACATGTACTAAAGCAGCCCAGCATCAACCAAATTACTGCAGATGGTTTCTGCTAAACATATTTTATCCAAACTACCTTGGAAAATTGAAAAAATAGAAGAAATACTCTGTACTCTCAAGAGAGTGCAGAGAGTACAGATGCAAAATAGGTTAAGAAGGCTAATATTCAGACTCTTGGCAATCTGTAATGGAATGTTCTGAACATTTTCTTTCTAGACAGTATAAAATAAAGATTAGAAAAAATCTGGAAAAATTTTGTACTCTTGGGAAAGTACAGAGAGTACAGATTGAAGAGAGCTTAAATAGGCAACCCAGCAACCAACAAATTACTTTAAATGATCACTACAGATGCTATTCTATCCAAATTGTCCTGAAAAAATGAAAAAAATAAGGAGACATCTCAGTTAAATAGCCCATCATTAACCAAATTGCTGCACAATATATAATAGCTTGTAAAACAAGTGATTTCCCAAATAGCAAACTTCAACTGTACAATTCTTATCTTAGTTTTTCATTCCCAAACATAAGATAGTGTAAGCGAACTCAGCCCTAAAGCAATTCATCCTCATGGGCCAATCCTGGTGGTCAGCCCAGTCCACTGGGGGTTTGCTGATTGCTGCCTCCATGTACTTGCAGACAAACATCCCGCAGTTGACACTGTTTTGTTGGACTGGTAGCCCACTCACTATTTTGATTGGCCATTTTGTGGGATTGCTCGCAAAAGACTGGCTAGCATCTTCAACAAGTAATTTAATCTGAATAGAAAGAAGTATAATCAATAAGTTGGCAAAAAAAATAATTTAGAGAAACCTTATTGAAAATAGTTCTTACAATCTTGGGAAGAATGACCTTATGGGTTAGGTTTAATATTTAATCATAAAAATATCAAGCCCCTAGCTTAATATGCCCAACCAGGAGTGTCCAGTGTTGAATATTTATAATTGGAAGTAAGAGTGGCTCAGCCCTTGATACACTGTCTACAGTGATATGCTGTATGAATATTTGCTTTCTTTTTGTAGGTCATATTTTGCATAACTCTGTAAGAAGAGAAGAGAAAGTTTATAAATTAGAGCTTCTGTATATATAAACAAGGATTGAATCGTACTACCCTGCATTTCTGTGGGGTAACTAACCCAGTGCAAGCATGAAACATATAAATAGAGGACATATAGCCGCATAGCGGTTTTTCCAAGAAAAGGCATCGAGTGCATCCGATGATAATTTGACCATTAACTCATCGATGCTCGTATATTAATGATATTCCCAGCCGTGAATATTGTATCACCCCTGCATGTAAGAAATATTTGAAAGTGAACTTAATTAAATGAATAGGTTATTTTATGTATGAAGAAGGAGTTGAATGAAGAATTACTTACTTATCCTTGAATCGGGAGCACGATGTGTCAATAAGCTGCAGCATTGACTTAGGTAGGACATCTCTGGATGAGAAGTCAACAACATGATGTGCCTCAGCTAGCTGCAAGAAAAGTAGTGATGATGAAAGTTAGTGATGAAGAGCTAGATTAACTGTGAATTAAGGATCGATCTGCTGAGATGCTGTAAACCTCCGACTGATGCTTCTCAACCACGACGATAGTAGTCTGTGGTTTAGTTACAGTTATTGGCACATTTTCGCACACCTATAAAAAATTTAGTGAAATTAGTTACAATTATGTCAAATTAAAAAGAAAGTAACGTAATATATCTTCTGTCAGCTGCTCATCCTAAGTGGAGGCTACCAGAGGATTTATTCTGTACCGTGACTTCCTGTAAGTGTGTGTTAAGGGGGAAGATATATATTTCCTCTTCCTCATCTCAGCCTTCACACACGCTCATGCTACAGTAAAGGATTTGCAAGATCTTCATGTGTGGAAGCCTCCAGAGCTTCCCCATGGTGGCCTCCAGGGGGCTTCAGTGGAATCCTCCTCCACAAGGGCTTCCTGGAAGCCTCCAGGAAAGTCACTATAGCCATCACAGAGCCTCCCATGTCAGGGGCTTCCCAAATGGAAGTCTCCACAGGGGTAGCCACTGTAGTTTCCTCCATAAGAGACTCCCCTGTGGTAGCCTCCATAAGGGAAGCTCTATTTATGTGATGCCAGGAGCCTCCTCAAGAGATTCCCTATGGTCACCTCACAGAGCTTCCCCATGCTGCTAGGCCTGCCCAGCCAATAGCAGGTTACCTCAAATCAATTCCATCCATTCTCTCTCATTATTGCTTGAAAAGATGACAATATCTTCAAGGCCGAACCCGAGTATCCTCTCCACCGAAAAGCCTCGGTAGTTGTAGAGGGCATGCTAGATACACTAGAAGGGGGAGAATATTGAGGAGATATGGAGATTCAAGAACTTAGTGGACTTAGATCCATGTGCTCAATAAGGTTGTATGTTGGGGGATAATGATTCAACAGTCTCCCTTCTAATATGTCCTCGAATAAAGGCGACTGTGTTAAACCGATAAGAAAATGTGATGACTTATATAAATAAATATATTTATATAAACTAAGTGATATTATTATGTGTTAGCTGGTGTCCTCCCAAACTAGTGAAAGCATCGTCTGCAAACTTTATTTTTGGCCATCGCAACATACGTGGCTTTGTAGATGGAAATGACAGTCTTATGATATTTATGTGCTCAACCGCCCAGATCTATAATGAATATTTATATAAGTTAACTTCAATGCATCAAATAATACATAACTGAAGATATAGAATTTACCATAAGAAGAGTGACAAAGCCACTCATGTACCTGGGTGCCTTTTGTGTCTGAATCTTTGATGTAATACCATCAAATTGTGAAATCATAAAGGCCCAAATGGCCTTTGCCCAGTTGTATTCAACAAATTTATCTATGTCATCAGCATAGGAAATCAATTTCGATGCCACACTATAATTGTGATATATAAAAAAGATTTGAAAGCAGAAAATGTATGTACTACAAATTATGCCGCGCAACGAAACCAATTCTCAATTTATTCTTAGTTCAAAAACTGACGAAGATTTATAAGACCTTCTCCCCTCTGTTTGAAAACCCAACAATTACTACAATTTCATTGAGGGTGAAAGGAACTACCAAAGAATGCTTGCTATATATCCAGAAGATAGATTGACGTGGTAACCGAGTCTTGAATTCAGAGTCTAGTAAATTGATGCAAATGAAGCCTCTTTAAAATATGAATGACTTCATCAAGAAAGCATGTAATATTATTGAACATGCTTTAACTGCACGCATCTGAAGTTATCCTTTCCTTAGAACACTTCAAAATAAAAGTCAATTAATGAGAACATTAGACAATGAGTCCAGAGAGTAGACATGCCAAATTGTCTTTAAAACTAACCAATCACCTCCAAATTAATTCAAATATAAAATAAACATATTTTCTCCAAAGGCCAACAAAGCTCAAAATGAGAAAATGCTCACATGAGTATAGATGCAAAACTGCTCTAAAAACCAACCAAACAGCCTCCAAATTGCTTATAATGGAATGTAATGAACATATTTCCTCCAAACAGGCTAAAGAAACTATTAAAAATGAGAAAAATGATCTATACTCTCATGAGAGTACAGAGAGTACAGATGCAAAACTGTTCTAAAAACCAACCAAACACCCTCCAAATTGCTTATAATGGAACGTGATGAACATATTTTCTCCAAACAGACCAAAAAAATTACTCAAAAATGAGAAAAATGCTCTGTACTCTCATGAGAGTACAGAGAGTACATATACAAAGCTACCCTAAAAACCAACCAAATAGCCTCCAAATTGCTTATAATGAAATATAATAAACATATTTCCACCAAACAGGCCAAAGAAACTACTCAAAATGAGAAAAATGCGATGTACTCTCATGAGAGTATAGAGAGTACATATGCAAAACTGCCCTAAAAACTAACCAAACAGTCTTTAAATTATTTATAAAGGAATGTAATAAATATATTTCCTCCAAACAGGCCAAAGAAATTGCTCAAAAATAAGAAAAATGCTCTATACTCTCATGAGAGTATAGAGAGTACAGATGCAAATCTCCCCTAAAAATAACCAAACAACTTAGAAATTACTTCAAATGGAATGTAATGAACATATTTTCTCCTAACAGGCCAAAGAAACTGGAAAAAAATAAAAAAAATGCTCTACACTCTCATGAGAGTACAGATGCAAAACTCCCTTAAAAACTAATCAATAAGCCTCCCAAATTGCTTCCAATATAATGTAATGAACATATTCTCTCTAAACAAGCCAAACCAAGTGGAAAAAATGATAAAAAAAATCTGAACTCTCATGAGAGCACAGAGAGTACAGATACAAATCTCCCTTAAAAACTAACCAAACAGCCTAGAAATTGCTTCAAATGGAATTTAATGAACATATTTTCTTCTAATAGGCCTAACAAATTGGAAAAAAAATGAGAAAAATGTTATGTACTCTCATAAGAGTAGAGAGAGTACAGACGCAAATCTTTTCTAAAAACTAATCGAACAGCCTAGAAATTGCTTAAAATGGAATGTAAAGAATATATTTTCTCCTAACAGGCTAAAGAAACTAGAAAAAATGATAAAAATGATATGTACTATTATGAGAGTACAGAGAATATAGTTGCAAATCTCTCCTAGAAACCAACCAAACAGCCTCCAAATTGCTTATAATGGAATGTAATGAACATATTTCCTCCAAACAGGCATAAGAAACATGCTATGTACTCTCATGAGAGTACAAAGAGTACAGATGTAAAACTGCCCTAAAAACTAACTAAACAGCCTCCCAAATTGCTTTCAATGGAATGTAATGAACATATTCCCTCCAAACAGGCCAAACCTAGTGGAAAAAAATGATAAAAAAATCTGTACTCTCATGAGAGTATAGAGAGTACAGATGCAAATCTCCCCTAAAAACTAACCAAACATCCTAGAAATTACTTCAAATGGAATGTAATGAACATATTTTCTCCTAACAGGCCAAAGAAATTAGAAAAAATAAAAAAATAAAAAAAATGCTCTGTACTCTCATGAGAGTACAGAGAGTACAGATACAAATCTCCCTTAAAAATAACCAAATAGCCTAGAAATTACTTCAAATGGAATGTAATGAACATATTTCCTCCAAACAGGCATAAGAAACTGGAAAAAAAATGAAAAAAATGCTCAGACTCATGAGTACAGATGGAAAACTCTCCTAAAAATCAACCAATAAGCCTCCAAAATTGCTTCCAATGGAATGTAATGAACATATCTCCAAACGCAAAGAAATGAAAATAAAATGTTCAGACTACGAGAGTACGTGATGCAAAACTATCATAAAAAGTCTCTAAATTGCTTATAATGGAATGTAATGAATATATTTTCTCCAAACAGGCCAAAGAAATTGCTCAAAAATAAAAAAATGCTTTATACTCTCATGAGAGTATAGAGAGTATAGGTGCAAATCTCCCCTAAAAACCAGCCAAATAGCCTAGAAATTGCTTCAAATGGAATGTAATGAACATATTTTCTCCTAACAGGCCAAAGAAACTGAAAAAAAATGAAAAAAAATACTTTGTACTCTCATGAGAGTACAGAGAGTACAGATGCAAAACTCTCCTAAAAATCAACTAATAAGCATCCCAAATTGCTTCCAATGGAATGTAATGAACATATTCCCACTAAACAGGCCAAACTAAGTGGAAAAAATGATAAAAAAATATGTACTCTCATGAGAGTATAGAAATGCAAATCTCTCCAAAATCAATCAAACGACTAAATTGCTTCAAATGAAATGCAATGAACATATTTTCTCTCCCAAAGAAACTAGAAAAAAATGAGAAAATGCTCACACTCTCATGAGTATAGAGAAATCAGATGCAAATCTCTCCTAAAAACCAACCAAACAACCTAGAAATTGCTTCAAATGGAATGTAATGAACATATTTTCTCCTAACAGGCCAAAGAAACTGGAAAAAAAAATGAGAAAAATGCTATGTACTCTCATGAGTACAGATGCAAATCTCCTCTAGAAACCAACCAAATAGCCTCCAAATTACTTAGAATGGAATGTAATGAACATATTCCCTCCAAATAGGCCAACCCAAGTGGAAAAAAATGATAAAAAAATGTACTCTCATAAGAGTACAGAGAGTACAGATGCAAAAGTCCTCTAAAAATTAACCAAATAGTCTCCAAATTACTTTCAATTAAATGTAATGAACATATTCTCTTTAAATAGGGTTTAATATCTAAAAGAAATTAATAAAATAGGGTGTACTCTCCAGAGTGCACAGAGAGTACACATGCAAAAAAGCTCTAAAACCCATGTCGATTCAAGCGCTTCTAAAAATGCTGAACATATTATATCCAAACAGGGTCAGAAATCTTTTAAAAAATTGACAAAATGGGTTATACTCTCCTAAGAGTACAAAGAGTACACATGTAAAACTAAAGCAAACATTCATTAATTAACCTACAAATAAATTATAATGCCATCGGCTGAACATATTATTTCTAAAGAGGCCCCAAAATTCATCAAATTCTTCATGAAATAGCACCAAACATCTTACAATATGATATACTAAACATATGACAAGCCCAACAGTTCAAAAGTTTGAAAATAACGGCGTGTACTATCATGATAGTACAAAGAGTACACATGAAAAACATCTCCAAACACCATTAAAATAGTCTCCGTTCAATTAAAGAACTCAAATGTAGCAAATATTCTCCTACTCGACAGTGAGAGCAATAGAGAAAATCCTAAATTCATTAAAATTTAATAATGCAGGAAGAAATACCTCATGAGGTCGCCTATAATACCTCAAGTTTTAATGCCCAAGATTTGCTAATTCTCTGAGGGAAGGTCGGACGTGCGTCGGGCGAGATTGGGAGCTGAGCTGAGAAAATTTTCTACGCAAAAAGAAAGCCCTAAACTATTATGTGATGAAGAATGTGGAATGACACGCATGATTTTTCTTCTCCCGTTGTTTGAACGGGGTGAGCTGGGTCAAGCCTGGGGTAGCATTAAAGGCGTCGTCAATGCACCGTCATCAATGCAAAAATGTGAATAAATGATATTTTTTTAATAATGTACACGTGCAATGATACGATTGGAGTCCGCACATAAAGCTACATCCGGACTCTGCTCATAATATTTTCTTTAAAATATGACCCTTTTTACTTAACAGTGCTATAACTTGACGACGCCTTTACGACACCGTTTACATTAACCCAGCTTGGGCTTGCCCGTCCCGTTAAAATAGTGGAGAAATATCGTTCGAATGCACGGGAGAAATTTAAAAGCAATATATGATTTAGGGCATAATATATTTTTTTTCAGAGAAACCGAGCTCAGAGAGAAAAAAAACCTCATTTCATTTTTTGGGAAGAACCGTGAAGATGGAGAACGAATTTGGAAGTTTAGGCCTTGATGATATTACGACCAATTTAGCGGATGATGTATTAAATAAAAATGCATTAGTAGATTTTTTGAACCATTTTATATGTACAATTTTTTATAGTTGATTAGTGATATACTTTGAAATTCTTTTAATACATTTATATTTTCTACACTGTTTAGAGTTCTTTGCAAAAAGAGTTTGCTTATTTTAAGAGTTATTTTGCATGTGTACTCCTTGTACTCTCATGAGAGTACAACCCTTTTTCTCTTTAATTTCAAATTTTTTACTCTGTTTGGAGATAATATATTTAGTAGATGCCATAATAAGCAGTTTAGAGGCTGATTGGTTAGTTTTTAGAGTTTTTTTGCATGTATACTCTTTGTACTCTCATGAGAGTACACCTTATTTTTTCAATTTTTTTTAGCATGTTTACCCTGATTGGAGGTAAAATGTTTAGTAGATGTCACTACAAGTAGTTTTGAGATTGATTGGTTGGTTTTTAGTATTATTTTGCATGTGTACTCTCTATACTCTCATGAGAGTACACCTTATTTTTTTTAGTTTTTTCAACTCTAGGCTTGTCATATGTTTACCATAACCTAATGTAAGATGTTCTGAGATGTTTCATACAGAATTTGCTAGTTTTTGGAGCTATTTTTCATGTGTACTCTTTGTACTCTAGTCAGAGTACACCATATTTTTTCAAAAATTTTAACTATGGGGCTTGCAATTTGTTTACCATAACCTATTGGAAGATGTGTGGAGAGGTTCCATGAAGAATTTGATGGTTTTAAGAGCTGTTCCATATGTGTACTCTCTGTATTATCATATGTTTAGGATATCCCATTGTAAGATATTTTGACATGTTTCATGAAGAATTTGTTAGTTTTTGGGGCTATTTTGTATGTGTACTCTGTGTACTCTCATGAGGGTACACCCCTTTTTTTATTTTTTTTAATTGTGGAGCTTTTCATATGTTTGGTATATCTCATTGTAATCAATTTGGAGATGTTCCATGAATAATTTCCTAATTTTTGGAGCTATTTTGTATGTGTACTTTATGTACACCTCATTTTTCTAAAATTTTCAATTATGAGGCGTATCATATGTTTAGTATACCCCATTGTAAGATGTTTGGAGGTGTTTCATGAAAATTTTTTTTTGATTTTTGGAGTTATTTTGCATGTGTACTCTATGTACTCTCATGAGAGTACACCCCATTTTTCTAAAATTTTCAATTGTGGGGCGTGTCATATGTTTACTATATCCCATTGTAATATGTTTGGATATATTTCATGAAGAATTTGCTAGTTTTTAGAGCTATTTTGTATGTGTACTTTGTATACTCTCATGAGAGTACACCCTATTTTTTTCAATTTTTGTAATTGTGGGGTTTGTCATATGTTTGGTATATCCCATTGTAATATGTTTGGAGTTATTTCATGAAGAATTTCTTAATTTTTGGAGCTATTTTGTATGTGTACTCTATGTACTCTCATGAGAGCACACCCCATTTTTCTAAAATTTTTAATTGTGGGGCGTGTCATATGTTTAGTATATCCCATTGTAAGATATTTGGAGGTGTTTAATGAAGAATCTCCTAATTTTTGGAGCTTTTTTTCATGTGTACTATGTGTACTCTCATGAGAGTGCACCCCATTTTTCTAAAATTTTGAATTGTGGGGCATGTCATATGTTTACTATATCCTATTGTAATCTGTTTGAAAATATATCATGAAGAATTTGTTAATTTTTTGGAGCTATTTTACATGTGTACATTGTGTACTCTCATGATGGTACACCCGATTTTTCTAAAATTTTCAATTGTGGGGCGTGTCATATGTTTATTATATCCTATTGTAATCTGTTTAGATATTTCATGAAGAATTTTGTAGTTTTTGGAGCTATTTTATATGTGTACTTTATGTACTCTCATGAGGGTACACCCCATTTTTTCTTTTTTTGTAATTTTGGTGCTTGTCTTATGTTTGGTATATCCCATTATAATCTATTTGAGTATTTCATGAAGAATTTCTTGATTTTTGGAGCTATTTTGCATGTGTACTTTATGTACTCTCATGAGAGTACACCTTATTTTTCTAAAATTTTCAATTGTGAGTCATGTCATATGTTTAATATATCCTATTGTAAGATGTTTGGAGGTGTTTCATGAAGAATTTTCTAGTTTTTGGAGCTTTTTTTGCATTTGTACTATGTGTGCTCTCATGAGGGTTCACCCCATTTTATCATTTTTTTTTGTAATTATGGGGCTTGTCATATGTTTAGTATATCCCATTGTAAGATGTTTGGAGGTGTTTCATGAAAAATTTCTTAGTTTTTGGGGATGTTTTGAATGTGACATATTCGTGTATGCAGTGAATGAGGTAAATGACCGGTGCGATGATGAAGTCGTTATGTCTAATGACCCAATTATGGGGACACTCCTTGGCACCACTGTTCACAATGAAAAGGAGGCATATGCATTGTACTGTGATTATGCACATCAAACTGGGTTCAGTGTTAGGAAGGATCATACTAGTTATTGGCCAAACTCCAAGAAAGTGAAATCAAAGGATTTTTTATGTGCAAAAGCAGGTCGGAAGAAAGCTGTCAATCTAAACTCCTCAATCAAATTCTAAAAAATAGATACAAGGAGTGGTTGTCCGGCCATGATTAGATTTTTTATTGATTTAGATGGGAATTGGAAGGTTAAAAATATATAGAAAGTCATAATCATTCATTGGCAAAGCCAAGTGACCTACATCTTTCGATCATACAAAGGCATCGATGAGAAGGCATGTTGAAGAAGATAATAGGCGAAATTAGAGCAAGATGTGTTTAGCTATCTAAGTGAGGAAAGTATGGAGAATATTGGCTTCACAAAAGAGATGCTTTCAATTTCATCCAAAAAGAGAGAAGATCAAGGATTGCGAATGGTGATAGTAATGCATTAATACAACTATTCAAGGAAAGGGCGAGGATGGATGTTTATGGGATGTCCAAGTTGATGATGATAGTTTTAGTTTTTTTTTTGGAGCAATGATGTCAAGGATAGAATATGATTATTTTGGGATGTCATAATTTTGATACAAGCTATCGACTCAATAAATATAATTTATTTGTGCCCCTTTTGGAGTGAATCATCAAAAAATATCTTATTTGGAGTATTTTCTATCAAAAGAGACAATTGAGTCATTCACATGGCTATTCAAAATATTTATCTGGTTAATGAGTGACAAGCATCCTATAACAATATTCATAGATCAAGATCAGACAATGGCTAGAGCTATCGAAATTACATTACCGCATACTACCATAGGTTATGCCAATGGCATATTTCGAAGAAAGTTCCTTCAAAGGTACATTACTTTAATAGTAATAATATTGTACAAAGTATATTCTATACATGCATGACCAAGTGTGACTCACAGGAAGAGTTTGAGCAAGCTTGGTCTAGCATGCTAGATGAAGGTAATTTGCATGATCATGCTTTTGTCCGAAGCTTTATAAAATTAGATGTAAGTGATCCACCATTCGCAAAGACTCATTCTCAGATGGGTATCTTGTCAACGCGTAATGCAAGTGAGTCCACAATAATGTATGAAATCTCTAAACCAACAAGTTCAATCATATGTTATTTCGGGATTGGAGAAGGTTATGGACACATGCTAGGAATGAACATGATGAAGATTTCAAGTACAAGAATTCCGTTGTTAAGAGTAATCCAATCAAAAACCACTTATGTTTTACACAAAAAAGCTTTATACAATATTTGAGAGGAAGAATTTTGCAGGAGTTAGAGGATTAAGAAATGTGATGACATGATAATCATGGAGGAGAAAATTAGAGAATAAAAATACTTCAAAACTTGGACTATCCATTTCGAGAAGACATGCCTAAATGTAACTTGTAGTTGTAAAAAATGAAATGATGGGAGTGCCCACATCCGAAGTTCTTAGAAGAAGAAATATGCATTTAGATAAGTAACTTCATGCATGGTCAACAAGAGCAAAGAGGGATATCTACTTTGATACAAAAGACTTAAAAGATGTGCAATGCATGAAATGAATGACATTATTTTGAACCACATCGATATGCATATCAAATAAGCATAATGTAACAAGCTTAGAGTATATCTTCTGAGATCAAAAAAAACTATCTGATAATGTTGACTCTATATTATGTGAGAATTCACCTCCAACTGATAGAACAATTAAGAAGAAGTCAACCACAACATATAAAGGAAATGACTTTTTAAAGGATCCAGTTAAGCAGTGGTCAAAGGGTGTTTCAAATACAAGGCTGAAGGGATATTGGGAGAGAAAAAAGAAAGCCAAGAGTAATTTTCTATTTTCCTCTGAAGTTATAGTCTTTAAATATTACTTTAAACTTTAAACCATTATATTTTTGTTGTTAGAGACCAAAGAATAACGAGGGGTGGATACCATGTAGGGTCACCCATTGCAACACCTTTTTCGGCTAAGATGTATGCATGAAAACCCTATTCATGCTCTTACATATCATTAACTAATAATGATATTCTATTCTAGAATTTAACTCAAGCTCAATCATAATCAATCAAGGGTACACTAAGCTAATGATGGACAACATTACAGGGAAACATTTTAATGCATGATATCATTTATTTGTCATGTGTTCTTCTTATACATACTTTAATGTCAACTTTGATCAAGATGTTAGTAGTAGATAATGTTGTAATTGGTGACTAATCTTTGTACTTTGACATCTGGTTGTTTTATTTTTTTTAATGTGGTGATATTTCTATAGTAAACCACCAAAATTTCCAACAATGAGTCGCTTCTATAACCAAAATTTATCTCCAAATGAAAACAACCTCAACTTGTATTTGCATCTTCTACATATTTTATCCGCAAATAGGTAGAACTATTTAAAAGGAGAAAATTGGGTGTACTCTTAAGAGTACACGCGTGTTAAAACTTAAAACCAACAAAATAAACACCAAACATGCATTTGCATTGCTAAATATTTTATCGCAAGGCATAACATCGACAAAAAAGGAGACAATGTACTCTGAGAGTACAGAGAAGCTAAATAAACAAAACATAATTTAAAATATTTATTGAAAAAATACATTTTAAATAATTGAAATTAAATAAAAAAAATGCAAAGTGTACTCTCAAAATATCCAAGACAAAACAAAAATCTACCAAAGCCAATTAGGCAAAGAGAATTTTGAATTTTTGTAGAACTTTCAACTATATTTTAGCTCTCTAAACAAAAAAAAAAAGAATAATATTTAATAAATTATTAGAATATATTGGATTGTGACATTGAGTTTTGATAAATTGTAATGATCTTATACTATTTTCCTTTTTTAAAAAAAAAACTAAAAAATAAAATAAAATGCATGATTATGATATTAGTAAGAGCAAATGGAATTTCTCTAACACGCAAATCTAAAGATGATTGAATGATTGTAAGTTTAGATCTATTTTGAGAGTCTATATACATATTTTATAAAGCCAAAAAAATTTTAAGGTTAAGTAAATATTTATAAAATAACTATTTTACCTTGATCTATATCATTATTTCATACTGATAATTTATTAAATATTTATTGAAACTTCAAATACATTTTTATGTCAAATTTATTTTATTTCAAATTAGAAAGCAAATAAAATAAAAAATTAAAACTAGTTCAATGATCTAAATTCACATATTTTGTCCAAATTAAAAATATTTTCTAAAAAAATGAGAAAATAGTTTATATTCTCATGAGAGTACAGAGAGTACACGTGTAAAATAACTCAAAAAAGCTAACAATCATGCTCTAAACACCATCTAATGGTATATATTAAACATATTTTCTCCAAACATGCCAAATAAAAGTTGTACTCTCATAAGAGTAGAGAGAGTACACATGTCAAACTGATCAAAAAATTAATCAATCAAACTCCAAATTATTTGTAATAGTACATATTAAACATATTATCTCCAAAGAGGCTAAAAAATGGAAGAAAGTGAGAAAATAGTCTGCACTCTCATGAGAGTACAGAGAGTACACATGCAAAATAGCTCAAAAAAAGCTAACATTCAAGCTCCAAACAGCTTCTAATGGTATATATTAAACATATTTTTCTCCAAAGAGGCCAAAAAAATGGAAAAGATGAGAAAATATGAGAGAGAGTACACATGCCAAAGAGCTCAAAAAATCAACCAATCAGGCTCCAAACTACTTGTAATGGTACATATTAAACATATTCTTCTCCAAATAAGCCCAAAAAATTGAAAGAAAATGAGAAGATACTCTCATGAGAGTACAGATAGTACACCAAAAAATAGCTCAAAAAAGCTAACAATCAGGCTCCAAATACCTTCCAATGGAATCTATTAAACATATTCTCTCCAAACAGGCTAAAAAAGCTAGAAAAAAATGAGAAAATAAGTTGTACTCTCATGAGAGTACAGAGAGTACACCTACAAAATAGCTCAAAAAAAGCTAACAGGCCCAAACTTCTAATGGTATATTAAATATATTTTCTCCAAATAAAAAAAAATATGAAAAGATGAGGTTGTATCATGAGAGTAGATCACATGTCCAAATAGCTCAAAAAATTAACCAATCAGGCTCCAAACTGCTTGTAATGGTACATATTAAACATATTCTCTCTAAATAGACCCAAAAAACTAGAAGAAAATGAGAAAATAAGCTATACTCTCATGAGAGTACAAAGAGTACACCTACAAAATAGCCCAAAAAAACTAACAATCAGTCTCCAAATAGCTTCCAATTGAATCTATTAAACATATTCTCTCCAAAAAGGCCAAAAAGCTAGAAAAAAAAAAAAAATCATACTCATGAGAGAGAGTAGAACACAAAAATAGCTCAAAAAAGTTAACAATCGCTCCAAATATAATGGTATATATTAAATATATTCTCCCAAACAGCCAAAAAATCTAAGAAAGATGAGAAAATAGGTTGTACTCATGAGAGTACAGAGTACACATGTCAAACCGATAAAAAAAATCAACCAATTAGCTCCAAACCGCTTGTAATGGTACATATTAAACATATTCTCCAAACAGCCCAAAACTGAGAAAAGAAAATAAGTTGTACTCATGAGAGTACAAGAGTACACCGCAAAAATAGCTCAAAAAAACTACCAATCTGCTCCAAACAACTACTAATGGAATCTATTAAACATATTCTTCCAAACAAAGAAAGTTAGGAAAAAATAAGAAAAATAAGCTATACATCCATAAACACACCACACAGATACATTTTCAACACATAAAACTTCTTCAATTCAACATTTTTCAAATCAATTTTTTCATACATAAACAGAAAATAGCGTAAGCAAATTTAGCCCTGAAGCAATTCATCTTCTTTGGCCAATCCTGATGGTCAACCCAGTCCACTAGAGGTTTGTTGATCACTACCTCCATGTATTTGCATACAAACATTCCATAGTCGATACTATTTTGTTGGACTAGTAGCCCACTCATCACTTGACCATTCTCTGGGATCACTCTGAAAGATCCAAAGATCTTACAAGTGGTTTGATCTAAAGAGTAAAAAATAAAGTTAATAATTAAGCACAAAATATGCATTATAAGCAAATCAAAAATGAGAACAAATCTTACAATATCAGGAAGAATGACCTTATGAGTTGGGTTTGGCAATGAATCATAAAAATACCAATCCCCTTGTTTAATATGCCCCACCAGGAGTGTCCAATGCTGATTATTAATAATTGAAAGTAAGAGTAACTCAGCCTTCGGAACACTATCTGTAGTAACATGCTGGATGAATATTTTATTTTTTTTGGTAGGCCATATTTAGCATAACTCTGCAAGAAGTCAAGAGAAATTTTATAATTAGTGGCTTCTAACTATCTAAACTAAGAATAGATCATATTACCCAAATTTTGTGCAAGAATCACCACAGTGTGCATGAAACATATAGATATATATAGCTTGACATGATAGTACTTGGCCAATAAAAATGTGAAGGCATCGACATGTGCATTTGACAGATACTGATATGTCAGTAACTCATCAATATGGCCTCGCACAATTATGATATTCATAACTGTGAATACGCTATCACTCCTGCATGTGAGAAGTATGGGAATGTGAGCATTACTAAATGAATAGATGATTTTATGTATACATAATGAATTGAATGAAAAATGACTTGCTTGTCCTTGAATCGAGAGCACGAGGTGTCAATGAGCTGCAACATTGGCTTGGGCAGGATATCTCTTGATGAGAAGTCAACAATACGATGTGCTTCAGTTGACTGCAAGGAAATTAGTGATGAAGAGCTAGATTCATTATGAATTAAGGCTTAATTACCTAAGATGATGCATACCACCGCCTGATGCTTCTCAACCACCATGAGAGTAGTCGGTGGTTCATCCACTGATATTGGAACATCTTTGCTAACCTACATAAAAAATTAATGAAATCAGCTTCTATTAGGTTAAATTAAAAGGAAAGCAAAGTAATACCTCTTCTGCTGTCTGCTCATCCTGTGTGGAGGATACCACATGAGTTATTATGCAACGTGACTTCTTATAAATTTGTGTGAAGGGGGAGGATACAACTTTCTTCTTCCTCAGCTACCGAGCTTTCACATCACGCTCGATGCTACCAAGTAAAAGCTAAGCATCCTCTTCATGTCCAATGGAAGCCTCCACAGGAGCTTCCCATATGGTAGCCTCCACAGGGGCTTCCCTAATGGAAGCCTCCACATGGGCTTCCCTAGTGGAAGCTTCCACAGGAGCTTCCCTTGTGATAGCCTCCCCTATGGTAGCCTCCACAAGATCTTCCCCTGTTGTAGCCTCCATAGGTGATGCCCCTGTGGTAGCCTCCACAGGAGCTTCCCCCATGCTAGGACCCTTCCCAGAACCACCACCACACCACCAAATCCATCAATTCTCTCTTATTGATGCTTCAAAAAATGATACTCTCCCCATGAAAGCAAGTATCCTCTCTACCGAAAAGCTTTCTAAATGGGTATGTGGGAGGTGCAAGATACATTGGAAGGGGGAGAATATCGAGGAGAGATGTATAGAGATTCAATAGGGCTCCACCCATGGACTTGGAATGGCTACCATCTGCCTCGACATGGGTTTTCTCAGGATGGGGCAATGTTTCAAGGAGCTGTCTCCTCCTCCGAGATGTCCTCAAATGAAAGGCACATTATACAATAAAAAATATGATTATTTATAATATGAATAAATACATTCATTTTAAGATAATAAAGTGAATTTATTTTTTCATCACGGTGTCCTTCCAAACCACTAAGAATCATCTACAAACTTTATTTTTGGCCATCGAACATACGGGCTGCAGGGAAAGGACGCCTTATGATGCTCACGCCCAAGATCTGCAATGAATATATTTATATAACTTAACTTCATGCATTAAATAATACAAACTTGAAGATGTAATTACCATTAGAAGAGTGACAAAGCCACTCATACTGGTGCATGTTAGAATCTTTGATGTAATACCATCAAATTATGAAACCAAAATGCCCAAATGGCTAAATTGTACTCAAAGAAATTTCTCTATATCATCAGCATAGGCTATCAATTTCGTCCCCACTCTATAGTTGTAATATATAAAAAAAAGTTTTGAAAGTAAAAAATGTATGTACAATTATACAAATTGTGCCGCAAATAATCCAAATTCCAAGTTTATTCTTACGAACTTCAACGGGATTTCGCCATATGACCTTCTATTTGGCATCCCTACAATTAATGCAACTTCATTGGTGAAAGTGAATGCATTGGCCACCAAAAAGAATGCTTGCTTTCTATATCCCAAGACATGATTAAAGTGATGGTACTGAAGTTTTTTGAATTCATGCGCCTCTAATGAATTGATACAAATGAAGCCTCCTTAAAATGTCAAGAACTCCATCAGTAAAGCATGGTGAAATATTATCGAACACCGCTCTAATGGTGGTAGGCCTGCATCTAGAAGTTATCCTTTTCCTAGACATTTTAAACTTCAAAATGAAAAGTCAATTAATGAGAACATTATTAGCACAATGGAGGCCCATAGAGTACATAAGCAAAATAGCCACTAAAACCACCAAATTCTTCATTGAACATCTCCAAACATCTTCCAATGAGATATAATAAACATATGACAAGCCCATAGTTTAAAAAACTGAAGAAATATGATGTACTCTCGTGAGAGTACAGAGAGTACACATGCAAAATTGAACCAAAAAGTAACAAATCAGCCTCGAAATAGCTTGTAATGGTATCTATTAAACATATTATCTCCAAACAGGGTAAAAAACTTAAAAAAATTGAGAAAATGGATTGTACCATCATGAGATTACAAAGAGTACAGATACAAAACTATCTCAAAAACTAACCAGGCAGCCTCCAAACTACTTCCGAAGGCATCTACTAAACATATTATCTCCAAATAGGAAAAAAAATCTAGAAAAAAATGAGAACATGGGGTGTACTCTCATGAGAGTACAGAGAGTACAGATACAAAACTATCTCATAAACTAACCAATCAAACTTCTTGTAATGGCATATACTAAACATATTATCTCCAAACAGGGTAAAAAGGCTAAAAAATATGAGAAAATGGGGTGTACTCTCCTAAGAGTATAGAGAGTACATATACAAAATAGCATCCAAATTGCTTGTAAAGGCATCTTCTAAGCATAATAAGTCTAAACAGGGTAAAAAAATTTGAAAAAAAAGTAAGAAAATGGCATGTACTCTCATGAGAGTACAGAGAGTACAGATGCAAAATTATCTCAAAAATTAACCAGTCAGCTTCTAAATTACTTCTGGAGGCATCTACTAAACACATTATCTCTAAACAGGCTAAAAAAGCTGAAAATAAGAGAAAATGGGGTGTACTCTGAGAGTATAGACAATATAGATGCAAAATTATCTCATAAACCAACCAATCAACTCCAAACTGCTTCCAGGGGCATCTACTAAACATATTATCTCCAAACAGGATAAAAAAGCTGAAAAAATATGAGAACATATAGCTCTTATGAGAGTACAAAGAGTATAGATGTAAAATTATCTCATAAACCAATAAATCAGTCTCCAAACTACTTGTAATGGCATCTACTAAATATATTATCTCCAAACAGGATAAAAGGGTTGAAAAAATATGAGAAAATAAGGTATACTCTCTTGAGAGTATAGAAACTACACATACAAAATAGCCTCAAAATCTAACAAATCAGCCTCCAAACTGCTTGTAAAGGCATCTTCTAAACATAATAAGTCTAAACAGGATAAAAAAGTTAAAAATATTTGAGAAAATGGGTTACTCTCATAAGAGTTTAGAGAGTACACATACAAAATAGCCCTAAAAACTAACCAATCAGCCTCCAAACTTCTTTTAAAGGAATCTAGTAAACATATTAACTCCAAACAAGATTAAATAGCTAAAAAAATAAGAAAATATGGTGTAGTCTTATGAGAGTACAGAGAGTACACATGCAAAATAGCCATGAAAACTAACCAATCATTCTCCACACTACTTGTAATAGCATCTACTAAATATATTATCTCCAAATAAGATAAAAAATCTAAAAAAAATTGAGAAAATTGGGTGTACTCTCATGAGAGTATAGAGAATACATATGCAAAACACTCTCAAAAACTAACCAATCAGCCTCCAAACTGCTTGAAGAGGCATCTAATGAATATATTATGTCCAAACATGTTAAAAAAGCTGAAAAAAACTCAGAAAATGGGTTGTACACTCAAGAGAGCACAGAGAGTACACATACAAAATAGCCCTAAAAACTAACTAATCAGCCTCCAAACTATTTGTAATGGCATCTACTAAACATATTAACTCCAAATAGGGTAAAAAGGCTGAAAAAAATATGAGAAAATGGGGTGTACTCTCCTAAGAGTACAGAGAGTACACATGCAAAACATCCCTAAAAATCAAATAATCAGCCTCCAAACTGCTTGTAAAGGCATCATCTAAACATAATAAGTCCAAACAGGGTAAAAAGCTAAAAATATTTGAGAAAATGGTCATAAGAGTACAAAAAGTACACACACATCTAAAAATAAAACTAACCAATCAGCCTTCAAACTGCTTCTAAAGGTATATAATAAACATATTAACTCTAAATAGGATTAAATAGTTGAAAAAAATGAGAAAATGAGGTGTACTCTCATGAGAGTATATAGAGTACACATGCAAAATAGTCCTGAAAACCAACTAATCATCCTCCACAGTGCTTGTAATGGCATCTAAACATATTATCTCTAAATAGGGTAAAAAAAGCTAAAAAAAATTTGAGAAAATGGGGTGTACTCTCATGAGAGTACAGAGAGTACAGATGTAAAATTGTCTCAAAAACTAACTAATCAGCCTCCAAATAACTTGTAGAGGCATCTAGTAAATATTATATCAAACCATAAAACCGAAAAAAAAAATTAAGAAAATGGGTTGTACTCTCAAGATAGTACATAGAGTACACATACAAAATAACCTAAAACTAACCAATCAACCTCCATGAAAAGAAATGAGAAAATGAGGTGTACTCTCTTGAGAGTATAAAGAGTACACATGCAAAAAAGCCTCAAAAATCAATCAATCAGCCTCCAAACTGCTTGTAAAGGCATCTTCTAAATATAATAAGTCCAAGCAGGGTAAAAAAGCTAAAAATATTTGAGAAAATGGGTTGTACTCTCATGAGAGTATAGAGAGTACACTTAGAAAACAATCCTAAAAACTAACCAATCAATCTCCAAACTGCTTGTAATGGCATTTACTAAATATATTAACTCCAAACAGGATAAAAAAACTTGAAAAGAAATGAGAAGATGGGGTGTTCTATCCTGAGAGTATAGAGAGCCCACATGCAAAGCAGTCTCAAGAACCAACTAATCAGCCTCCAAACTACTTGTAAAGGCATCTTCTAAGCATAATAAGTCCAAATAGGGTAAAAAAGCTATAAAAAAGAGAAAATGACATGTACTCTCATGAGAGTACAGAGAGTACAGATGCAAAATAGTCCTAAAAATAAATAATCAGCCTCCAAACTGCTGCTAAAGGCATCTAGTAAACATATTAACCCCAAACAGGGTTAAATAGCTGAAAAAAAATGAGAAAATAGGATTTACTCTCATGAGAGTACGGAGAGTACACATACAAAATAGTCCTGAAAACTAACCAATCATCCTCCACACTGCTTGTAATGGCATCTACTTAATATATTATCTCCAAACAGGATAAAAAAACTGAAAAATTAAGAAAATGGGGTGTACTCTCATAAGAGTACAAAGAGTACACATACAAAACCAACAATAAAACTTACATAGTAAACATATTAACTCAAATAGGGTTTAATATGGAAAAATGAGAAAATGGATTGTACTCTCAAGAGTACAAATCATCAAAACAACCATAAAAACCAACCAATGTTCCTCCTTGTAAAATATATATTGAACATATTATATCCAAACAGGGTCAAAAATCTGAAAAAAATGACAAAATGGGTTGTACTCTCTTAAAACGGAAGCAAACAATAATCAAGCAACCTACAAATAAATTGTAATGTCATCTACTAAACATATTATATCCAAACATACCATAGAATTCATCAAATCTTTCATGAAACAACACCAAACATCATACAATGGGATATATTAAACATATGACAAGACCCACAATTGAAAGTTTTGAAAATAACGATGTATACCATAATGAGAGTACAGAGAGTAGACATACAAAACATCTCCAAAAACTAGCAAAACAGTCTTCTTTCCTTTAAAGAACTCAAATGTTCCAAATGTTCTCCTATTCGATGATGAGAATAACAGAGAAAACCCTAAATTCATTAAAGTTCAAGAATGCAGGAAGAAATATCTCACGCAGTTGTATATAATACCTCAATTTTCAATGCCCGAGATTTAGCAAATCTCTGAGGGAAGGTCGACGCCGGGAGAGCGGGGAGGCGAGGAAAATTTTATTACAAAAGACATCCCAAAAGCTGCATGGAAGAATCGAATGACGACGTAATATTTTCTCTCCCACTATTTTGGCGATGGGTCAAGGCGGGGCTCGGGTTAAAACGTGTCGTTAAAGGCGACATCAAGTTCTGTTAAGTAAAAGGGTCATATTTTATCTTCATGTGTTGTATAGGCTTGATGTAGAGTAAAGCTATGTCCAAATAAATATTTTATCGTGTCTGAGGTGGGAGTAAAAGTCTCTTAGAGATTATTTACTAGCGTGAATAGGGAAGAAGGACATAACACGTGATACGGAGTAGGTGAAATTCAATTGGGAGAGGTTGTTGGTATGGAAGATTTTAGAGATTTATGAGTGGGAAATAAAACAAATAATTTAATTTAAAATATTATCATATATATTTTATTATAATAATAAAAATTCAAAATAAATAAAGATTTATTTATCTTATTCATATAATATGTATGTAACAGAATAATTTTATTGCTCAATGAATCTGTTATGATATATTACACTTTATATTACTTATTATTATTCTTTTGTTATTTTTATACCTACTATATTATTATCAGATATATTACACTCATATATTAATATTACACACACACACACACACACAAAAACACACTATGTATATATGTATATATATATATATATATATATTATATATATATATATATATATACAATATAATATGTATATGTATGTTATATAATTAATTCCATATAAAATTATATGAATTTGTTGCTTTTATGTATGGTTTGAATTTATTTTTATTTATAAATATTTATCCATATTTTTATTACATATGTAATTAATGTATGTCTTATATTATATATATATATATATATATATATATATATATATATGTATATATATATATATATATATATGTAATATATATTGTGTGTGTTATATTTTAATATCAATTAATACATGAATTTATTACTGCTATGTATAGTTTCAGAATTTATTTTTTTATTTATAATTGTTCTTCATATTTTATTACATATGTAATTAATGTATGTCTAATATATATATTAGTTTAGATATATTAATATTATTTTTCACTATTTATAATTTTACACTTAGAGAGTTTTTTTAATAATAATAATAATAATTCTTGATTATATATAACTTAGTTAAACTAATTTTAAATTTGATTTTTTTTGTGATGAAATTATTAGAAGGTGTTGAAATAATTATTTTTTATTCTTCTATGGATCATTGTTTCTCATCTCAATCCCAATTTTGTTGAACTCTTGGTTTGATAATTTTCATAGTCAAGCGATTCTTATACTGCTTAAAATATCCTCGAAATTGGTTTATTCGACGTCGAGAGTTATCGTCAAGCAATTTTATTATGTATTCTCTTATAATAAATAGAATAATAATGAGGGTCAACACTAATCATGAGTACTTAAAATCAATGAAATGTAATAAACATATTCTCTCCAAATATGCCAAAAAATCTGACAAAAATTAAAAAAATAATCTATACTTTCATGAGTAGAGTGTACAATGCACACAAAATCAAGTACCTCCAAATTACTTAATGAAATGTAATAAATATATTCCAAACAGAAAAAATTTGATAGAATTGAAAAATAATCATACTCTCGTGAGTACAGATATCTGAGATATAAATTTTCTAACCAATCATCAAATCTTATAATGGATATAATAAACATATTCTCCAAACATACCAAAAATCATGAAATTGAAATAATCAGATATCTAGAGAGTATGAGAATTGCAAATCTGTATAAAACTACCAAACAACTGTAATGTGTACACTAATTATTATATCCAAAAAAAAGGTCAAAATCACAAAAAAAGAAAATATTTTCTCATTAGAGTGTGAGAGTATATCAGCATTAAAATAAATAAACATCTCTAAAGAACTCATGTATAAATATACATTAAATAAGATTTTAAAGAATATCACTAATAAACCCTAAAAATTATACATATAAAATAGTTTAGAAAATTTCTGATGTATTTTATTTAAAAATTTCCTAAATTGATCATAATTATCATGTACTTAAATTTCTCCATCTTGGGTTCTTAAAATTAGATTTTTATTTTCTATTCTGGTTTGTCTAAAAAAAACATATTATCTAAATCTATATAAATATTTCTTTTAAATTTCTCCCACACATTCAATGTCATTTCTTTGTTTGAATTATGTCGTAATGGCGTCGTTCAGCTTCGTTAAGTGACAGAGCTGTTAATTGAAAAAATATTTTTTTTATAATGGACAGATATTACGTTGAGTCCGGATGTAGATGTAGAGTTACGTCCAAGATTCTGCACGTAATATTTTCTCGTTGAATTCAGAGGAATAAGAGCGAGAGAGAGAGAGAGAGAGAGAGAGAGAGAGAGAAGAGAGACTAGCGAGAGCGAAAGAGTCGTTGATCCAATGAGATTTACCAACTTGTCTAGTGTTTTCAATTCGATGCTTTATAGGGAAGCATCTGAACCGGAGAGCGTTAGATTCGTCATCGATCCCACCGACACGAATGTTTGATGCCTGAATGCAAGAGTGGAGGAGCATCCGATGATCCAAGGCAATCGAGGAGTGGTTTTGGGGTCTGAAGAGATCGAGATTCCCAGACAGGATTAGCGTTGATTTGATCTGCGGATTCTATAGTTTGTTGTTGTTTTTTATTTTTATTTTTTTTTGTTGGCCGGAGGTGGTGGAAGGAAGTTTTTTGTGGTCTTTGGAAGAGGAAGTCGAGCTTCGACCGCCTCACCGATGCCGGATACACGGGAGTTTCAGAAAAATGCACTTTCGACTTATTCGAATATCCCCTCAATAACAATATAGATGGTAAGTTTTGGTGTTTCTTCTCTTTTTTCTGGTTGTCCTATCATAGTTTGGTGGTTATTTCATTTTTTTTAATCAATGGGACGATTAAATATATTGGAGGAGCAAGATGTTTTGGAGATTTAACTTGATGGTTATTAGCTAAGGGAGGATGGGTTATGTGAAGTACAGACGAAAAGTTGGTGTTGGTTACTGACGATCTTTCTTTGTAGAATCTATGCGGCGGTGATGATCATTTCATCAGTGGTGAAATAATTTTGTTTAAGGATTTTGTTTGAGCTCTCTCTCTTCTATCTGCTTCTCATGAAATAAGAATTTTTATATTGGATGGCGTCTATAAATACATGAATCATCTTCATTGGATAATGATTACTTTGATCATTTGATGTATTTTAAGTATTTATCTCAAGAATATTGAGATCTTGGACTTGTTAGATTATTTCATCGACATTTTGTTATAAATCATATTTAAGAATTTATAGATTTAGCGATATAAAGTTTGATATTTTAAGTCTTTTCTCATTGGTTTAAGGATCACTGACATCAAGATTAGTCTTAGTAAATTTTTGATCTCATATCAATTACTGCTATATATGTACTTTTAGAATTTATTTATTTATATATAACTGTTCTTCATATTTATTATATATTTAATTAATGTATGTCTAATATATATATTTAGGGTTTAGATATATTATTATTATTTACTATTTTTAATTTTAAACTTAGAGTTTTTTAATAATAATAATAATCTTGATTATATATAAGTTAAACTAATTTTAAATTTGATTTTTTTGTGATGAAATTATTAGGTGGTGTTGAAATAATTATTTTTATTCTTCTATATACATATTTTATATATGTATATATTTTTCTTCAAGTCATGCCAATCTATCTTAATGTACCGTATAGGCTTTTCTTATTATAACAGAAGTAAATATTATCTAAATATTATGCCTATCATGATTAGGGAGAGACTCTTTTTAAAAAAAAATTTCTTCTAAATAATAACATACATATGTATTTTTTTTTTTAATATTAATAAGTGGACACTTTTAAATTGTGATTAATTACTTATACATGTGTATTAGTTTATACACATTCATTCAACTACACATTATGCTATGTATCTATTTATATTGTTATAAACGTATTAGTTTATACATATTAATATTCTCTTAGCATTCACATATTGCATTATTGTTTATATACATTTTACTTTATATTGTATTTGATTATGTGAGATTTAAATTTAGTAAAAAAAAAATCCTAAAATATAAAAGATATATACCCGAGTAATAAATTTTTGATAAGCCTTAATTACGCTTTAAAAAGAAGATTTTATATATATATATATATATATATAAGGAAATAAAAATATTCATTTGGGACTGAAGTGTATGGAGATCATTAAGCTTATATTTAGGTTAGCAGTGTGGTACAAAATATACAGCAATATAGTTCGAAAATTATATTCTAATGATATATTGGAGAATATGTAATAAAAAAGTTGTATTTTTTAATCTCATTTAGCTGAAATTAGTGACCGCTAAAAATCTATGATATGACTTTTTTAAAATAAAAATAAAAATTTATAATACTCATTATAAATTTTTTAATAATTATCTTTTCTTCAATAATTTTATCAATATTTAGCATGTCTTGAGCAAAATTTTTCCTATAATTGGTGGGTTCGTTAGCTTGATGATTTAAGAAAAAAAAATCGTTGCTTTGCCCTTGTAATAAAAACCTTCCGTAAAAAATCGTTGCTTTGAAATCCTTATATATCTCCTCTTTGAATTCTCATCGCAACCAATGTACTGAATTTTCATATCTTTAAGCGGAATATAATCATCAGGGACGGAGAAACTGTCTTCAAGCGGAATATAATCTTCAGGGACGGGGAAACTGTCTTCAAGAGGAATATAGTCTTCAGGGACGATACAGTCTTCAAGAGGAATATATTTCTCTGCGCTCCTCCTTCGTCTTCGTGGAGACATTGTGGAACACATAGCCGCCATGGAAGACATCGGACAAGTCTGAAGAATTCGTCTATAATTTCTTCTTCTTCTTCTAGGCCATCGTAATCCACGTGATCATCATCGAAGACGTCGACCTCTTTTCCTCCCCTTTTCCTCCACCTTCACGAGGAATGTCGTCTTCCACGCCGGCGAAGACGAGAGGCGAGCAAGCTTCTTCTTTGTTGACAGACATTGTAAATTCCCTATTGTTTTCTGTTCCAAGGCGTCTCCTTTATTTGTAGATTGATGGAGATTTGGAAAGAATTTTTAGATCTAAATTAGGAAATATCTGAACTTACTCATGACGGAGTAAAACAGATGCGAGTCCTAATGTTCGGCGAAGTTTGTAAAGCAGACCCCTTAACACTTGCGGCTAGCAAAATTTGTCGCGGTGAGAATTTAACTTCCAGTGAGAAGAATATTGATAGATTTGAATGTTTTTAGTTCTCTTATTTAAAAATAAAAAAATGTAATTTTATAAAGGATTAAGTGAATATTTAAAATTGTAGTAAAGAAAATGAATTTTTTACGCATAATTTACTTTACAAGAGATATTAATATAAAAGGGCAATTACATACGTAAATATCACTCAAGATATAATTATTTATAAAACTAGCATTTTTTATTTTCATTTTTTTTAATTCTCACTTACACATCAAAATTCATAATAAGATTGCAACTCATCAAATTTTTAATGATTTGATTATGACACATTTAAATAAATAAATTTGATGATTAAAAAATAATAATTTTTTTAAGAAATATAAGGGATGATTGTGATTTTCTAGAAAAGGCTAGTGTTCAGCTGCTTGTTTTTTTAATAAAGTTGTAATTTTTATTTTTAAAATATTTAAATATAAATAGAATATTAATATGTTTACTTCAACATCAAAGTTTCTCTCCAAACTTTAATTACTTTCATTTCCCATGATCCTTAATTATAAGCTCACAAGCTAGTGAGTCGAGTCTAGTCTTACTTGAACTCGAGCTCAAGCTCGTGGCTTATTAAGCTCTATTCAGAGCTTGTTATCAAGCCAAGTTCGAGTTGACTTACGAGCTAGCTCAGCTAACTTACCTCCTACTATAGATTAACTTTGACAAATTTAATAAAATTGTACATTTTAAATTGATTAAATTAGAGTTCAAATAAAACTGAACATGTCAAGTCAACTCATCGTGAACAAGCTAAATTAGACCAACAATCATCTCCTTGACCCATGTTGGGGGGAGATGACAGTGCATGAGTTAATCTTCTTTGATAATTAAGGATGGTGATCTAATTCTTAATGGGAGCTATTATTGATAAGAAACACATCAACAATTTCATTTAATAATAGTGAAGAGCATTTTGACAATCATGATTCTTACATATATGCTCTCTTTGCTTATAGAAATATTACAAAAGTTTTTTATTCTCTGATTTACTATTATCTCTAATAATAATATATACTTTTAGATATGATTATAATAATTTTATTCTCATCAATTGAAATTAAACTGTTATTCAATTAAAATATCATGATGGAATCTAATTCTTTAACCTATTTCAATTTCACAAGATTTTCATTAGTTAAGATTAGGCATAAGGATTACATAGACTAGGTTGTACTCTCATGAGAGTACAAAGAGTACACATATCAAATTGATCAAAAAATCAACCAATCTGGCTCCAAACTGTTTGTAATGGTACATATTAAACATATTATCTCCAAAGAGGCCCAAAAAATTGGAAGAAAAATGAAAAAATAATCTGTACTATCATGAGAGTACAGAGAGTACACATTCAAAATAGCTCAAAAAAACTAACAATCAGGCTCCAAACTGCTTCTAATGGTATATATTAAACATATTTTCTCCAAACAGGCCAAAAAATATAGAAAAAGATGAGAAAATAGGTTGTACTATCATAAGAGTACAGAGAGTACACATGTCAAACAGCTCAAAAAATCAATCAATCAGGCTCCAAACTATTTGTAATAGTACATATTAAATATATTCTCTCCAAATAGTCCTAAAAATTGGAAGAAAATGAGAAAATAAGTTGTACTCTCATGAGAGTACAAAGAGTCACTAAAAAAAAAAAAAGCTAACAATCATGCTCCAAACCGACTTCCAATGGAATCTATTAAACATATTTTCTCCAGCCAAAAAAAGAAAAAAGAAAATAGGTTGTACTCTCATGAGAGTATAGAGAGTACACCTGTAAAACAGCTAAAAAAAAGCCAACAATCAGGCTCCAAACAGCTTCTAATGGTATATATTAAACATATTTTCTCCAAACAGGCCAAAAAATCTAGAAAAAGATGAGAAAATAGGTTGTACTCTCATGAAAGTACATGGAGTACACATGACAAACTCAAAAATCAATCGCTCCAAACGCTTGTAATGGTACATATTAAACATATTCTCCAAAATAAAAAACTAAAAGAAAATGAGAAAATAAGTTGTACTCTCATGTGAGTATAAATAGTACACCTGCAAAATAGCTCAAAAAAACTAATAATTAGTCTCCAAACAGCTTCCAATAGAATTTATTAAACATATTCTCTCCAAACAGGTCAAAAAAGTTGAAAAAAATGAGAAAATAATATGTACTCTCATGAGAGTACAAAGAACACACATGCAAAATAGCTCAAAATAGCTAACAATCGCTCAAATAATTAATGGTATATATTAAACATATTTTCTCCAAAACAGCCAAAAAATCTAGAAAAGATGAGAAAATGTACTCTCATGAGAGTACGAGAAAATGATCAAAAAATCAACCAATTAGCTCCAAAACTACTTGTAATGGTACATATTAAACATATTCTCTCCAAACAGCCCAAAAAATAGAAGAAAATGAGAAAATAAGTTACTCTCATGAAAGTATAAGAGTAGCAAAATATCAAAAAACTACCAATCAGGCTCCAAACAGCTACTAATAGAATCTATTAAACATATTTCTTTCCAAACGGGCTAAGAAAGCTAGAAAAAAAAAGAAAATAAGCTGTACATCCATAAACACACTACACAGATACATTTTCAGCACAAAACTTCTTCAATTCAACATTTTTCAAATCAGTTTTTTAATACATAAACAGAAAATAACGTAAGCGAATTCAGCCCTGAAGCAATTCATCTTCTTTGGCCAATCCTGGTGGTCAACCCAGTCCACTAGAGATTTGTTGATCGCTACCTCCATGTATTTGTATACAAACATCCGACAGTCGATACTATTTTGTTGAATTGGTAGCCCACTCATCACTTCGATTGGCTATTTTGTGGGATCTCACGGAAAGAGAGCATTTGACAAGTAATTTGATCTAAAGAGTAAAAAATAAAGTCAATAATTAACAAAATATGCACTTTAGGCAAATCAAAATGAGAACAAATCTTACAATATCAGAATAGTCTTATGAGTTGGGTTTGGCAATGAATCATAAAATACCAAGCCTTGCTTAATATGCCCCACCAGGAGTGTCCAATGCTGATTATTTATAACTGGAAGTAAAAGTAACTCAACCTTAGAAACACTATCTGCAGTAACATGCTAGATGAACATTTTCTTTTCCTTTGGTAGACCATATTTAGCATAACTCTGTAAGAAGTCAAGAGAAAGTTTACAATTAGTGGCTTCTAACTATCTAAATTAGGAATGGATCGTATTACCCAAAATTTTGTGTGAACTCACCGGCTAGAAACATACAGATAGGGGTCATATAGCCCAGGACATATATAGTACTTCTTGGCCAGTAAAAAAGTAAAGGCATCGACGTGTGCATTTGGTCTATATATGTCGAACTCATCAATCGGCCTCGCAATGATGATATTCCCACCATGAATACTATCACTCCCATGTGAGAAGTATGGGAATGTGAGCATTACTAAATGAATAGGTGATTTTATATATACAGAATGAGTTGAATGAAAAATGACTTGCTTGTCCTTGAATCGAGAGCACGTGTCAATGATATACATGGGCAGACATCTCTTGATGAGAAGTCATTAATGATGTGCCTCGGTACGCAGAAATTAGTGATGAAGAGCTAGATTCATTGTGAATTAAGGCTTAATCAGCTAAGATGATGCATACCTCGCCTGATGCTCCTCAACCACCACGGTCGATGGTTCATCCACTGACATTGGAACATCTTTGCTAACCTACATAAAAAATTAGTGAAATCAGCTTCTATTAGGTTAAATTAAAAGAAAGTAATACCTCTTTACGCTCATCATGTGTGGAGGCTACCATGGGTTATTATGCGTGACTTCGTAAGTTTGTGTGAAGGGGGAGGATACAACTTTCCTCTTCCTCAGCTGTCGAGCCTTCACACCACACTCGATGCTAAGTAAAATGAGCATCCTCTCTTCATGTCAGTGGAAGCCTCCAGCTTCCCATGGTAGCCTCCAGGGCTTCCCAGGTGGAAATCCATGGGGTTTCCCAGTGGAAGCTTCCACAGGAGCTTCCCATGTGGTTGCCTCCATAGGAGCCTCCCCTGTGGTAGCCTCCACAAGAGCTTCCCCTATGGTAGCCTCCATAGGTGTTGCCCCTATGGTAGCCTTCCCAAGAGCTTCCCCCATTCTAAGACCCTTCTTCCCTGCCCCTCAATAGCTACCATAAATCAATTCCATCAATTCTCTCAGTTATTGATGCTTCAAAAAATGATACTCTCTCCCCCAGGGCCCTGAAACCTGCAAGTATCCTCTCTACCGCAAAGCTTTCTAAATGGGTACTAGCAGAGGGCAGGCTATATACATTAGAAGGGGAGAATATCGAGGAGAGATGGAGATTCAATAGGGGCTCCACTCCATGGACTTAGAATGGGGCTGCTATCGGGCTCAACATGGGTTGTCTGCTGATGGGGCAATGTTTCAAGAGCAGGTCTCCCTCGATATGTCCTCAAATAAAAGACAGACATGTGTTACACCGATAAGAAAATATGATTATTTATAATATGAATAAATACAATTTAAGATAAATAAAGTGAATTTATTTTGCATCACCTGGTGTCCTTCCAAACCATTGAAGGAATCATCTGCAAACTTTATTTTTGGCCATCGTAATATACGTGGCTTTGCAGAAGGAAATGATAGCCTTATGATGCCTATGTGCTCAGATCTGTAATGAATATTTATATAACTTAACTTCAATGCATCAAATAATACAAACCTGAAGATGTAGAATGTACCATTAGAAGAGTGACAAAGTCACTCATGTACCCAGGTACCTTTTGTGTCAGAATCTTTGATGTAATATTATCAAATTATGAAACCAGAAATGCCCAAATGGCATTTGCCCAATTGTACTCAGCAAATTTCTCTATGTCGTCAGTATAGACTATCAATTCTGATATTACTCTATAGTTGTGATATATAAAAAAAAGATTTGAAAGTAAAAAATGTATGTACAACTGCCCAAATTGTGCCGCAGTCAACAGACGATCCAAATTCTCAAGTTTATTCTTAAAATCTCAAGCTGAACGACAATGGGGATTCTTTCATAACCTTCTCCCCTGGCATCCCTACAATTAATGCAACTTCATTGGGGGTGAAAAGAATGCATTGGCCACCAAAAAAGAATGCTTGCTTCTCTATATTCCAACAAGACATGATTGAAGTGATGGCAACAGAATCTTGCTGAATTCCATGCAACTTAATGAATTGATGCAAATGAAGCCTCTTTAAAATGTTAAGAACTTCATCGTAGCATGAAATATTATCAAACACCCTGTGGTAGGCCTTCGAAGTTATCCTTTTCTAGACATTTTAAACTTCAAAATGAAAAGTCAATTAATGAGAACATTATCGACACATGGAGCCAGAGAGTACAAGCAAAAAACAACCACTAAAACCACCAAATTCTTCATTGAACATCTCCAAACATCTTCCAATGAGATATAATAAACATATGACAAGCCCCATAGTTTAAAAAACTGAAGAAATATGATGTACTCTGTGAGAACAGAGTACATACAAAATTGAACCAAAGTACAAATCGCCTCCAAACGACTAATGGTATCCATTAAACATATTATCTCCAAATAGGTAAAAAACTTGAAAAAATTGAGAAAATGGTTGTACCCTCATGTAGAGAGTACAAATGCAAAACTACTCAAAATCAAACAAAGCTGAGGCATCTACTAAACATGTTATCTCCAAATAGGAAAAAACTTAGAAAAAATGAGAAAATGGGGAGTACTCTCATGAGAGTACAGAGAGTACACACAAAATCCATAAACCAACCAATCGACCTCCAAACTTCTTGTAATGGCATATACTAAACATATTATCTCCAAATAGGTAAAATCTAAAAAATATGAAAATGGGGTGTACTCTCTTGAGTAGAGTACATATACAAAATAACCAAAAATAACAAATCAGCCTCAAACGCTTGTAAAGAAATCTTCTAAAACATATAAGTCTAAATGGTAAAAAATTTGAAAAATTGAGAAAATGGTATCTCATGAGAGTACAGAGTCTGATGTAAAACTATTCAAAACCACTCCAAATTCTTCCGAGGCATCTAAACATATTATCTCCAAAGAAAAAAAAGAAAAAATGAGAAAATGATGAGGTATGTACATGCAAAAGATCATAAACCAATCGACCTCCAAACCTTGAGGCATACTAAACATATTATCTCCAAGCAGGTAAAATCTAAAAATATGAGAAAATGGGTGCTCTCATAAGAATAGTACATATCAAATAACTCAAACATAAATTACTCAAACTATTAAACATATAAAAAAATTAAGAAAATGGGTGTACTCATGAGTGAGTATGTCTAAAACTAATTAACCTCAAATCCTTGTAAAGGCATCTAATAAATATATTATCTCAAATAAAAAGCTAAAAATATGAGAAAATGGGTGTACTCTCATGAGAGTACAAAAGTATATAAAATATCAAACTAACCAATCGACCTCAAATGCTTAAAGGGTACTAATATTAACTCCAAAACAAGTTAAAAAAGAAAATAGAAAAATGGGTGTACTCTCATGAGAGTACTGAGAGTACATATGCAAAAATATCATAAACCAACCAATCACCACCAAATTGCTTGTAAGGCATCTATTAAATATATTAACTCCAAATAAGATAAAAAAAAAAATGAAAAATGATGTACTCTCATGAGAGAAGAGAAATGCAAAACAATTAACCAATCAATCACCTATGCTTATAAAAGTATCTTCTAAACATATAGTCCAAAAATAAAAGCTAAAAAAATTGAGAAAATGGGTTGTACTCTCCAAGAGAGAGAAATACAATACAAAATATCAAAAACAATCAATCAACCTCAAAGCCTTAAAGGCATCTAGTAAACTCAAACAAGATAAAAGGGTTGAAAAATGAGAAAATGGGTTACTCAGAGAGTAAAATACAAAAAATCAACCAATCATTCTCCAACTACTTGTAATGGCATCTTAAATATATTAACTCAAACGGTAAAAAAAAAAATAGAGAAAATGGGTTGTACTCATGAGTGGTACAAAATATCTAAAATCACCAATCGACCTCCAAACTGCTTGTAAAGGCATCTTAAACATATTAATGTCCAAACATAAAAAATAAAAGAAAATGGGTTGTACTTATAAAGAGTACAGCAAAATAATCTAAAAACCAATCGGCCTAAAGCTGCAGGCATCTAAACATATTAACTCAAACAGGTTAAAATAAATGAGAAAATAGAATACTCTCTAAAGTATAATGCAAATAATTAAAATCAACCAATCATCCTCCAACTTTGTAATGGCATCTAAACATATTATCCAAAACAGGTAAAAAAACTAAAAATTTGAGAAAATGGGTGTACTCTCATGAGAGTACAGAGTACACATGCAAAATAGCCAAAACACCACAATTAACTACTGCTTCATCTAAAAATATATTATGTCCAAACAGGTAAAAAAAAAAAATGAAAATGGGTTGTCTCTCGAAAAAGAGTACATGCAAATAAAAACATCCTCAACTACTTGTAAAAAATCTACTAAACATATTAACTCTAACAAAAAAAAACTAAAAAAAAAAATGAGAAAATGGGTGCTCATGAGAGTAGAGAATACAAATATAAAATAACCTCAAAATCAACCACTTCACCTCCAAATTACTTGTCAAACAAGATAAAAAAACTAAAAAAAAGAGAAAATGGGTTGAGTATAAAAAGTCTGAGTACATACAAATACTCAAAAAATCACCTCACTACTTGTAATGGCATCTTAAACATATTAACTCCAACAGATAAAAACTAAAATGAGAAAATATGGTGTACTCTCGAGAGAGTACACATGTTAAAACCTCAAAATCAATCACCTCCAAACTTGTAAAGGCATCTCTAAAACATATAAGTCCAAACATAAAAAAAAAAAAAATGAGAAAATGATGTACTCTCATGAGTAAAATGCAAATGAAAATAAAACCAATACTCAAACTTGTAAGACATATAAACTCCAAACAGAATAAAAATGAAAAAATGAGAATGTACTCTTGAGAAAGTACACATATAAAACAACATCAACCAATCCTCCAAACTACTTGTAAAGGCATCTCTACAAATAAAAAACATAAAATGAAAAAATGAAATGATATGTACTCTCATGAGATAGAGAGTATAACAAATCAAAATCAACCAATCATCTTCAAGCATCTAGTAAACATATTAACTCCAAACAGGTTAATAGTTAAAAAAATGAGAAAATGGGATGTACTCTCATGAGAGTGATACAAATATTAAAACAACCAATCACCTCAAAATACTTGTAATGGTGCTATAAATATATATCTCAAACAAGGTAAAAAAACAAAAAAAAAGAAAATGGGTGTACTCAAGAGTATAAGTACACATACAAAACATGAAAACCAATCAATCAAACTTCAAATATATATGTAAAACATGTAATCAAACAATTTAATCAAAAAAAAATGAGAAAATGGGTTGTACTCTCAAGAAGAATATCAAATCTTAAAAACATTAAATCAACAACAAACAAAAATCATCTATATTATATATAAAAATGCAATGACAATTAAAATAGAATATATCGAAATTATAATAGCATCTGAATAAATTGTATATTCATATTATATCAAGCATCAGAATTCATCAAATCCTTCATGAAACAACATGCATCATCAAATACCAAAATTTTAATAATTTGAAACATGCAAAACATCTCTCAAACTAGCAAAATGTTTCCTTTAAAGAACTCAAATGTTCCAAATGTTCTATTCGAGTGAGAACAATAGAAAATTAAATTCATTAAAGTTCAAGAATTGAAGAAATACCTTATGCATTATAATCAATTTTCAATGTCTTTAGCAAATCTGAAGAAGGTCCGACATGAGAGAAGCGAGATAAATTTACCAAATCCCAAAGCTTCAGAGAATTTGGAGCGGCCGCGTAATATTTTCTCCCTGTTTTAATGGGAATTACGTAAACGTTAATAATTAAAATCATCAAGTTATAGCGTTGTTAAGTAAAAAATGTCATATTTTAATATTGGACATGTGTTGTATATTGATCTAAAAAAGCATAATATTTTCTGTGGTGGGAGAAAAGTCTCTTATTATTAGCGTGAATATAAGGACATAATGATAGGTGAAATTCAAAGAGGTTGTTGGTACGGAAGATTTTAGAGGATTTATGAGTGGGAAATAAAACAAATAATTTAATTTAAAATATTATTATATATATTTTTTTATAATAATGAAAATTCAAAATAAATAAATATTTATTTATCTTATTCATATAATATGTATGTAACAGAATAATTTTATTGCTCAATGGATCTGTTATGATATATTACACTTTATATGACTTATTATTATTCTTTTGTTATTTTTATACCTACTATATTTTATTATTAGATATATTACACTCATATATATACATTTCATCTATATTATATTTCTTATATATATATATATATATATATTTATATATTAAAAAGTAATAGATTTTTTTAAAAAATATTATTAATTGATGATGTCATACTTGTTTAGATGAACTAATGCATATATATACTTTTAACTAAAATAAAAAAATTTTGAATTTTATTAATCTAATATATGTATATATTCTAAATATTAATAGAAGGCACACAATAGTTAAAGATGTTTTTTTAAACTTAACAACGGTAACTTAATTTTAATTTTTTTAGAAAAAATTAAATATTTAGGAGTTAATTTATATAAGATATATATAATATATTTATAACATATAACATATATATATATATATATATATATATATATATATAATTAATTTAATATATAAATTAATACAAATTTATCATTGTATATTGTATTATGTATATTTTTTTAGAATTTATTTATTTGTTTATAAATGTTCTCTATATTTTATTATAATGTATGTCTAATATAATATATATATGTTGTTATTAATATATATATTTATATATATTATTTAATTAATTCATGAATTTATTACTGCTATATATAAATATTATTTATTATTTATAATTGTTCTTCATATTTTTTATTACATATGTAATTAATGTATGTCTAATATATATTAGTTTAGATATATTATTATTATTATTATTTTACTATTTTAATTTTTAAATTTTAATAATAATAAAAAAATTTGATTATATATAACTTAGTTAAACTAATTTTAAATTTGATTTTTTTGTGATGAAATTATTAGGTGGTGTTGAAATAATTATTTTTTATTCTTCTATGGATCATTGTTTCTTATCTCAATCTCAATATTGTTGAACTCTTGATTTAATAATTTTCATAGTGAACCAATTTTGACACTGCTAATACTTTTTTCTATCAAATTGAGTGAAAAAATAAATAAATTTATTTGATCACGATTGACAAACTTCATACATTTCTCCTCAATCACATAATACATAAATAAATAATTCACTTATTTCTCTTCAACAAATAAGTTAGTGACAAAAATTTAATTTTAATTAATTTATTTATTTAACAATCAAGATATTACTAGGTTAACATAATATAATAATAAAATAATAATATTAATAATAATATATTATTATTGTTATTATTATATTATTAATATTATTATTATATCATTGTATATAGCAAAACTCATGTTTGAGATTTTTTTTTTCATTTATTTTAAACAATTAAAATGATAATAAACTGTGTTTGTTTAATTTTTTTTTTTTGCTTTAAAAACTCGATGTTTTATTTTAGAAAAATACAAAAAAAAAAAAACTTTGAGTGATTATTAATATTTTCAAAAGAAAAAAAAATTGTTAAGATGATTTTTTAAAACCCTTGAATTTACATTGAGATGAGTTTAATATAAGAACAAATTGACTATCTAATTATTATACTCATCCTTAAAATAAATTTAAGAATTTTAAAATATATTATAAGCAAATTTTGTTCTTGCATGAGGTGAGTCTATATTGATGCCTCTCCTAAAGAATATTTTATTTTTTTAAAATAATAAAAATTATAATAATCATAAGAGACATTTATATACATAATACATAATTCTTATATATTTATATATCTAACTTCTAAATTTTCATATTTACATAAAAATCATCAAAAATTTTAATATTACATTTAAAATGGTATCATTATTATTTTTTTAAAATGAAATACACTTTATGAGACATCAAAAAATATTATATTTATAAATATCAAAATTTAGATATTAGATATATAAATGTATAAAAATATTATGATATGTATATAAATTTTTCTAAATCTTAAATATATTATTATTATTATGTTAAATAAATTTATAAAAAAATAAATTATATTTTCAAAAGAAATAAAAAAATCCAAAAATTCCCAGTGTGTTACACGAAGTCCAGCGGTTCCAATGCCCATGGCTTATTGGCGCGAACAATCCTATCTTTAGGGCAAAACGGCCAACTGCTAACGGTAACAGGCCATTCACAATAAAAGAAACACAAAACCGTCCTCTCTCTCTCTCTCTCTCTCTCTCTCTCTCTCTCTCTCTCTGTGGGTTTCTAGAGAATACAACTTTGTTGTCTCATTTAATTGTTTGTTTTTTCTTATATAGAAATGTCTTGTGTTCGGTTTTTTAAGCATTCTGGCAGACTGTTTGCAACGCTTTTGACATATTGAGATCTGCTTTTGTATAAATTTTAATATAATTAAATCATTTTGTATTTGTGATATTTAAATGTGTTTGTATGTATATATAATAATAACAATAATAATAATAATAAATAATAACAATAAATAAAAATAATAATAATAAAATAATAATAATAATAAAATAAAAATAATACAATAATAATAATAATAATAGTAATAAATAATAATAATATAATATAATATAATATAATTATTTATTTAATCAGAGAACATCGAACAAATATTATTAAATTATTGTTTCGTTTATATCGACGAAATATATGTTCGTGTTATCGTTTAGTTAGCAGTTAAACGCACTAATGACGATTTTCAACGAGCTTTTGATACTATCTGTGGGTGTGTCTGTTTTACATTTTTATCCCCACTGTACGTATAAATAATATAAATAAATCCATTTACGCATAAAATACATAAATAAGTTGATCTCCACTCTCGAGCTGTACGACAAAAGCCTGCAAAAGGAACAATTTCTGTTTTGAGGATTATTAGGGTTCCGATTTAAACAAGGAAATCGATTATTTTGGTAAGAAATATCGAAAAACATTACAAAGTTTTCTCTTTTTTTTGTTTTATAATAGAGAACATCACGAGTTTGAAGGATTTCTTGGAATTGTTGAGGGGTTTGCTTCCTGAACGCATTTTTATTAATTTTAGTATGTTTCTGTCCTATATTTTTAATTATCCGTTCTTTTAAATCAATCTACTTCGGTTTGTTCGAATTTATGTTTTTTTTTTTTTTTTCTTCTAAGTTTTGATGGATTTATTGTTTAACATATGCAACATGATGTACTTTTAAATTCGATAGTTGTGATGTTAAAGTGCGGATAGTAATTGCCTTTTTTGAATAGTTATGATGTTATTTTATTTTCTGAATTCATTGATTCCTCCTTTACTCGACGGAAAATCTCACAACAGTAGATGCCTGAATGGATTTAGGGTTCCTTGATTGCAGTTGAACATCGTTAAAGAGACCATAGCAAGTTAATGTGGCCGAAGCAGTTCCAGTTAAACATTCCTTAATCACAGATCTGTTCTTTTTTTTATAATTCTCTTGGACATTTTTGCTTTAAAAAGCTTCTTCCTGGAAGAAGCCAACTCCTTTTTCGATCATTTTTTTTTAACTTTTTTTTGCTTCCTTTCGTCTCTTTTGGAGGAGAGAGACACTGTAAATTGGTAAAAGATTGAAAATATTGATCATCTCTTCCAAAATCATTATTTTTTACCTCCTGTTACCAACCTTAATGAATTGTCTTCTCCGGAGTTTAACCCTTTCATGGCAGAAGAAAATAATTAAAATATTATATATATATATATATATATATATATATATATATATATATATATATATATATATATATATATATATATATAAATTATTTTAAACTATGTAATTATTTCGAGTCAAAATGAAACAAATATAATAGAACAAAGAGAATAATTAAACAAAAAATCTAAAAATAAATATTCATATTTAGCTTTATTATTCAATGAAAGTCGAACTGAAGAGATCGAGCCCAGACAGGGTTAGCGTTGATTTGATCTGCGGATTCTATAGTTTGTTGTTTTTTTTTTTTTTTTTGTTGGCTGGTGGTGGTGGAAGGAAGTTTTTTGTGGTCTTTGGAAGAGGAAGTCGAGCTTCGACCTCACCGATGCCGGATACACGGGAGTTTCAGAAAAATGCACTTTCGACTTATTCGAATGCCTAATTACAATATAGATGGTAAGTTTTGGTGTTTCTTCTCTTTGCTTTCTGGTTGTCCTATCATAGTTTGGTGGTTATTTCGTTTTTTTTAATCAATGGAACGCATTAGAAGTATTATTAGAGCAAGATGTTTTGGAGATTTAACTTGATGGTTATTAGCTAAGGGAGGATGGGTTATGTGAAGTACAGACGAAAAGTTGGTGTTGGTTACTGACGATCTTACTTTGTAGAATCTATGCGGCGGCTAAAAGTTGAGGATAACTATAATGAAGTTGATGCTTACCCAAATTCATATCCCGATCGCCCAGGAGAGCCTGATTGCATATACTATATTAAGACTGGATCGTCTGGTTATGAAGCAGCTGCCGCTATAATCACCCTACATATGTTAGGCAGGTAAAGCTTATATTATGTTCTATGTTGAGCAGAGTGCTTGTTGTAGTAGTTAGCGTAGATCAAACACAATGCAATGTTTCGCCTCTAGTTATAGTGCCTATTATAATGGCTACTATTTTGACCTTTAAAAAGTTTATAATCCGCATTCTAAAGCATGCAGTCACATGGGAAGACTATAAAGGTTCAGCTTTTGGCAACCGACACTATCATTTGATTTATGTAAAGATGTTATATAATTAATTCAATATAAATATTTATTACTGCTATATATGTATAGTTTTAGAATTTATTTATTTATTTATAAATGTTATCCATATTTTATATTATATATATGTTATATAGTTAATTTAATATAAATTAATACATGAATTTATTACTGCTATATATGTATAGTTTCAAAATTTATTTATTTATTTATAACTGTTCATATTTATTACATATGTAATTAATGTATGTCTAATATATATATATATATATATATATATATATATATATATATATATATATATAGATAGTTTAGATATATTATTATTATTTTTTACTATTCTTATTTTAAACTTAGAGAGTTTTTTTAATAATAATAATAATAATAAAAATTCTTGATTATATATAAATTTGAAAATATTGAGTAAGTTTATAATAAATTTGTACTCTTATAATTCACATACTTCATTTCTCTGTTAACCCTGGTATCAGAGCTATGATGGGGTGAATCTCTAGGGGGAAGAAATCTGCAGAAGAATCTTTAATATTTTGATCAAAGATCTATTATGGTAAATTCTATCAAAGTCAAGTTAGAGTTGGATAAACCCTTATAAATCTTTGATTGGATATAATCTTATCATGATAAATCCCTCTGTGATTTATAATCAAAATACTTTTATAATCTTTCAGTGAGATCCTGACTTCATCGCATATGGCAATAAATCCCTGTGGTTATGAGTCGTAAGTCCTATTTATGTTGACTATCGTGGGTTCACTGAAGAGTATGAACTTATTTTATTATAATTCAGAATTGTTTGATCAATTTATTAGAGATCTCTATCTCTTGAATTATTTCCCCTACTCCTCTTTATGGCTTCCTCTTCTAACTCGAATTCTAATCTTATGATTAGAAATTCCATAAATGATAGTTTAATTAAAAACATAGAATTAATGGAGTTCCCTCTAAATGAAGAAGACCTAAATAAATGATCTTTGCCCAAAATTGATAAATCTCTAATTTATCGAATTGGTACCTTTGATTTTAAAGAAAAAACTTCTATTAAAATGGTAGAACAATCGATCACTATAGATCAATTAGATAAAACTATTTATCTATTAACTCAAGAAGACTTGCATAGATATATGCAAGACTTTAAATATATTCACATCGGGATTATTCAAATAGCATTTAAACCTTTAACCTTAAAGGATTAAATGCTTCCATCATTTCCTGTTTACAAGATGGTCGATGCCTTAACTGGGCTCAATCTCCCATGGGCGTTATCAAAATAAGTCTATGTCATGGACCAGTTTACTTTAATGTTTTTTCTAATTTAAGTTTATCTTTAACTGATATAAATATTCTTGAAGCCATCAAGTTGCAAATACAACTTCATGGATATGACTTTCTTCCTGGATCTGAAACTATTGCTTTAATTTTCAAGTTATATTTTAGAGTTCTGAATACTTTAAACTCAAATATCAAAAAGGTTGTTCAACCTCTTGAACGAACAACCTTAACTGAAACTAATATGTTAGTTTCTTATATAGCAACTATCAGAGTTATTAAATGAAATGAGATAGTATTCTCTAACTCTTGAGCAATACCATCTGCGGTCACTCCAAGATCATCCTTCAACTAAGACATCGATCAGATAATTCAAACATCTGAAGGCGATGTAGATGTTAGATTTAATTCATGAAGATCAATCACTCTTCCTAGAGTTTCATTTCCTGTAGGAACTTCGATAAGAATAAGATCTTCAAGTTCTCCTACTCATACCGAAGAACCACCAATTGAAGAGATTCAATTAAATCGAAATAATATTTACTTTCTGTGAGAGAAAATAAATCTCTCATTCCTTCTGAAATGAATTTTAGTCTTAATGAATTATCAAATAGGATCTATGTCTAGAAAGACTATTTTGAGAGATTATAATCAACCTAAATATGAAAAATTCTAAAAGTGGTACAGAAATATCACTTCGGAAAGTCAAAGACTTGAAATATCAAATATATATTTCGAGGAAATGACAAAACGTAATAAGAAGGGAAAGGAAACAATTCCTTTTGTAGCCTGGTTCCTTCAAAATTATGCACAATTCGCACAGATAGTTGTTTTAAGCAACAAAAAATGGCTATAGATGAGCAAGGGCAAATCATGGAGACTCCATATCCTCCACCAATGGCCCGAATGGTTGATAATAAACCTCTTGATATTGATGCATTTGGAAAAATCAGCACTAATCCTCAAACTTTAAAAGAATTTATTGTTATAATTAAGCAACTTATATATAGCAATAGTACTCTCCAAATTATTTATGATCATTTATTCATAATAGAATCTAAGGTCGATCAGTTAGTCAAAGAAAAACTTACATTTCAAGAAAAAAATATAAGAAGAATTACTGAAGAGAAACCTTTAGCAAGTTCATCTTCAGTTATACTAAAACCTCTTTTTCAACCTCCTCCTAAACTTTCTATTAAGTTAGGACCTTCAAAAGAGAAAATTCAAGATTTAATTCTTAAATTTAAAAATCAATCTTTAGGTACTTTAGAGGATGAATCCTCTGATGAATCTCAAGAATCAAATGAATCTCAAGTATTTTAGAATCTTCAAATTCATTCACCAAAATATGGACTGTCCATTTCGAGAAGACATGCCTAAATGTAACTTGTAGTTGTAAAAAATTTGAAATGATGGGATTGCTTTATGCCCACTACATCCAAGTTCTTAGTCAGGAAGAAATTGTGCATATTTCGGATAAGTATCTTCTCATGCGATGGTCAACAAGAGCAAAGAGTGATATCTACTTTGACAGTACTTACATGAACTTAAAAGATGTGCAAGTCAATGATGAAAATGAAACTGACATTATTTTTTGAAACCACATCAGTCGATATGCATATCAAATAAGCACCAGGGAACAAGGTTACAAGATAACTGAAGAGTATATGTTGGGATCCTTAAAAAACCTATTTGATAATGTCGACTCTATTATGTGGGAATTCACCTCCACTGATAGAATGATTAAGAAGAAGAAGCCAACCACAACAGATAAAGGAAATGATGTTTTAAAGGATCCCATTAAGCAGCAGCCAAAAGGTGTTTCAAATACAAGGCTGAAGGGATATTGGGAAAGAAATAAGAAAGTCAAGAGTAATTTTTATTTGCCTCTGAAGTTATAGTCATTAAATATTACTTTTAAACTTTAAATCATTATATTTTTGTTGTTACGAGATCAAAGAATAACCTCAGAGGGGTGGAGACCATGTAAGGTCACCCGTTGCAACACCTTTTTCTGTTATGCAGAGTGCTTTTAAGAGGTATGCATGGAAAACCCATCATTCATGCCCTTACATATCATTAACTAATATGATGTTCTATTCTAAGAATTTAACTCAAGCTTAACAATCAATCAGTAGGCTGAAGGGTACACTAAGTTGGTGATGGATATCATTACAGGGAAACATTTTAATGCATGATATCATTTAGTTGTCATGTGTTCTTTGATTGTACATACTTTAATGCAAATTTGACTGAAGATGTGTCAGTTAGTAGATAGAATGTTGTAATTGGTGACTAATCTTTGTACTTCGACATCTGCTGGTTTTGTTTTTAATGTGGTGGTGATATTCTATGGTGTAAACCACTGAGAATTTCCATCAACGGAGTCTGCATTCTATAACCAAAATTTACTGAACATTTTATCTCCAAACAGGCAAAACAACCTCCAAACAACTTGTATTTGCATCTTCTATATATTTTATCTGCAATAGGGTAGAACATTTGACATAAAAGGGAAAATGGGGTGTACTCTCAGGAGAGTACAAATAGTACACGTGTTAAACAACCCTTAAAACCAATAAAATAAACTCCAAATAGCATGCATTTGCATCTGCTAAATATTTTATTTGCAAATAGGGCATAATATCTGATAGAAAAGGGGACAATTGGGTGTACTCTCTGGAGAGTACAGAGACTACACGTGCTAAACAGCCCCTAAAACCAGCAAAATAACCTCCAAACAGCTTGCATTTGCATTTACTAAATATTTTATCTGCAAATAAGGCATAACATCTGATAGAAAAGAGAAAATGGGGTGTACTCTAGAGTATAGAGAGTACACATACAAAGCTGCTCCGGAACTCCACCATTTGAATGAAAGAATTGGTAGAAATGCTGAAAAAAATGTTGAAAAGCAAGTGTACTCTCATGGGAGTATAGAGTACAGGTGCAAAATAGCCCCAAAAATCTACGAGGAAGCCAATTAGGTTCGAAAGAGAATTTTTAAAATTTTTGTAGAACTTTCAACTATATTTTAGCTCTCTGAACAAAACAATGAATAATATTTAATAAATTATTAGAATATATTGGATTGTGACATTGAGTTTCGATAAATGGTAATGCTCTCATACTATCTTCCTTTTAAAAAAAATTGAAAACAAAATAAAATAAAGCATGATTTTAGTTCTGATCTGAATTAGTAGGAGCAAATGGAATTGCTCTTAACACGCACGATCTTTATAAAGCATGATTGGAATGATTGTAAGTTTGGATCCAAACTATTTTGAGTAAATAGTAATGCTCTTATCACGCACATATTTTATAAAGCCAAAAACTTTTAAGGTTATGTAAATATTTATAAAAATAACTATTTTACCTTCAATCATTGCTAGATATCATTATTTCATACAAATAATTTATTTAATATTTATTGAAACTTCAAATACATTTTTAATATGTCAAATTAATTTTCTTTCAAATTAGAATTAGTGTTAAATAAAATAGAAAATAAAACTGGTTCAAAATGATCCCCTAAATCCACTACAGTGCTTATTAAAACTGTTTGTAATGGCATGTACTGAACATAGTATGTCTAGACATGGCAAAAAAGTTGAAAAAATATATAAAATGAGCAAATATGTTGTACTCTCATGAGATCACAAAGAGTACACCTGCAAAACAGCTCAAAAAAGATAACAATCATGCTCCAAACAGCTTCAAATGATATATATTAAATATATTTTCTCTAAATAGGCCAAAAAATCTGGAAAAAAGATGAGAAAATAGGTTGTACTCTCATGAGAGTACAAAGTGTACATATACAAAACAACCCAAAAAATGAACCAATCAGCCTCTGAATTACTTCTAATGGTATATATTAAAGATATTCTCTCCAAACAAGTCAAAAAATCTAGAAAAAGATGAAAAAATAATTTGTACTCTCATGAGAGTAGAAAGAGGACACCTGCAAAATATCTCAAAAAGCTAACAATGAGGATCCAAACAGCTTCCAATAGAATATGTTAAACATATTATCTCCAAACAGGCCAAAAAAATTGAAAAAAATGAGAAAATAGTTTGTACTCTCATGAGAGTATAGAGAGTACACATACAAAATAGCTTAGAAAAAGCTAGCAATTAGGCTCCAAACACCATCTAATGGTATATATTAAATATATTTTCTCCAAACATGCCAAAAAATCTTGAAAAAGATAAGAAATTAGGCTGTACTCTCATGAGAGTACAAAGAGTACACATGCCAAACAGCTCAAAAAAAATCAATCAATCAGGCTCCAAACTGCTTGTAATGGTACATATTAAACATATTCTCTTCAAATATGCCCAAAAAACTAGAAGAAAATGAGAAAATAAGTTTTCATGAGAGTATAAAGAGTATACTTGCAAAACAGCTCAAAAAAGCTAACAATCACGCTCCAAATAGCTTCCAATGGAATTTATTAAATATATTCTCTCCAAATAGGCCAAAAAAGCTGGGAAAAAAAAGAGAAAATAGGTTGTACTCTTCTGAGAGTACAGAGAGTACACAAAATAGCTCAAAAAAGCTAACAATCAATCTCCAAACAACTTCTAATGGTATATATTAAACATATTTTCTCCAAGCAGACCAAAATATCTAGAAAAAGATGAGAAAATAAGTTATACTCTCATGAGAGTATAAAGAGTACACATGCCAAACAGCTCAAAAAATCAACCAATCAGACTTCAAACTGATTGTAATGGTACATATTAAATATATTCTCTCCAAATTGGCCCAAAAAAACTAGAAGAAAATGAGAAAATAAGTAGTACTCTCATGAGAGTACAAAGAGTACACCTACAAAATAGTTCAAAAAAACTAACAATCAGTCTCCAAACAGCTTCCAATGGAATCTATTAAACATATTCTCTCCAAACAGGCTAAAAAAGCTGAAAAAAATAATGAGAAAATAGTTTGTACTCTCATAAGAGTACAGAGAGTGCATATGCAAAATAGCTCAAAAAAGCTAACAATCGGGCTCCAAATAGCTTCTAATGGTATATATTAAATATATTTTCTCTAAACAAGCCAAAAAATTTGAAAAAAAGATGAGAAAATAGGTTGTACTCTCATGAGAGTACAGAGAGTACACATGCCAAACTGATCAAAAAATCAACCAATTAGAAGCTTGTAATTATATAGGCAAAAACTAGAAAATGAGAAAATAAGGTGTGTACTCATGAGTACAAATACCAAAATAGCTTAAAAAACTACCAATCAGGCTCCAAACAGCAAGTAATGGAATCTATTAAACATATTCTCTTCAAACAGGCCAAGAAAATTGAAAAAAAAATAAGAAAATAAGCTGTACATCCATAAACACACCACACATATACATTTTTAACACATAAAACTTCTTCAATTCAACATTTTTCAAATCAATTTTTCATACCTAAGAAAATACGTGTAGTGAACTGAAGCAATTCATCTTCTTTGGCCAATCCTAATGATCAGCCCAGTCCACTAGAGGTTTGTTGATCGTTACATCCATGTATTTGCATACAAACATCCCACACTAGACACTATTTTGTTGGACTGGTAGCCCAAAAATTTTGAATACAAAATATCTCCAAAAACTAGTAAAACAGTCTCTTTTCCTTTAAAGAACTCAAATGTTCTAAATGTTCTCTTATTTGATGGTGAGAACAACAGAGAAAACCCTAAATTCATTAAAATTCAAGAATGCAAGAAGAAATACCTCATGCAGTCTATAATCTATAATTTTAATGCGAGATTTAGCAAATTTTTGAGGGAAGGTTGGACGAGAGAGAGCGGTGGCGAGGAAAATTTATGCTAAGAATATTCCCACTTGTTTTAAGGGATGGGCAGTTGGGCAGGGTTATATAACGTCGTTAAGGCATCATCAAGTTTTATCGCTGTTAAGTAAAAAAGGGTCATATTTTAATACCGCACATGTGTTATATAGCGATTGATGTCCGAACGTAAAGCTATGTCCGAATTTTGCACGTAATATTTTCTCCTGTCCTAGGTGGGAGGAAAAGTCTCTTATAGATTATTTACTAGCGTGAATAGGGAAGAAGCACATAACACGTGATATGGAGTATGTAAAATTCAATTGGGAGAGGTTATTGGTATGGAAGATTTTAGAGGATTTATCAGTGGGAAATAAAACAAATAATTTAATTTAAAATATTATCATATATATTATAATAATAAAAATTTAAAATAAATAAATATTTATTTATCTTATTCATATAATATGTATGTAATAGAATAATATATTATACTTTATATTACGTATTATTATTCTTTTGTTATTTTTATACCTACTATATTTTTATTTTAGATATATTACACTCATATATATTTACATTTCATCTTATTAATATTATACCATTTATATATATATATATATATATATATATATATATATATATATATATATATATATATATATATATATATATATATATATATATATAGGCTAATTTAAAAGTCTTAGATTTTTTTTAAAAGAAAAATATTACTAATCATGAGTACTTAACTATATATATACTATTATTTTATACAAATAGAGTTAAATATATAGTTCACATCTATAAATACACATATATATATATATATATATATATATATATATATATATATATATATATATATATATATATATATATATATATATATATATATATATATATATATATATAATATTAAATACATATGTTAAAGATATTGAAGGTGTGTTAAGCCAATCATGAAACAAAAATAATAACTATGCCGATATATTCCCCGACCGTTGTCCTGCACTGTTGAGTTACTTGAATGATTAGGTATACTGCAAGATTAGTATATTAACAAATTTTTAAGAAAAACTAATCAAATTTTGTTCAAATGAGTCTCAAAATTATTAAATTATTTTGAGATAAATATAATACTAATAATGAATAATTAATTAAAATTTATATTACTCATGATTTAAAATAAATTTAGGGCATTTTTAGAATAATTTGGTTGCGTTTATTATTATTATTTTTATGTTATTTTTAGAAATAATTATCATTATTAAATATATTTTATTTTAAATTAAAGTAATTTTTATATACATATCACGACAAATTACCTATTTTACTCATTTAACACATAAAACTTTATTATTACCTATATATCACGTTAACAAGGCCATAACTCATTTTTTTCATTCCGTAAGCGTGATATTTTTTTCATTACCTGTATAACTTGGTGTATGCTTTTTGCTGATGACATTCTTCTTATTGATAAGACTAGAGAGGGTGTCCAACAGAAACTTGAATTATGGAGGTCAACTCTAGAGTCTAAAGGTTTTCGTTTAAGTAGATCTAAAACTGAATATATGGAGTGTAATTTTAGTTGTAGAAGTTCTAGAGGTAGTGTTGTGATATTAGGTGAATAAGTCATTAAGAAGAGTGAACGTTTCAGATATTTAGGCTCTATTGTTCAAAATGATGGTGAAATAGATGGAGATGTTATTAGTAGAATTCAAGTTGGATGGTTGAAGTGGAGGAATGCATCCCTATTATGTGATAGAAAGTTCCACTTAAACTTAAGAAAAATTTTATAAGATGGTAAGACCGCAATGACTTATGGTAATGTCAATGACCAAAAAGAGAAGCATAAGACTGCTAAGTGTTAGATGAGGATGCTTAGGTGGATGAGTGGCTTTACTCTTAGAGATAGAATGCAAAATGAGTATATTCGGGAAAAAGTTGGAGTAGCTCCAGTGATGATAAGATTAGGGAGAGTCGCCTTAGATGGTTTGGCCATATAAAGCGTCGGTCGTCCGATGACTCGATTAGGAGAGTAGATGCATTAGATTTGCCTTATGTTAAGAAAGCTAAAGGTAGACCTAAAAAGACTTGCTTAAGATGTATAAAAAATGATCTTAGTATACATGATTTAAATGAGAATTTGACACATAATAGGACACAATGGAGACGATGGATTCATGTAAATCTACCTAGTGGGATTAAGGCTTGTTGTTGTTGGTATGTTTTGCGGTAATAATAAAGTTTTATGTGTTAAAAGTAAAATAAGTAGTAGCATGTGTATGTAAAAAACTCTAAATCAAAATATAAATATAATATAATAAAGAGAATTTACATACATAATTAATTATTTACATTTACATATTTCACACCCAAAATTTAATTTTTACAAAAATAGTACTTTCCCTATGCATAAAAAGGTGCATTTCACTTAGAAAAAGTAAGAAGTGTGGTATTTTTGATGTAATAATAAAGATTTAAGTATTATTTAAGTAAAAATTACAGTTTGAGTGTGAAATATGTAAATGCATAAAAATTGCCTCGTATGTATGTAAATCCTCCTATAATAAAATAATAGAAAAGAAAAAAATTGATCCATACAGCTCCTTATATATTTGCGACAAATCTTGACAAAATTAAATTAAATTATAATATTCTTAACTAATTTTTTTCTTCCGTGATATTGCTGCCATTGTAACCGTACCGAAAAATTGCGCTTTTAGTTTTCTTAGAACTAAAATCAAGTATTAATCTGCATCAAACTTGTTGCGTGCTAGAAAACCGCGGACCGTAGAGTGAAAGCCACGCTTAAATTGACAATCCAAAGACACACAGTAATTAAAGAAATAACAAGAGACACCCGAATTTTAACGTGAAAACCTCAAAAGAGGAAACCAGCAGCTTCCACTATGTATTTGTTTCAGAGTACAGAGTCTTCCTGATACAAGATTACAGATTTGCATATGAGGGAGGAAAAACAGCTATGTAACAACGATCGATCAGAATTCGATGGTGAAGATGTGGGTAACTGGAATACAAATAATACTGATGATTGGTGGTTGATGACCGTCGGCGTGGACTCTTGGAGGATCTTCAAGCTTCGAGCTTCTTCCTCCTCCTCTGCTTTCCTCTTCTTGGATTCCTCTTCTGACTCTTCCTCTTCTTCCTCGCTCTGACTCTTCCTCTTCTTCACTTGTTTAGCCTCTTCTTCTTCACTTCACTTCACTTGGCTTTTTTGGTGAGAATGAAGGCCTATTTATAGATGGGAGGAGGGCACTCTGTAAATTGTGCTGTATCACTCTCGATCGGACGGCTGGATGATTCCTTCGATCATTTGATGTATTTTGAGCATTTGGATGCCCAAATGAAGGAATTATGAGATCTTAGGCTCGTTAGATCGTCGAGACGCCGATTTGACTATAAACACCCATATTTGAGAGTTGTTTGGGATTTAATTGACGTCAAAGATTCCAACGATATTTTAAGTCATTGATGACGGTTTTACTAAAAAATCATATCGCTCGACATCAAGATTCTTGACTACCATATTTTGAGGGCCATATCAAAACTAACCACACACCAAAAAGCAAAAGAGGGATCCTTTACCTTTTCTAGGATCTAACAAAAAAAAAAGGGGAACGAAACCAATGTACAAATCAGAAATCACTTCCGGAAGAATGAAAACGAACAATCAAACGTTCAGAGAAGAAAAGCGAGAGGATAAAAGAAGATCGCGATTGAATCGTCAGTGGAAGACGAACGTCTCGAAGATATTGAGGCCGTCGAACTCCGGCGCGAACCGCGAGTTCGAAGATCTATCCCCGTTCCTGCCCTGCGTCTTCGGTTCCTCTCCACTGCTGCAGTTGTCTTCCTTCCGGATCCCCTGCTTTTTTCCGTCGAGGCTCATCAGCTTAGTCGGCGGCCCCATCCAGAATGTCGCTGAAGGGCCGAAGCTTAGGATCGACATCGCAAGAAGTCCATGGCGGCGTCGAGCGCGAGGAGAAGAACAGAATTGAAGTATTGAGGGGATTTATTATTGGAAATATGAAGTTTTGGGGCTTCAATCTGAGAAGGAGAAAGGAATTTATAGGCGGAGGCAGACGTTTGGGGAAAGAGTTTGATTTGTATTTGGGAGACGAGCTCGTTAGCCGTGTGTGGTTCATCTAGCAAAATAAACGAAGAAAATATGACAGTTGATTTAGGATGGTTGCGGCGTTATATTAAAGTGATGCTTACCTGTCGGCCAAGTAGGTGTTTCCTTATTGTTCGTTTCTGGATGATCAGTGGAGATTTATTTTTTTCACAAAAAAAAACATCTATTGCTAATGGCTTGAATATCATTTAGAATAAAATCAGGCTGATTATTTACATGCTTTTAATTACATAAATAATATTTTAAAAACTAACTTAAAATTTTATATCTTATGTTTGTCATAATCAATCATTAAAATTTAATGAAAATTTTAAATTATGAATTAAATTTTTTTGATTTTTTTAAAACTTTAGATGTTATTATAAATAAAATAATTAAGAAATAGTTTTATAAATATTTATGATTTGAGTGTTATATAATTGCGTCTAGAAAATCAAATGGTAGAATAAAAGTTTTACGCTTTAAATTTTATGAATCCAAAGACGATGACGATGTTTGAAGAATTAATAATAAACTCATGAATTTTACGTGAAAAAATCTCAAAAAAAAAATCAATGCAGTAAAATCTTCCACTATGTATCTATTTGAGTACAAAATTTTCCGATAACGGATTATAGAATTGTATATGAGAAGGGCGACAATGAATCCTGAATCAAAAAACAAATATATATATGGTTAGAGTGTAAAGCAAGTGATAGTAGATAAGGTGAACAATGGAGTCGAACCGCCATGACGGCCGCAGTGGTGATGATCGGAGGAGATGGCCGGCGATGGTTGACGAGGACCGGCCGAGTATTAGGCGACCTACGACGAATCAGGTGATCAGCGCGACGGTATGGCGATGACCAGCGACTGGTCAATGACAATGATGACGATGGTGGTACGACGACGCTAGGCGTGGTGCGAAGTGGCAACCGGCGGTGGACGACGCGACAACCGGCGTCAGTCGATGACCGTCGATGGCTAATGCGATGACCGTCGCGATGACCGTCGAATGACCGCGAAGATGGTTGGTGATCCGACGATAACTGACGACAAGGCATGGTCATGATGCGACGAGATTGATGACGACGGATTGATGGCGGCGAATGGCGGTGGTGGTATTACGCGGAGATGGTCGACGACACCGATCGGTATAACGATTATGCTTAGAGGATTTTCAAGCTTTCTCTCTCTTTAGCTTGGCTCCCCCTATGAAGAATGACGCTATTTATATATTAGAGAGAAGACATTTTTGTAAATACATGCAAAATCCAAGCCACTCCATCGGATGGCTCATGATGATTCCCTTGATCATCTGATGTATTTTGAGTATTTGAATGCTCAAATGAAGTCAGAATTATGAGATCTTGGGCTTGTTAGATTTGGCTCGTCAAGACGCTCGATTTGACTATAAACACTCCATGTTTAAGAGTCAATTGATAATAAGTGTTTGATCTGGGTTAGTCTTGATTCAGAATCAGATTACATTCGACATCAAGATTCGTGCTTCAACTAGTAGAATTTTCAATGTCATATCAGTTGCCCCCCTATTTTTGGATGACATTATCTCAATCATCTAAAAATATATATGCCAAATACTTGAAAATAGCAAATTCTTCAACGAAATTTGCAGTTCCTTTAACCATACATTTTGAGAAAACAGATCTTCATGGGAGCACAAGATTATGATCACGGAAGAGGCTGTCCTGATGCGGTACGCGGCATAAGGTTTTGGGGTTATGGACCCATTTAGATACAGCCCGCCCAGGAGCTGCTGAGGGCTGGGCGAAGCTGGCGCAAGGCGCGCATGGGCGAGGAGAAGCGTGGGTGCCGCTGAGCAGGCACACGGGCGCTGGTCCGCACACGCCCGCAGGTGCAAACCGCACTGATGAGGGTTTTTTTGTCCGTTTTTTCCCGTTTTTCACCCATTTTTTCCATTTTTTTATTTTTTACCTTTTTGCCACTATAGGGGGTCTATAAAAACCCTCCTATGATCAAGTGAGAAGACATAAATCTCATATGCTCTAGTGTTCCTCTGCATTGGATGAGAAATCATCTAGCGGAAGTTCAAGGGCTAGGGATAAAATATAAAAAAAATTTTTCCTTTTGTCAGCGAAGTTTTGACCTTCTTCTTAAGAGAAGGTCATTTGCTTTGCTGATCAAGACTCGTTTCATCTGACGAGACTGATTTTCTCGAAAGAGGCATCAACCTTCTCTTGGACACCGGGAGGTGATCAAGGCCCGTAATTCATCGAGACTCGGTTTTCCTCGAAAGAGGTGTCAACTGCATCTGGACATGATTGGTGAGGTGATCAAGGCCCGTGTTCATACGGCGAGGCTCGGTTTTCCCTCGAAAAAGGCACCAATTGTCCTCGTCAAATCGACCGGGTTCGGAGGCGATCAAGGCCCGTAGTTCATTCAGCGAGGCTCCAATTTTCCCTCGAAAGAGGCTTCAACTGTCCTCGTTGGACCGAGCGGGTTTGGAGCGGGCATTGCCACGGGCGCGTGGGCGTGCGGGCAAGCGCGCTTGATTTCTACTTTTGTAGAAAATTGGATTTCATGAAACTCCAATGGATGGTTCAACAGTTAATTACTGTCAATATGGTGAAAAAACGTTAGTTAGGAACCATCCTTCGAATAACTTAGAAAGTCTAGCAGATAATCTCAGAGTATCATTCTCCATGATGTTACTTGATGCCGTTAACTTGTATGGAAAGTAGAATCGAATCCGCTGAGAATTTTTGACCCATCCAAGGTTGTTTGTCAAAGTACTACTTGATGACGTTAACTTGTATGGAAGAGGTTGAATCGAATCCGCTAAGGATTTTTGACCCATTCGAGGTTGTTTGTCAGAGTGTTACCCGATAACTTTAACTTGTATGGAAGAGGTCGAATTGAATTTGCCGAGGATTTTTGACCTATCCGAGGTTGTTTGCTAGAGTGTTACCCGATGACGTTAACCTGAATGGAAGAGGTCGAATTGAATCCGCTGAGGATTTTTGACCTATTCAAGGTTGTTTGTTAGAGTATTACCCGATGACGTTAACCTGTATCGAAGAGGTTGAATTAAATTCGCTGAGGATTTTTGACCTATCCGAGGTTGTTTTTCAGAGTGTTACCTGATGGCATTAACCAGCATAGAAGAGGTTCAATCGAATCCGCTGAGGATTTTTGACCCATCTGAGGTTATTTGTTAAAGTATTACTTGATGACATTAACTTGCATAGAAGAGGTCGAATCGAATCCACTGAAGATTTTTTACTGATCCGAGGTTATTTATCAAAGTGTTACTTGATGACGTTAACCTGTATGGAAGATATCGAATTGAATCCGCTGAGCATTTTTGACCTATCCGAGGTTGTTTGTCGTGCCGCCGTTAACTTATTTGAGGTTGTTTGTTAGAGTGTTACCGTGGCGTTAACACGTATGGAAGAGGTCGAATTGAATCGGCGAGGATTTTTGACTATCAGAGGTTATTTGTTAAGTTTTACCGATGGCGTTAACATGTATGGAAGAGGTCGAATTGAATCCGGATTTTAGACTATCAGGGTTATTTGTCAGTGTTACCAAATGGCGTTAACTTTGTATGGAAGAGGTAAAATTGAATCCCGAGGATTTTGACCCTCAGGTTGTTTGTCGAGTGTTACTTCGATCGTTAACTTTGTATGGAAGAGGAGCGAATTAGATCCGGGGATTTTGATCATTCGAGGTTGTATGTCAGAGTCTTTGCTCGATGATGTTAACCTGTGTGTAGTAGATATGAAGTTTTGACCTATCCGAGGTTGTTTGTTAGAGTCTTCGATCGATCACGTTAACCTGTGTGGAGTAGGTACAAATTTTTGACCTATTCGTGGTTGTTTGTCAGAGTCTTTGATGACGTTAACCTGTGTGGAGTATGTCTAAAGTTTTGACCTATCTGAGGTTGTTTGTTAGAGTCTTCGCTTGATGAAATTAACATGGGAGTAGGTGTGAAGTTTTGACCAATCCGAGGTTATTTGTCAGAGTCTTCGCTCGATGATGTTAACCTATGTAAAATGGGTCAAATCAAAATATTTGTTTGAGCTTGTAGCCAAAGTTGCTCCTTGACCTTTATCTTTCTCATTAGTATTACTGACTTGCTTCTCAAATTGATAATCAATTAGATATCCAGAATATTGATTTGGATAATCTTTTGAAATTAAGAGTTGCCCCCCAGTTTCCAAAAAAATTTGAAGGATCGAAGTTTGATGAATCTTCATTCTTCGCATGCGCTCCTTAAAAGCTTAAAATGGTCCACCTCACTGGTGGTTTTGATCTTGTTGGGAAACTTGGTCATCATACATAATGAAATAATGGGGATCAATTTTTCACAGATGGCGCCAAACTATTGCGTGCTAGAAAACCAGTTGCGGTAGAATTAAAGTTTACGCCTTAGCTTTGTTGCGGAATCCAGCATGCACACAAATATTTGAAGAATTAATAATAATACTCCAGAATTTTTACGTGAAAAAATCTCGAAAAGAGGAAAAACTATGGGGCCTAGCCCAGTAAAAATCTTCCACTATGTATCTATTTCAGAGTACAAAATTTTCCCTAATGGGATTACTGGTATATTAGAAGGCGATATGAATCGAATCGGACAACAACCATATATGGTTAGAGTGTAACATTCTTAGTGGTAGATGATAGATGGTGACAGCCGATCGGCAAACGGTGGCAATCCATATGATGATGCCGGCGAAGATGGCCGCGATAATTCGGCAACGATGGATGCAGTAATCAGCGGAGAGTGACTAAATCCAGATATCAGCGTAGCCGGTAAGCAATATATCGCGGTAGCCGGCGAAATTAGCGATGACCAGCAAAGTGGTATGATAACCGGTTGATTGACAATGATTAATGGTGGTCTAGCGCCGGCCTGGTCAATTCGGCAACCTGGCAGTGATATCGACGTCAGTTCTGATAGCCGCGATAATGATTGCGTGATGAACATCGTAATAATACAACGATGGTTGGATGCCAGCGGTGGCCGGCGATAGCGGCATGCGATTGATAATGACGATCGATGATGGCGGTAGCGGTGGCGGCGGTGGTTGGCGGAGATGGTGGTGGCAGTGGTGAAACGATTATGCTTGGAGGATTTTCAAGCTTTAGAGCCTCTCTTCTCTTTAGCTCCTCATGAAGAATGAGGAGTATTTATAGATTAGAAGGCATTTCCATAAATACATGCAAAATCCAAACCACTCTATCGGATGGCTCATTATGATTCCCATGATCATCTGATGTATTTTGAGTATTTAAATGCTCAAATGAAGTCAGAATTATGAGATCTTGGGCTTGTTAGATCCAGCTCATCAAGACGCTCGATTTGACTATAAACACTCAATGTTTAAGAGTCTGATAATAAGCACGATCGGTTAGTCTTGATTAGTCGAATTTTTGACATTAAGATTAGATTGCTTCCATTAAAATTTTAGTCTATCAATAATTATTACTCTTTGAAATCCCATGTATCTCCTCTTGGCATTCTCACCCGCAATCAATGCACTTCAAGTTACCCAAGCTATAAAAAGCGCAAAATCGTGCAATCCCATCATGCTAAATGACTCTCTAGGTGAGTACCTATAAGGAACTTATGTAACACTCTAGAGTACTGTTATTAAACCTCATTATACACTTGGTACTGAATTTTCATATCTTTAAATTAGTCGTGTTCTCACCTTGAGTGTTGTAATTTTATGTTCTTGCATTAAATAGAATATGAAATACACGGTTGATCCTCATGTTTATATTCTACAACACTAAAAGCAAATATAGTATATTTCTAATTCCAATCAATAAAATAGTCTCACTGTCATATGTCCTCAATTTTATAAGATCAAAAACTCCACTTTGCATATACCTCTATTTTTCATATAAATGTTGCTATCAAAACCTATATGTAAAAAATATTTCTAAAATAGAACATGATTTAAATAAGTTTAGTTCATAATTCATTACTCTTTTTTATTCAAGTCATGTTAATATATCTTATTGTTATAAACGTATTAGTTTATACATATTAATATTCTCTTAGCATTCACATATTGCATTATAGTTTATATACATTTTACTTTATATAATATTTGATTATGTGAGATTTAAATTTAGTAAAAAAAAATCCTAAAATATAAAAAATATTCACCCGAGTCATCAATTTTTTATAAGCCTTAATTAGGCTTTAAAAAGAAGATTATTTCCTTAAAAATTAATTTTGAGCTCCCTTTTCTCATATAACACCTTTTAAGTTTTAACTTATAGTTGGAGAAGATGATCATCTAATCTAATTGTTCCCAAAATTTTCCGGTCTTTCGAGTACATATAAAGTATTGTGAATATAAATTGTTAAATTATTAAATTCTATCATAATTTTAATTTAAAATAAATTTTCTAAGACGCTCAAAGCAGCCATTAGGCCCATTACATTCTTTAGCATGTCTTGAGCAAATTTTTTCCTATAATTGGTGGGTTCGTTAGCTTGATGATTTAAGAAAAAAAATTCGTTGCTTTGAGATTTAATAAAAACCTTCCGTAAAAAATTAAAATAAAAAGAAATAGCACTAAAACAGAAAAAAATTTAAAATTCTTGCTTATATTGCATTAACCTAGATTCAAGAAGCACAGAGAATCAAAAGAAAAAATTCTGACATCAACAGACTCCAAGCAAAAGCAAAAATTAGGGAGTAATATTCATTTAATAAAATCTCATAAACCCGAAAAACGATTATGCCGTCACCGCTTCATCAATACCTGCATCTCATCTTCTTCCTCGTCTACGCCAACTTCAGTTTCAAGAGGAATATAATCTTCAGAGACGGAGATACAATCCTCAAGAGGAATATAGTCTACGGAGATGCTGTCTTCAGTAGGAATATAATCTTCAGAGACACAGATATAGTCTTCAAGAGGGACTTCAGAGACCGAGGTACAGTCTTCAAGAGGAATATAGTCTACAGCGATACTGTCTTCAAGAGGAATATAATCTTCTGGGACGGAGAAACTGTCAACAAGCGGAATATAATCTTCAGGGACGGGGAAACTGTCTTCAAGCGGAATATAATCTTCAGGGACGGAGAAACTGTCTTCAAGCGGAATATAATCTTCATGGACGGGGAAACTGTCTTCAAGAGGAATATAGTCTTCAGGGACGGTGATACATTCTTCAAGAGGAATATAATCTTCAGGGGCGGTGATACAATCTTCAAGAGGAATATAGTCTTCAGAGGCGGAAACTCCAGAAAATTTCTCTGCGCGTTCTGCTCCTTCTTCGTGGCCGTAGACATTGTGGAACACGACATAGCTGGCCATGGAAGACATCGGTCGAAGTTTGAAGAATTCGTCTATAATTTCTTCTTCTTCTAGGCCATCGTAATCTACGTGATCGTCATCATCGAAGACGTCGTCCTCTTTTCCTCCACCTTCACGAGGAATGTCGTCTTCCACGCCGATGAAGACGAGAGGCGAGCAAGCTTCTTTTTTGTTGACAGACATTGTAAATTCCCAATCGTTTTCTGTTCCAAGGCGTCTCCTTTATTTGTAGATTGATGGAGAATTGGAAAGAATTTGTATGTAAATTAAGAAATATTTGAACTTACTCTCATGACGGTGTAAAACTATCGAAATCAATTTAACATTTAAGGAAAACTTCCAGAGACCACAGATGCGAGTCCTAATGTTCGGCGAAATTTGTAAAGCAGGTTCCTTAACACTTGCGGCTAGCAATTTTTGTCGCGGTGAGAATTTAACTTCCAGTGAGAAGAATATTGGTAGATTTGAATGTTTAAGTTCCCTTATTTAAAAATAAAAAATGTAATTTTATAAAGGATTAAGTGAATATTTAAAATTGTGCTAAAGAAAATGAATTTTTTACGCATAATTTACTTTACAAGAGACATTAATATAAAAAAGGGCAATTACATACGTAAATATCACTCAAAGATATAATTATTTATAAAACTAACATTTTTTATTTTCATTTTTTAAATTCTCACTTACACATCAAAATTCATAATAAGATTACAACTCATTTTTCATTTTTATCAAATTTTTAATGATTTGATTATGACACATTTAAATAAATAAATTTGATGATTAAAAATAATATTATCATTTTTAAAGAAATATAAGGGATGATTGTGATTTTCTAGAAAAGGCTAGTGTTCAGCTGCTTGTTTTTTAATAAAGTTGCAATTTTTATTTTTAAAATCTTTAAATATAAATAGAATATTAATATGTTTACTTCAACATCAAAATTTCTCTCCAAACTTTAATTACTTTCATTTCCTATGATTCTTAATTATAAGCTCACAAGCTAGTGAGCTGTGTCTAGTCTTACTTGAACTCAAGCTCAAGCTCATGGCTTATTAAGCTCTATTCAAAGCTTGTTATCAAGCCAAATTCGAGTTGACTTACGAGCTAGCTCAGCTCACTTACCTCCTATTATAGATTAACTTTGACAAATTTAATAAAATTGTACATTTTAAAATGATTAAATTAGAGTCCAAATAAAATTGAACATGCCAAGTCAACTCATAGTGAGCAAGCTAAATTAGACCAACAATCATCTCCTTGACCCGAGTTGGGGGGAGATGACAGTGCATGAGTTAATCTTCTTTGATAATTAAGGATGGTGATCTAATTCTTAATGGGAGCTATTATTGATAAGAAACACATCAACAATTTCATTTAATAATAGTGAAGAGCATTTTGACAATCATGATTCTTACATATATGCTCTCTTTGCTTATAGAAATATTTACAAAAGTTTTTTAATCTCTGATTTACTATTATCTCTAATAATACTTTTAGATATGATTATAATAATTTTATTCTCATCAACTAAAATTAAAATGTTATTCAATTAAAATATCATGATGGAATCTAATTCTTTGATCTATTTCAATTTCACAAGATTTTCATTAGTTAAGATTAGGCATAAGGATTACATAGACTAAGTAATTTAATTTGATTTATTTGATATCTTATTAATTTTTATAATAAATATAAAACTTTTATTAATTTATTTTTGGTACAAAATATAAGTCAATCCACAGGGAGATAATATCTTTTCTCATCTCTTTATTATTTGTGAGATATATATATATCGGGTTAGAACACACAATACTAGTTTCTATCCTAATTGGACATTGGTTCCAATAGAATTAATCATCTAAATTAAAACAAATAAAGAATTCATATATAGGTTAAACTCATTTAAAGCTAGGTTGTTAATTAATCAATTATGATTAAGGGTCTTTCAATTAGGTTTATACCATAAACTTATATAAATTAGAAATAATTTTGATTGGTTCCATGGAGCTAAAGGATATGGAAATGTATGATTAGCAAGGTTTAGCTTACATTAAGCTAACTTAAGGCTAAAGAGTTAAACTAACTAGTTGACCAAGTAAACTTGACTTAAATAAATTTATGGCTAAGCTTAAAGATTAAATGAAGGCTAAGGAGAATTTATAACTTGATTAGACCACTAAACTTGTAATCCTAAGATAGTTTAAGACTTAGGGTCTAAGTTAAAGGCAAATTTAATGCCTAAATCAATTTAGTCTCCATAAGTCTAGGTGAAATGATGATCTACTTAACAAGATGTACTTAATAGTGAAATTATCCAAAATAAATAATACTTTTTTTTTAAAATTAAAGGCAAATTTTATATTCATTAGAAAATTAATAAAATTATTGTTAGAAATTTTTTAGAAATTAGAATAAATTGATAAAATACATATATAAATTTTAAATTAATTATACGGTTAAACATTGAATGCATAAGTTATAGTTATAATCATACCCTAAAACCCATTTTTTAAGTAATTAAAAAGAAGCGTTAATAGCTAAAAAAATTAAAATCACAAGAAATAGTGATGATTAAATTAAAAATGGATGTAATAAATAAAAATTATTGTGTTGATGCATCCTTAAAATCTTCATAGTTTTAAATTTTTTTAAATAAATAATAAGTAATATTTATTTAAAATATTTAAAAAAAATTTAACCAATAAATTGTGAAAAATTTCTAATTTCATCAAAAATTATGTGAACGTTAGATAAGTTGTATATGTAATAATATATTTAAAGCTCTCTAATTTATCTCTTCAGAAAATTAAAATTAGGCACCACACAACTAAGATCAAACCTAATTGATTGCACCAATATATTTAGACATGCTTATTATGCATCCATAAAGAGTTTAATAATTTATTAAATTTTTTATATATTTAACTAAAATAAATTATAAGTTATTTAATTTTATAAAATAAAATAAAAAATTATTTTCAAAGAATAATTTTATAGAAAGTTTACATAAAGATTGCTTTTGTCAAAAAAATCATTAAGTTGAATAAGTGTATTTCTTTGGGGAAAAATCTTCATTTATTAAACTGTTTAGAATAAATGAATTATGAGGATTTCATCTCTAAGCACTTATAATTTTAAACCTAGAAATGATAACATAAAATTACTTAACAACTCATTAAAATTAAGCTATTTCTTCTTAATCATTAAATGAGTTTGGTTAATATCAAAATTAAAATGATCAAGGAGAGCTCAACACAATGGTTTAAATGAGATGATCTTGTCTTAAACTTATGCAAGGCCAACACTATAAGGAAAGGCTTGAGTATTTACTTAATTAGGTAACTTTTACTAACACTTAAACTAAAACCTTCACCACATCTTTAGAAAAAAAAAACCTAACTCAAATTTACTTAAAGTGATTAGAGTTGCTTGAAAGATCAATTCAAACTTTCTCAATAGCTATACTTAATTAGAGGTCTTCAACTTTCTATGAAAGATTAAGATGATTGAGGGAGATGAAAGAAAGCAAATAGGAGTAAATACAATAGAATTCTACATTCCTTTTCTTAATCAACTTAAATAAAGGCATGAAATCATGGTTAGCTATTATCTGAATAAGTGTTAATAGCAGGGGAAGGTAAAGGACTATGATCATTTTGATCAATAAGGAATATGTAGCAATAATATCTTTGCATTTGAGTTAGCTAATTACACTTAATTAATAATTATTTTTAATTGAATCTAAGCTAACCTATGTTTAACAAGATGGGTTGGGCTTAGATTTTCTGATTAGATAATATTAAAGTCTTAGAAACAAAATTGAATTGACTAGGTTTGTCTAATTGCATTTGATTAAGTTGTAAGTTTGTTTGGTCTTATGTGATTAAATTGGCTTATTTGGGTACAATGCCAATTTAGAAGCCATAAGCCAATAAAATTCACTTAGGTCTTGTTGAAATAGATAACATTAATTATTAAGATTAGACAAGATTAATTTTAGTAATTTATCAATTTAATCTAAATTAAGTCAAGTCAACTAGGTTCAACAATTTTTTGATTAGGAAAACTTGAATCATTTTGTGCTCAAGTGGCTAATCCAAGTGTTACTTAACTTTTTAATATATTGAACTCATATAAATCAAATTGAAGGCTTAGCATATGTTTGATCAAACTAATCAATTATATTTTAATGGTTCAAATGGATTATGTTGAGTTAAATTGATCCAATTGGTTCAAATGGGTTACTTATAAATAAGGTTTAACTTAGTAGGTTTAATCATTTTTAAACCAAGTTAATAATTGGGTTTAAACATGTCAATTTAGGTTAATGGGTTAGGTTTGAATTTTGACTTGAATTGAACTTATCTATATATATATATTCGCATGCATTTCAAATCATTTTTGGGTGAAAATCAATTTAAATTCAAGTCAAATTTAGATTTGTAGGTCAAATTTAAGTCAACCTCGAGTTAATATGTTAAAATCAGGTTGGTAAGTCAAAATTAGCTCAATTTGGAGTTGATAGGTCAACCTCAACTGAATATTATTTGGTCAACTTCCTATCGAGTTATCATGTCAAATGAGCTATTAACAACCCCTAATTAGATTAGTCAAATTGATCAACATAGTATATGAGGTTTGAATAGGCCAACTTGGGTTTGACGAGTCAATTGATCTATTCAAAGGACAATTGACATGGGATCATTTATATCAAACTTCGACATAACGGATCTAATCAATTTATCAAATTTGATAGTTTCAACTTTTTTGGATCAAATATGTTAACTTGGGACAATTAGAGCTTAAAAGATTAATTATACTACTCCAAGAATCTAGTTAGTGCATTGAGTCATTTATAACTTATTAGGACCTTTATAATCAATGGATGGGGCTAGTCATACCAATTATAATATTTTTTTTTCATTGGGTAAATTAGATTTAAATTTAGCTAACTAGTAATTAAACATGATATAGGTTGGTCTAACAAAAAATTTTAGATTGAACAATCTATGGTTTGTTAATAAAAATTTAGTACAATTGATTTGGCTAATCAATTTCCAAAATGATCAATTGTGTCCAAAATTTATGGAGTTTTATGGCAAGGTTGACTTCTAGTCAAAAACTTAAAATCACAATCAAGTTATCCAATATCAATGAAGATTAATTAAAAAACATGAATTAATAATTTAATCATTAGGTCTAAATAAGCTTATTAATGAATTAAGATTTGACCTAAGGTTGACTTTTGATCAACTCTAACCAAATTAATAAGTTAGATCAATACATTTTGAATTGGGACCTTATTGGATTATAAACTCGAAGGTATGTTTACTTTAAGATTGGTGTTACCCAATCTAAATGTTGGATTAGGCTCTAGCTATGTTATCCTAAGAATCATACTAAGAAAGAGTCAAATAATCTAATTGGGCATTGGTAGAAGGAATTGATGATGATTGTTGTTGATTTGACCAATCCCATCACCGATCAAATTTAGGGATTGCTTGGATTATCTCTAACTTAAATCAAGTTAGTATTAAACTAAGTCAAGTGTAAATGGTGTAGAATAAGAGTCATTGACTTAGTTTAGATATTGTGGAAAAACTTGGATTGAACAAACTCAAACATCAAATGACTTTCAAAATTTTCAAATTTAAATGCCAATAACATAATGATTCATTAAGTTTGTTTATGAATATTATTAAAATTATAGCCATTTTTGAAGTGTTAAAATTCAATGTAAACTTATAAAAGAGGGCCAAAGGATGAGCATGCTATATATATATATATATATATATATATATATATATATATATATATATATATATATATATATATATTAGTTATTTTTTAACTTGCATAATATAAGTCACATCGAGAGTAATTAGGCGATCTTGTGACCACGGTTTATCTTTTCTGTTCATTGTGGAGTGAAACACATAAAATAAAATTCTCACATATATATATATATATATTTGTCACACATTTAAGCTCATTTTTATTGCACCGAATGACGACAGATGATAAATTTGATCACTTTTCTCTATTTTTTTAGAAAAAAAATGTAATATTTCTGAAATTTTGTTTAATTTTAGAAGGTGAAATGAAAAGAAGAGATTATCGGGTTAACTATTTAGATTGAATAGGTGGTGATCAAAAATGAGTAAGCTTCACTCAATTATGAGAATTGAAAGTTGAGATGATCCTGTAGAATTGATCAGGGATTTTGTGAGGAAGACCCGCAGAAGTAGCTGTGTGAATGGGAGCTGTCGATGAAGCTTGTTGTGAGAGAGTAGGTCAGTGTGAGGTGAACAAAGGAGAAGACGATTTGCTGCTGTGGGTATGAACTGGATTCAGGAAATAAAGGAGGGCAACACTTGAAGGCAATGGGTTTGTAAATGATGGGACATTGGAGATGAAAGCTAAGTTGGGAAATGCTATGTGTTGTGTTTGATACTATGAAATAGGGTTCCATGTAGTGAAAAAAGAGTGACGGGCTGGGTGGAAAGTGAGGTAAATGAGTGAGGGAGATCAAGTTGCTGCCTATTTAGTGCAGTGGCATCTACGTGAATGGTGTAAGGAGAGTCTAAAATGAGATATTGAGGTGGGTTGTTGCATGAATAATAGAGGTGAAATGGGTTGGTCGTGTGGTGTAGAAAGTAGAGAGGAAAGAAAGAGAAGTACTGGCTATGCTAAGGTCGCTGCTGAAAGCGGATGACGGAGAAGAGATGTTGAGTTAGGAGAAAGCTGTAGAGACAGGAGATTGGGATTTATGTGAAAAGAAAAAAAAATGCCAAGCTGCGTTGACAGATGAAGACGAAAAAAAAAGGAAGGATGCCCTATCCAAGGAGAAAATATTACGTGCTGAATTTGAACGTAACTTTACATCGAGACGTCAATCCAGATGCCAATCGTTATATAACACGTATCCAATATTAAAATATAGCTATTTTTACTTAACAACGCTTTATAACAACGATTCTGACGTCGTTAACGTTAACCTGGAGAAATTTAAGCAATATATAAACATTTAGGGGATAATATATATTTTCTTTAGAACTGAGCTGAGAGAGAAAAAAATCTCATTTCATTTTTGGGAAGAAGTGAAGATGGAGAACAATTTGAAAGTTTAAGCCATGATATTGACAATTTGGTGATGATGTATTAAATAAAAATAGATTTTCTAAAATTTTATATGTACAATTTTTAGTTTATTACTAATATACTTTGAAATTTTTTTTAGTATATATATATTTCCTACACTGTTTAGAGTTCTTTGCAAGAGGACTTTGCTTATTTTAGGAGCTATTTGTATATATATACTCTCTGTACTTTCTCTTTTTTCTCAACTTTTTTACCCTGTTTGGAGATAATATATTTAGTAGATGATCAAGCGGTTTGGAGGCCGATTGATTGATTTTTGGGTTGATTGCGTGTACTCTTTTTTTGTAAGAGTACATCTTATTTTTTAGTTTTTTTCAGCTTGTTTACCTTGATCGGAGATAAAATGTTTAGTAAATGTTATTACAAATTTGTTTGGACGTTTATTTTTAGGATAGTTTTGCGTATGTACTCTTTGTACTCTCATGAGTACACTTTATTTTTAATTTTTCAACTGCTTGTATTTTTACCATAACCTAATGTAAGATATTTTGAGATGTTTCATGAATTTCTGATCTTTGGGTATTTTGTGTACTCTCATTCTCTTTATGTACACCTCATTTTTCAAAAATTTTAATAGTTTGCAATTTGTTTTACCATAACCTATTGGAAGATGTGAAGTTAAATGAAGAATTTGATGGTTTTAAGTGTTGTTTCATATGTGTCTCTATATTCTCATGACCATTTTTAATTTTTTCAACTATGGGGCTTGTCGTATGTTTAGGATATCCCATTGTAAGATGTTTTGATGTGTTTCATGAAGAATTTGCTAATTTTTGGGGCTATTTTATATGTGTACTCTGTGCACTCTTATGAGGGTACACCCTATTTTTTTAATTTTTATAATTGTGGGGCTTATCATATGTTTGGTATATCCCATTGTAATCTGTTTAGAGATATTTCATAAAGAATTTCTTAGTTTTTGGAGCTATTTTGCATGTGTACTCTGTGTACACCCTATTTTTCTAAAATTTTCAATTGTGAGGCGTGTCATATGTTTAGTATATCATATTTTAAGATGTTTGGAGGTGTTTCATGAAGAATTTCATGATTTTTGGAGCTCTTTTGTATGTATAATCTGTGTACTCTCATGAGGGTACACCCTATTTTTCTAAAATTTTCAATTGTGGAGCGTGTCATATGTTTATTATATCCCATTGTAGTATGTTTAGAGATGTTTCATAAAGAATTTGTTAATTTTTGAAACTATTTTGCATGTGTACTATGTGTATTATCATGAGGGTACACCCTATTTTTTTAATTTTTGTAATTGTGGGGCTTGTCATGTTTGGTATATCCCATTGGAATCTGTTTGGGGTTATTTCATGAAGAATTTTTTATTTTCTGGAGCTATTTTGCATGTATACGTTGTGTATTCTCATGAGGGTACTCCCTATTTTTCTAAAATTTTTAATTGTAAGGCATGTCATATGTTTAGTATATCTCATTGTAAGATGTTTGAAGGTGTTTCATGAAGAATTTCTTAGTTTTTGGAGCTTTTTTACATGTATACTCTGTGTACTCTCATGAGGGTACACCCCATTTTTCTAAATTTTTTAATTGTGATGTATCATATGTTTACTACATCCCATTGTAATCTATTTGGAGATATTTTATGAAGAATTTGCTAATTTTTGGAGCTATTTTGCATGTGTACTCTATGTACTCTCATGAGGTTACACTATATTTTTTTAAAATTTTCAATTGTGAGGCATGTCATATGTTTACTATATCCCATTGTAATCTGTTTAGAGATGTTTCATGAAATATTTTTTGATTTTTGGAGCTATTTTACATGTGTACTCTGTGTACTCTGATGAGGGTACCTCATTTTTTCATTTTTTATAATTGTAGGGCTTGTCATATGTTTGGTATATCCCATTGTAATCTGTTTGGAGTTATTTCATGAAGAATTTCTTAATTTTTGAAATTATTTTGCATGTGTACTCTATGCACTCTCATGAGGGTATATCCCGTTTTTCTAAAATTTTCAATTGTGGGGCATGTCATATATTTAGTATATCTCATTGCAAGATGTTTGGAGGTGTTTCAAGAAGAATTTTCTAGTTTTTGAAACTATTTTGCATTTGTACTATGTGTGCTCTCATGAGAGTTCACCCCATTTTATCATTTTTTTGTAATTGTGGGGCTTGTCATATGTTTAGTATATCCCATTATAAGATGTTTGGAGATATTTCATGAAGAATTTCCTGGTTTTTGGGATGTTTTGCGTGTGACATATTCGTGTCTGCGCAGGTGAATGAGGTAAATGATCGGTGTGATGATGAAGCCATTATGTCTAATGACCCAATTGTGGGGACACTCCTTGGCACCAATGTTCACAATGAAAAGAAGGTGTATGCATTGTACTGTGATTATGCACATCAAACTGGGTTCAATGTTAGTAAGGATCATACTAGTTATTGGCCAAACTCCAAGAAAGTGAAATCAAAGGATTTTTTATGTGCAAAAGCAGGTCGGAAGAAAGCTGTCAATCTAAACTGCTCAGTCAAATTCCAGAAAATAGATACAAGGAGTGGTTGTCCGGCCATGATTAGATTTCTATTGATGAGAATGATTATATATATATATATATATATATATATATATATATATATATATATATATATATATATATATATATATATATATATATATATATATATATATATATATAAAGTCATAATCATTTATTGGAAAAGCCAGGTGACCTACATCTTCTTAGATCATACAGAGGCATCAGTAATGAGAAGGCAGTTGTGTTGAAGATAATGATAGAGGCCAGAATTAGAGCAACTTATGCGTTTAATAATCTAAGTGAGGAAGTTGGTGGCATGGAGAATATTAGCTTCACAAAAAGAGATGCTTTCAATTTCATCCAAAAAAAGAGAAGATCGAGGATTACGAATGATGATAGTAATGCATTAATACAACTATTCAAAGAAAGGCAAGCGGAGGATGAGATGTTTTCATGGGATGTCCAAGTTGATGAGTCTGATAGATTGGTTAGTTTTTTTTTTTTGGAGCAATGGCATGTCAAGGATAGAATATGATTGTTTTGGAGATGTCATAATTTTTGATAGAAGCTATCGAGTCAATTAATATAATCTTGTCTATGCCCCTTTTGTTGAAGTGAATCATCACTGGCAAAATGTCTTATTTGGAGTAGTCTTTCTATTATAAGAGATAATTGAGTCATTCACATGGCTAGTCAAAATATTTATCTGATTAATGAGTGACAGGAATCCTATAACAACATTCATTGATCAAGATCAGGCAATGATGAGAGCTATCGAAATTGCATTATCGCATACTCTCCATAGGTTGTGCCAATGGCATATTTCGAAGAAAGCTTCTTCAAAGGTATATTGCTTTAATAGTAATAAGACTGTAAAAAGTCTATTCTATACATGCATGAGCAAGTGTGACTCACAGAAAGAGTTTGAGCAAGCTTGGTCTATCATGTTAGATGAAGGCAATTTGCATGATCATGCTTGGCTGTCTGAGCTTTATAAAATTAGATGTAAGTGGTCCACTGCTTTCTGCAAAGACTCATTCTATATGGGTATCTTGTTAACGCAACGTAGTGAGTCTACGAATAATGTATGTCATGGAATCTCTAAACCAACAAGTTCAATCATATATTATTTCTTGGGATTGGAGAAGGTTATGGACACATGGCGCCAGAATGAACATGATGAAGATTTCAGTCATTAATTATTCCTATTGTTAAGAGCAGTCCAATTCCGAAATAAGCTGCTATGTTTTACACAAAAATGCTTTATACAATATTTGAGGAAGAATTTTTGTGCGGAGTTGGAGGATTAGTAATAAATGTGTCAGATGACAATCCCATGGAGTATTTGGTAAAAAAATTAGAGAATAAAAATGCTTTCAAAATATGGACTGTCCATTTTGAGAAGACATGCTTAAATGTAACTTGTAGTTGCAAAAAATTTGAAATGATGGGATTGCTTTGTGCTCACTACATCCGAGTTCTTAGTCATGAAGAAATTATGCGCATTTCGGATAAGTATCTTCTCATACAATGGTCAACAAGAGCAAAAAGGGATATCTACTTTGACAGTGCTTACAAGAACTTAAACGATGTGCAAAGCAATGATGGAAATGAAACTGGCATTATTTTTCAGAACCACGTCAGTTAATATGCATATCAAATAAGCACCAGAGCACAAGGTAACAAGATAGCTGAGGAGTATATGTTGAGATCCTTAAAAAAACTATCTAATAATGTCGACTCTATATTATGTGGGAATTCCCCTCCAACTAATAGAACGGTTAATAAGAAGAAGTCAACCACAACAGATAAAGGAAATGATGTTTTAAAAGATCCAGTTAAGTACTAGCCAAAGGTTGTTTCAAATGCAGGGATGAAGGGATATTGGGAGAGAAACAAGAAAGCCAAGAGTAATTTTCTATTTTCCTCTGAAGTTATAGTCTTTAAATATTACTTTTAAACTTTAAACCATTATATTTTTGTTGTTACAGAGACCAAAGAATAACCTGAGAGGGGTGGAGACCATGTAGGATCACCCATTGCAACACATTTTTCTGTTATGTCAAAGTGCTTTTAAGAGGTATGCATGGAAAACCCGTCATTCATGCTCTTATATATCATTAACTAATATAATATTTTATTCTAGGAATTTAACTCAAGCTCAACAATCAATCAGTCGGTTGAAGGGTACACTAAGCTGATGATGGATATCATTATAGGGAAACATTTTAATGTATGATATCATTTATCATGTGTTCATTTGTATTTTTTAATAATTTGATTGAAGATGTACTAGTAGATAGAATATTATAATTGGTGACTAATCTTTGTACTACACCTGGTTTTGTTTTTAATGTGGTGGTGATATTCTGTAGTGTAAACCACTAAAAATTTCCATCAACGGAGTCTGCGTTCTATAACCAAAATTTACTGAACATTTTATCTCCAAACAGGAAAAATAACCTCCAAACAACTTGTATTTGCATCTTCTACATATTTTATCTACAAATAAGGTAGAACATTTGACATAAAAAGAGAAAATGGGTGTACTGGAGAGTATAGAGTACACATAAAACATCCATTAAAAACTAACAAAATAAACCTCAAATAGCATTCATTTGCATCACTATATATTTTATCGCAAACAAGGCATAACATTTGTAGGGGGGGGGTATACTGAGAGTACAAGAGTACACGTAAGCAACTCCACCATAAACTAGCAAAATAACCTCCAAAGCGTTGCATTTGCATCCACTAAATATTTTATCTCCAAACAGGCATAACATCTAGAAAAATGGGAAAATATGTACTTTTTTTTGAGAGTCGAGAGTACATATATAAAGCTTCTAACTCCACCATTTGAATGAAAAATTGGTAGAAATGCTAAAAATGCGAAGTAAGTGTACTCTCATAGAGTATAAAACAAAAATCTATATTTAAGCCAATTAGGTTGAAAGAGACTTTAAATTTTGTAGAACTTTCAACTATATTTCTCTAAACAAAACAACGAATAATATTTAACAAATTATTAGAATATATTGAATTGTGACATTGAGCTTTGGTAAATGATAGTAATCTTATACTATTTTCCTTTCTAAAAAAATTGAAAATAAAATAAAATAAAGCATGATTTTCAGTTATGTTCTGAATTAATAGGAGCAAATGGAATTGCTCTTAACACACATGATCTTTATAAAAGCATGATTGGAATGATAAAAGAGATAACTATTCGAGTAAATGGTAGTGCTCTTATCAACATATTTTATAAAGCCAAAAATTTTAAGGTTATGTAAATATTTAGAAAAATAACTATTTTACCTTCAATCAAGTATATATCATTATTTCATATAGATAATTTATTTAATATTTATGAGACTTCAAATACATTTTTAATTTGTAAAATTTATTTATTTCAAATTAGAATCGAGTTAAATAAAATAGAAAATAAAACTAGTTCGAATGATCCTCTAAAGCCCAAAGGTTTGTCAAACTCTTCAGAATGGCATGTATTGAACATAGTATGTCCAGACATAGCAAAAAAGCTAAGAAAAATATAAAATGAGAAAATAGGCTCTACTCTCATGAGTGTAGAGAGAGTACACCTATAAAACAGCTCAAACGAGCTAACAATCAGGCTCCAAACAACTTCTGATAGTATATATTAAACATATTTTCTATAAATAGGCCAAAAAATCTAGAAAAAGATGAGAAAATAGGATGTACTCTTATGAGAGTATAGAGAGTGCATATGAAAAACAACCCAAAAAATCAACCAATCAGCCTCTGAATTGGTTCTAATGATATATATTAAAGTTATTCTCTCCAAACAGGCCAAAAAATCTAGAAAAAGATGAGAAAATAGTCTTTTCTCTCATGAGAGTATAAAGAGTATACCTATAAAACAGCTCAAAAAAGCTAATAATGAGGCTCCAAACATCTTCGAATGGAATCTATTAAACATATATTTTCTCCAGCCAAAAAAATCTAGAAAAAAAATGAGAGTTACTCTCATGAGAGTCAGAGAGTACATGCAAACAAACTCAAAAAAAACTAACAATCATGCTTCAAACACCATAATGGTATATATTAAACATATTTTCTCCAAACAGGCCAAAAAATCTTGAAAAAGATGAGAAAATAAGTTGTACTCTCATGAGAGTACAGAGTACATACAAATAGCTCAAAATATCAACAATCAGCTCCAAATGTTTATAATGGATATATTAAACATATTCTCCAAAGAGGCCAAAAAAGGAAGAAAAATGAATAAAGTCCTCTCATGAGTACAGAGAATGCAAAATAGCTCAAAAAAACTAATAATGAGGCTCCAAATACTTTCTAATGGAATATATATTAAATATATTTTCCAAAACGCCAAAAAATTTGAAAAAAAAAGAAAATAGGTTGTACTCTCATGAGAGACATATGTCAACATGTCAAAAAAAAATCAACCAATCAGACTCCAAACTGATTGTAATGGTACATATTAAATATATTCTCTCCAAATAGAACCAAAAAAACTAAAAAAAATGAGAAAATAAGTAGTACTCTCATGAGAGTATAAGTACACAAACAGTTAAAAGACTACCAATTAGCTCCAAAGCTACTAATGGAATCTATTAAATATATTCTCCAAATAGGCTAAAAAGTCGGAAAAAAAAGAAAATAAGTTGTACATCCATAAACACACTAATAGATACTTTTTCAACACAAAACTTCTTCAATTTAACATTTTTCAATTCAATTTTTTCATACCTAAACAGAAAATAGCGTAAGAGAATTCAGCCCTGAAGAAATTCATCTTCTATGGCCAATCTTGGTGGTCAGCCCAAACCACTAGAGGTTTGTTGATCTCTACCTCCATGTATTTGCATACAAACATCCCACACCCGACACTATTTTCTTGGATTGGTAGCCCACTCATCACTTGACCATTGGGATCGCCTGAAAGACAGCCAAAGATCTTTGACAAGTAATTTGATCTAAAGAGTAAAAAATAAAGTCAATAATTAGTCACAAAATATGCACTTTAGGTAAATCAAAAATGAGAACAAATCTTACAATATCAAGAAGAATGGCCTTATGAGTTGGGTTTGACAATGAATCATAAAAATACTAAGCCCTTTGCTTAATATGCCCCACCAGGAGTGTAATGTTGATTATTTATAACTGGAAGTAAGAGTAACTCACAAAACACTATCAAAGAATACTAGATGAACATTTTACTTTCCTTTAGTAGGTCATATTTAGCATAACTCTACAAGAAGTCAAGAGAAAGTTTATAATTAGTGGCTTCTAACTATCTAAACTAGGAATGGATCATATTACCCAAAATTCTATGCAGTAACTCACCCAGTGCAAGCATGAAACATATATATAGGGGACATATAGCCTAGAACATAGATAGTACTTCTCGGCCAGTAAAGCGGTGAAGGCCTCGACGTGTGCATTTGAAAAATATTGATGTGTCAGTAACTCATCAATCTGGCCTCACGTAATGATGATATTCCCAGTCGCAAATATGTTATCACTCCTGCATGTGAGAAGTATGGAAATGTGAGCATTACTAAATGAATAGGGGATTTTATGTATACAGAATGAGTTGAATGAAAAATGACTTGCTTATCCTTGAATCGAGAGCACGAGGTGTCAATGAGCTGCAGCATTGGCTTGGGCAGGACATCTCTTAATGAGAAGTCAACAATATGATATGCCTCAGCTGGCTGTAAGGAAATTAGTGATGAAGAGCTAGATTCATTATGAATTAAGGCTTAATCAACTAAGATGATGCATACCTCACTGGGTGGTCCAACCAACCACCAGTATGGTTCATCCACTGACATTGGAACATCTTTGCTAACCTACATAAAAAATTAGTGAAACTAGCTTCTATTAGGTTAAATTAAAAGGAAAGCAAAGTAATACCTCTTTTGCTATCTGCTCATCCTGTATGGATGCTACCACCGGAGTTATTATACAACGTGACTTCCTGTAAGTTTATGTTAAGGGAGAGGATACAACTTTCCTCTTCCTCAGCTATCGAGCTTTCACACCACGCTCGATGCTACCGAGTAAAGGCTGAACATCTTCTTCATGTCTAGTGGAAGCCTCCACAGGATCTTCCCCTATGGTAGCCTCCATAGGTGTTGCCCCTGTGGTAGCCTCCGTAGGAGCTTCCCTATGCTAAGACCCTTCTGCCTAGCAACCTCTGCCTCAACAGCAGCTACTTGCAAATCAATTCTATCAATTCTCTCAATTATTAACGCTTCAAAAAAAGATACACTCTCCCCCATGGCCTTGAAACCTGCAAGTATCCTCTCTATCACAAAGCTTTCTAAATGGGTACTAGCGGAGGGCGGGCTAAGTACATTGGAAGGGGAGAATATCGAGGAGAGACGTATGGAGATTCAATATGGGCTCCACTCCATGGAATTGGAAAGGGGTTGCTATCAGGCTTGACATGGGTTGTCTGCTGGATAGGGGGAAATGTTTCAAGGAGCCAGGTCTCCTCCTCTGATATGTCCTCAAATGAAAGGCAAACCTGTGTTACACCGATAAGAAAATATGATTATTTATAATATGAATAAATATATTCTAAGATAAATAAAGTGAATTTATTTTGCGTCACCTGGTGTCCTTCCAAACCATTGAAGGAATCATCTATAAACTTTATTTTTGGCCGTCGTAAGATACAAGGCTTTGCAGAAGGAAAGAGCAGTTTTATGATGCCTATGTGTTCTGCCGCCCAGATCTGCAATAAATATTTATATAACTTAACTTCAATGCATCAAATAATACAAACCTGAAGATGTAGAATGTACCATTAGATGAGTGACAAAGTCACTCATGCACCCGAGTGCCTTCTGTGTCAGAATCTTTGATGTAATACCATCAAATTATAAAACCAGAAATGCCCAAATGGCCTCTACCTAATTGTACTCAGCAAATTTCTCTATGTCGTCGGCATAGGCTATCAATTTTGACACCACTCTATAGTGGTACTATAAAAAAAAGATTTGAAAGTAAAAAATGTATGTACAACTACACAAATTGCGTTGCAGTCAACGAGCGATCTAAATTCTCAAGTTTATTCTTAAAATCTACTGAGCTAAACTTTGATAGTGGGGATTTCTATCATATGACCTTCTCCCCTCTGTTTAGCATCCCTACAATTAATGTAACTTCATTGGGGGTGAAAGGAATGCATTGGCCACCAAGAAAGAATGTTTGCTTCTCTATATCCCAGCAAGACATGATTGAAGTGATGGCAGCTCAGTCTTACTGAATTCCATGCAGCCTAATGAATTGATGCAAATGAAGCCTCCTTACAATATCAAGAACTTCATCAATAAAGCGTGGTGAAATATTATCGAACTTTGCTCTAATGGTGATAGGCCTACATCTGGAAGTTATCCTTTTCCTAGACATTTTAAACTTCAAAATGAAAAGTCAATTAATGAGAACATTATGAGCACAATGGAGGCCTAGAGAGTACACAAGCAAAACAATCACTAAAATCACCAAATTCTTCATTGAACATCTCCAAACATCTTCCAATGCGATATAATAAACATATGACAAGCCCCATAGTTTATAAAATTGAAGAAATATGTATTCTCGTGAGAGTACAGAGAGTACACATGCAGAACTGAACTAAAAAATAACAAATCAGCCTCCAAACAGCTTGTAATGGTAGCTATTATACATATTATCTCCAAACAAGATTAAAAACTTGAAAAATTGAGAAAATGGGTTGTACCCTCATGAGAGTATGGAGAGATGCAAACCGCCTAAAAAAACTGCCCCAAACTACTTCTGGAAGCATCTACTAAACATATTATCTCCAAATAGAAAAAAACTTGAAAAAAAATAAGAAAATGGGGGTATACTCTTATGAGAGTGCAGAGAGTACAGATGCAAAACTACCTCATAAACCAACCAATCAGCCTCCAAACTTCTTGTAATGGCATATATTAAATATATTATCTCCAAACAGGGTAAAAAGGCTAAAAAAATATGAGAAAATAGGGTGTACTCTCCTGAGAGTATAAAGAGTATATATACAAAACAACCTCAAAATCTAACAAATCAGCCTCCAAACTACTTGTAAAGGCATCCTCTAAGCATAATAAGTCTAAACAAGATAAATAATTTGAAAAAATTGAGAAAATGGTCTATACTCTCATGAGAGTACAGAGAATACAGATGCAAAACTGTCTCAAAAATTAACCAGTCAGCCTCCAAATTGCTTCTGGAGGCATCTACTAAACATATTATCTCCAAACAGGCTAAAAAAGTTTTAAAAAATGAGAAAATGGGATATACTCTCATGATAGTATAGAGAGTACAGATACAAAATTATCTCATAAACCAACCAATCAGCCTCCAAACTGCTTTTGGAGGCATCTACTAAACATATTATCTCCAAACAAGGTAAAAAATAGAAAAAATATGAGAAAATAAAGTGTACTCTCATGAGATTACATGAAATACAGATGCAAAACTGCCTCATAAACTAACCAATCAACCTCTAAACTGCTTGTAATGGCATCTACTAAACATATTATCTCCAAATAGCATAAAAAAGTTGAAAAAATATGAGAAAATAGATGTACTCTCCTAAGAGTAAAAAAAGTACACATGCAAAACAGCCTCAAAAACTAACATATCAGTCTCCAAACTGCTTGTAAAGGCATCTTCTAAACTTAATAAGTCCAAATAGGGTAAAAAAAGTTGAAAATATTTGAGAAAATGGGTTGCACTCTCATGAGAGTACAGAGAGTACACATGCAAAATAACTTCAAAACTAACCAATCAACCTCCAAACTGCTTGTAATGGCATCTACTAAATATATTATCTCCAAAAAGGGTAAAAGAAAAAAAATATGAGAAAATGGGGGTATACTCTCCTGAGAGTATAGAAAGTACACATGCAAAATAGTGTCAAAAACCAACCAATCAGTCTCCAAACTGCTTGTAGAGGCATCTTCTAAACATAATAAGTCCAAACAGGGTAAAAAAAGTTGAAAATATTTGAGAAAATAGGTTGTACTCTGATGAGAGTATAGAGAGTACATATGCAAAACAGTCATAAAAATTAACCAATCAACCTCCAAATTACTTCTAAAGGCATCTAGTAAACATATTAACTCCAAACAAGGTTAAATAGCTGAAAAAAATGAGAAAATAGGGTGTACTCTTATGAGAGTACAGAGAGTACACATGTAAAATAGCAATAAAAATCATCCAATCATTCTCCACACTACTTATAATGGCATCTACTAAACATATTATCTCCAAATAAGGTAAAAAATCTAAAAATAATTGACAAAATTGGGTGTACTCTTATGAGAGGAGAGATAAAAAAAATATCAAAATTAACCAATCCAAACAAGCTTGTAGAGGCATCTAATAAATATATTATGTCCAAACAGGATAAAAAAAAGTTGAAAAAATAAAGAAAATGGGTTGTGCTCTCAAGAGAGTACAGAGAGTACACATGCAAAATAGTCTAAAACCAACCAATCAGCCTCCAAACTACTTGTAATAGAATCTACTAAACATATTAACTCCAAATAAAATAAAAAGGCTAAAAATATATGAAAAAATAGGGTGTACTCTCCTAAGAGAATAGAGAGTACACAAATAAAATAACCCTAAAAACTAACCAATCAGCCTCCAAACTGCTTATAAAGTCATCTTCTAAACATAATAAGTCCAAACGGGATAAAAAAGCTAAAAATATTTGAGAAATAGGTTGTACTCTCATGAGAGTGCAGAGAGTACACATGCAAAATAACCATAAAAATAAACCAATCAGCCTCCAAACTGCTTCTAAAGGCATCTAGTAAACATATTAACTCTAAATAGGGTTAAATAGCTAAAAAATGAGAAAATGAGGTGTACTCTCATGAGAGTACAAAGAGTACATATACAAAATAGCCCTAAAAACTAACCAATCATCCTCCACACTGCTTGTAATGGTATTTACTAAACATATTATCTCTAAACATGGTAACAAAGCTAAACAAATTTGAGAAAATGAGGTGTACTCTCAGAGAGAGAAACAGTGTATAAAACCTCAAAACTAACCTCACCCTCCAAACTACTTGTAGAGGCATCTAGTAAATATAATATGTCTAAACAGGGTAAAAAAGCTAAAAAAAATTGAGAAAATGGATTATACTTTCAAGAGATTATAGAGAGTACAAATACAATAAAGCCCTAAAAACTAACCAACCAGCCTCCAAACTGCATGTAATGGCATATACTAGACATATTAACTCCAAACAGGAAAAAAAACCTAAAAAGAAATGAGAAAATGTGATGTACTCTCGTGAGAGTACAAAGAGTACAAATGCAAAATAGCCTAAAAAATCAACCAATCAGCCTCTAAACTACTTGTAAAGGAATCTTCTAAACATAATAAGTCCAAAAAGGCTAAAAAAGCAAAAAAATATTTGAGAAAATGGGTTGTAATCTCATGAGAGTACAAAGAGTACACATGAAAAATAGCCCTAAAACTAACCAATCAATCTCAAAACTGCTTGTAATGGCATCTACTAAACATATTAACTCCAAACAGGATAAAAAACCTTAAAAGAAATGAGAATATTGGGTGTACTCTTAGAGAGTAGAGTACGCAAAATAAACCTTAAAACTAACCAATCCTCTAAACTGCTTGTAAAGGCATCTTCTAAACATAATAAGTCCAAATAGGGTAAAAAAGCTGAAAAAATGAGAAAATGACATGTACTCTCATGAGAGTATAGAGAGAACATATGCAAAATAGTCCTAAAAATCAACCAATCAGCCTCCAAACTACTTCTAAAGACATCTAGTAAACATATTAACTTTAAACAGGGTTAAATAGCTAAAAAAATGAGAAAATGGGGTGTACTCTCATGAGAGTACAAAGAGTACACATATAAAACAATCATGAAACCCAATCAATCATCCTCCACACTACTTGTAATGGCATATACTAAATATATAATCTCCAAACAGGGTAAAAAAGCTGAAAAAATTGAGAAAATAGAGTATAATCTCATGAGAATATAAAGTGTACACATGCAAAATAGCCTTCAAAACTAACCAATCAGCCTCCAAACTGCTTCTAAAGGAATCTAGTAAACATATTAACTCTAAAGAGAATTTAATAGCTAAAATAAATGAGAGAATGGGATGTACTCTCAAGAGAATACAGAAAATACACATACAAAACAGCGCTAAAACCAACCAATCAGCCTTCAAAATGCTTGTAAAGCCATGTACTGAACATATTATATCCAAACAGGGTCAAAAATATGAAAAAAATGACAAAATGGATTATACTCTCCTAAAAGTACAGAGAGTACAAATGCAAAACTGAAGCAAAAAAGCCATCAAATAACATATAAACAAATTATAATGCCATTTGTCCCAGAATTCATCAAATCCTTCATGAAATAACACCAAACATTATACAATGGGATATACTAAACATATGACAAGCCCCACAGTTAAATTTTTTGAAAATAACTGTGTGTACCATCATGAGAATACAAAGAGTACACATGCAAAATATCTCCAAAAACTAGTAAAATAGTCTCCTTTCCTTTAAAGAACTCAAATATTCTCTTATTCGACGGTGAGAACAACAGAGAAAATTCTAAATTCATTAAAGTTTTAGAATGTAGGAAGAAATGCCTCATGCAGTGTGGGCTCCAAAAATTTGCTACCGACCTCTTTGATGAAAAGAGTGTTTTAAGTGTCGGTGTAATTCTCAGAAGACAGATGGAATAGTAGATAAGACACTACCTAGAGATTTCATCCTCATTTTGTGAAGACTTTAGATGGTTCGGGTTTCTATAGAAGCCCCTATAGTTTATTACCCTCATAAGTGAGAGAGAATTTTTGATTAAGGCTAGTCATTAGATAAGCATCTTGTAGAAAAGATATGGAGTTTCAGCATTTAGATTATGAAATTTATCATTTTAGCTTAATTTAGATAGTTGAGGGAATGATGACGTGCTCGATCTAGATCCTATGGTTCCATCATCCAGGCATGACTCCTAGTAGCGCCCCTACTACTTGTCAATAATACATGGGTTGATCGTCCAAGAAATCCTTGTAGACCTGGGTGGTATTTTTTTAAGGAGACAATCTTAAGTCTACCTTAAATAACAGAGGGTTGTTTGCCCTATCAAGTATACCCTATGATTCACAACTCAAAGGGCAGAACCATTAGGGAGCATACAGGCTACGGTCGTGATCGTAATATAATGGAGGCCAAAACCACTGATCAAAGGACTCTGTTGCTTCATCTCAGAGCCTATTGAAAAGCCACACGGAGGACACGCCACATCCTTACCGGTTTGAGATTGAGATTGAGGTGAATATAGCGAGAACTTGATTTGACATTGGCTCCTTTGTGAAATTTAGAGTTTTCTAATCGACAAATAGTTGCGGAAGATGAATAGATTGGGTTTGATTTAAGTTTTTAATGATAAAATTTTATTTTAAATAGTTTTTTATATTGATTTTAAATTTGAGTTAGTTTGATTAGAAAAATTGATTAATTTGAATATGTTTAAGAGCTTTAGATCCTGTCAACTCTATTTAGCTGCTAACAGAGAATTAGATCTACTGTCACCTGAAAGAATCAATTTTTAGATATTTCACTGATTTAAAACTCTTATTATAGGTTTTTAAGTTTTGTTAACTCGAACCCAGTCTTAAGACTAAACCGGGAAGCAACCTGCACAGCATCCTCAAACACTTGAATTTAAGCATTTAGCATAGTGTCGGGGCATATGCGAGTGTATTTAAAATTTTATGTAGTGCTTATTTCTAAATTATGAGATTGATATGAGATTGCTACTTAATTTGATTTAGAAAATTGAATAATTTGAATATGATTAAGAGCTTTAGATCCTGTCAACTCTACTTAGCTAATGAGGATTAGATTACTCCACCGATCGTAATCAATTTCTAGATTTCACCAAAACTCTTATTATAAGTTTTAGGTTTTAAATCAATCTGACCCCAAGACTAAACCAGAAGTAACTTTACATTGATATCTAATTTGAGTTGAAAATTTGATTAGTTTGAATACGTTTAAAAGCTTTAGATCCCCGCCAATCTCGTAGTCAACAAAGGATTAGATCTATTGTCACCTACTAGAATCAGTTTCTTAGATATTTCACTGATTTGAAACTCTTATTATAGGCTTTTAGATTTTATCAACCTGGACCCAGTCCTAAGACTAAACTGAGAAGCAACTTTACATTGATATCTAATTTGAGTTGAAAATTTGATTAGTTTGAATATATTTAAGAGCTTTAGATCTTTTTAACTCTGTTTAGCTACTAACAGAGGATTAGATCTACTATCACATGACAGAACTAGTTTATCAGATATTTCACAGATTTGAAACTCTTATTATAAGTTTTTAGGTTTTGTTAATCCGAACCCAGTCATAAGACTAAACCGGGAAGCAACCCGCGCAGCATCCTCACACACTTGAATTTAAGCATTCAGCATAGTGTCAGGGCCCATGCGGGTGTATTTAAGACTTTATGTAGCTTTTATTTCTGAGTTATGAGATTGATTTCAGATTTTGACTTAATCTCAACTTTAGCCTGCGCATCCTTTTCAGACATTAAAATTTGCACTTGAAATCTCCATGTCCAAACATGTGGTTTATACTTTAGCTAATTTCATCTAATTAATAAAATCATTGATTTTGAAAATCATAATTAGAATAAAATTCCTCAATTATTTATCAAAGGAAGCCCTATGATTTTTATAGATTTTGATTTAGTATTGCCTTCTATCTGCTTGTACAAAGAGTTGCAGATCTAGTAGGGAAGAATACATTTTGATTTAGATTCCAAAAGATAGTTTAATTTATTATTTTAAAAGTAGATTTATGACTCATAGTAGCTTTCATTTTCTCCATCTTTTTTGTTTTATTTTTCTATTTGTTGTATGTTATTTTCCCTCCCCTTTTTTTATTATTTGGAGTTTTTAATTTGAATTTTAGCTTTAGGTTTCATTGCTTGACATTCTTAAGTTGATTATAGTATTTTCTATATTTTATAAGTCAAAAAAATTTGACATAATTTTAGCGATCATCCCCATAGTGATCGGAGTTTTTTTACCATTCATGCCCCACGAGCTGGCGCGGTTTATTGAAGCACCTCGACTGACCTTCAATCACTCGTTATGCCCTGATGAGCATAATGAGGCCTTCAATCACCTGAATAAAAGCAAATGTATATGCAGATATTCTTAATTTTGGCAGCATTTCGACATAGGGGGTTCCATATCTAACAATTTTGGCTTACTCGGTACGCCCTGATGAGCGTAGCAAGCGGTGTCTTGCGACACCATAGCCTTCTTCATGCACCTACTATGCCCTGATGGACATTAATGAGGTCTTGAAACTTGCAGAAAGAAATACAAGCATATATGTATTTTCACATTCACATTTTCTCGCACCCACTACGCTCTCATGGGCATTAGTGGGGTCTTAAATTCTGCAAGGCCTCCATTCGACATTGATTTTAGATGAAAACATTATTGGAAAATTTGCACTCCTGCAAGCAAAATATATCTATTTCAACATGTTTGTCTCCGTTGCATTCTTCTACTTCAAGATTGGATAGTGCTTGCTCAATAAACAATGTAGGCTCGGATCGACCATTAAACAATGCCAAATAACTATTGATTTTCTTTCCTGAACATGTGATGCCCATGACTAATAGTCAAGATAGCAAGACTGGACATTCTCAAGGAAATCATGCTGAATGCACCAAATCATTATCTCCAAATGTTGTTTTGTCTTCAATGTGATGCTCAGAAGGAAGTGCAAGTCATTCAATTGAGCCGAGAGATTGTCCCTTGAATCTTTGCATGCATTTTCTCCAGTGTTGTCATAAAGGCTATTGAAGTAGAATTTCAATTCAGTAGCATTACACCAGCGTGGTGCAAGGTCCCCCTTCTGCTTGATACAATTAACCAAAAACCTCATATCCATCGAAAAATTAAATGTTTGATTGATTCCCATCATTATCTGAATCTTTGATGCAAAATTTGAGCTGGTTGCCAAACTCTTTGTTGAACACTCCTGTAAGGCTCATGAGACGATCATAGACAATGTTGACGAAGAGCGGGACATCTGCTATATTTCCTCAGGCATGAAAGGTCGCTGCTCCACCGTCGGCGATAGATGGTTACACCAATGTAACAGGCAAGATTTACTTGATCCCCCAGGAATTGATTTGCTGATTAAAGACCAGTTCCTTGATGAATTTTATCATCACATACTAGCTAGATCCTGTTTTCTTATTCAATGAGGTGATTGCCTCTTGAATCATCTCAATGTAAGGTGGATGTGAGGCTGGAGCGCAGGCTTCTTTGTCTTGTTCTCCTTTGAGGCAGTAGGAACCTTCGTCTCGATGGTCGAGTCTACTGCCACAGGATTGGCAACGGGTTCCTCGATAATTGTAGCCTTCGAAAAAAAAGAACGGAGGCAGAATTCGAGGTTGGGCCGACTATTTTGCGCGGAATAGGCCAGAACAGCGGCTGGGCCGCCGGTCTTGCGCGGGTCGGGTCACGACAGCGGCATGATGGGCAGCGAGAACGTGGAGCGGGTTTGCGGGCGCAGATCGTGCAGGTTGGGTTGCAGGCTCGAGGACACGCGGGCCGGAGGCGGGTTAACGCTGGTTGCGGGCAAAGGGGATGCAGGTCGTGTGGCGGGACGGACCGCGGCGAGCCGATACGGCGGGTTTTGGTCACGCAGTTTTGCCGAGCGACGGAGTGGTTTTCGGCGGTGGTATCATACGGATTGCACCGGTGGGCGCGCGATATTACGGGCTGCGGGCAGCGCTAGAGGCGGGACATGTGGGCGACTGATTTTGACTGGCGGGAACATAATTGTTGGTGGCATGCGGTCACGTGTTTTTGCATGGAATGGAGGAAACTGAGAGATTGCACCGGCGGGATTGACCAAAATAAGAGAAATTCAGGGAGGGAAGGAGAATTTCTTTACCTGTGTGCAGAGAATTTTTTCAATGAGGGAGAGCAGGAGGGAGAAATGAGAATTAGAAAAATGAGAGGGAGAATGAGAGGGAGAATAACTGTCAAAAATGGGCGGGAGTGGTTTATTGATCTCCATATGTGTGTCATTAATCAAGACAAGCCCATAAATCGAATTCGACGGACTTTGCAGGTGACAATACGCAAATCGAGGCTCAAAATACACTGGATGTCATCAAAAATGGTCAAAATGACCTCGAATCGACGATTTGACTTTGCCAGATTCAAAATGTTAAATCAATCGAATATAAATATCAAAAATCTAACAATCAATTGATTAAGTCGAGATATCTGTGTCGCATATATCGAATCGAGTCTACGATGATATTCGAACAACCTTAGTTCGTGAAATTAATTGCTCCGTTAGCTTGAAAATATTGAAAACTATCAAACGAGGCGCCACACTCAGCAGTTTGCATAAATGTCGAGTGATTTGTGTGGTGAGCAAATCGAAAAAATGCACGACATCACCGAAAATGGTCAAAATGACCTCTCGATCGATGAAGCATTTCTTATCGTTCAAAATGTCAAAATTAGTCGTGATATAAATATAAGACGACTTAACGATCAACCATTCCAGCCGTAATATTACGCATGCATATCGGTCAAGAGATAGTGACGTAACTCAAATGACCTCCGTTCATTAAATTGATCATGTCATTGGCTTTGAAACACCAAAATCTATCAAATAAGACTATTCGCACTCAATTCGGACGAATCTGCGTGAAAATCGAGTGAGCAAAAATGACGAGGCTCATCTCGAGCTGAAATTGACTCAATTTGACGCCAACTCGAACCAAACTACTCCAACCGTAAATGACTAAGCTATCGCGTTTAACAAATATATATATATATATAATATATATATATATATATATATATATATATGTATTCTGTGAACTAAATTAAAATCGTTTAAATTAATTTAAAATTAATTTAAAACTCCCAAATTACCCCCATTTCCTCTTATTTTTAGTTTTCTGAAAAAAGAAATTCAAAAAATACACTAAAAAGAAAACTACTTTCCTTCTCATCACCCACTCTCTCCATCATTCTCCCCAATTCTTTCAAAAGCAAGGTAATTTCCTCTCCCCACTTATTTTTTTCAACCATTCTGTTGACGTAATCCGGCAAAACCTGCACCCATAGGACCTGCGACCTGCCTGTCGCCGTCTGCTAAAGCCCATGCGACCCGCCACCCATTGGCGCATTTCCTCCCACCACTCCGGCCCGTCATCCGTCAACCCGACCCGCTGCCACAAAATCGCGTCGTGTAGCCTGACCCACGCGACCCGCTGGCCCGATCCCGCCGTCCTGCACCTCACATACCGCGACCCGCCGACCCGCCAGCCCGCAACCTCTTCCGCGCACGTGACCCGCGCGTGATCCTGTCGCTCCGGGCCACTGTTCGCTCCGACCTAGCCTCGCTGCAGCCAACGCGCGACCTGAACCCGCAGCCCGTTCCCCGCCGCAGTCCACTCAGCTGCCAACCGCCGCTCCGCCTCCGTGCTGCTCTACCTCCGGCGCTCCGCCACCCGTTGTCTGTGCTCCGTCCCGCGCTCCGCAACCTGCCGTCGTCCCGCTGTCCCGGTCCGCGCGATTCTGCCTCCGACCCGCGTGATCCCGCCTCCAACCCACGCCCTTCTGTCAGCCCGATCCCACCGCCGGTCCCGTCGCTGTTCCTTCGGCCCTGTTCGCGCGTTCTGCCCCGTAAAGCCCCGTGAAACTGCTACAACCGGCTTGTTCCGCGCGAATCCGGCCCGGCAACTGAACCCTCCAGCCCGAAATTGGCCCGCTAGCTCGAAATCGACCCGTTTCCTTCCTACAGCCCACGGCCCGTCCAGCCTTCAAACTGACCCAAACTCAGCCCATTCTGCACAAGCCCGCAACCCTTAGATGTCTTGTTCTCCTTTGAGCCCACAAATTTTCGGCGTCAAATTGGTTCTCTTTCTATCTTTGGCTAGTCGAATTTGAGCTATAGTAATAGTAAAGCACGATAAAATTGATATTTAGAATCAATTATCATTGAATTTAAATTTAAATCAATCATATTCTTATGACTAATCTGTTTATTTTATATATCGAGGGATCTTCAGAACACCGTTTATCATGCAGCTAGGTCGCAGAGCCAATATCTGTCTGGCTAATGCTATAATCAATACTGGGGATGTTGGAGCTATTATTCAATTTTATAGTGTAAACTTCCCAGCCATCACCACTGCAAATAATCCACCACCTGAAACATCTATATATTGTACGCATCAACTTGTGCATGGAGGAGGATAATTGAAATGGCCACTACTGCTACTGAGGTTCCTCAAAATAGAGCCTTTGTGCTTAGAAGATTGATTCATTTTGAGGCACTAGTCATGAAGAGAACCTTCACTAGTGTCACACCCCATGACCCCCTTATGCTAGGGTCAATCTGAAGTGTAACAGAATAGGATGACTCGATTGGACACAGATTCCACCAACACGTTCCAACCTGTGCTACTGCGGAACGAGCAAGTGAAAGGTGTATCTAATCAAATCATCACTAAACTATTTGCAATTCATATACTACTTAACTTAATTCATATCACAAATACTGGAAGCATGAAATCTTTAAGTTTGTAAATGAGTAAGTAAAGACATTTAATTTGTATGTACCCAAAAAAGCCTTTAAGCTTCCAAAACTATACAATTCAACAAAAGACTAGCTTCTACCCATTGCCTCCTTTTCCCGAAATTATCAATCCAGAAGCATCATAAGCTAAAAGCTTAGTGAGACAAGAATGCTAAAGTAAGCTCGATCTGACAAGAGAAACAAGCGCATGTACATGTAAATTTGCAAAAAACGGTAAACTGCGGTAGAATGTAACAATGATCAACAATAGTGTATATAGAATATGACAATATAACTTAACAATGCGTAATAAGCTGTCAAGGAACAGTAATTTTCATTAAATCATTTCAATTCTCGCCTATATCAAATCATTTTCTAGAAATATCATTTATAATTGCATAGGTTTTGACTTCATATATATCGCCACCCCTCCGCCTACTAAAGTCGTAGGTAAGGCGGTAACCATACTACATATATCTACCGATACCGGGACTTTAATGACCCCAACCTCAAAATGTCAGAGTCGGGGATACTAAGATCCCCTAATCAGGCTCATCTCCGAACTTTGCCTATCTGCAGATTCTGTAACATAGCCTTCCTATCACAATTCTCCTGACATTTCCCTGTTTATCACATTACTGCATTTAACATGTTTCTATATGCCCAATGAAATCAATGCTTAACTAGCTGGCTTGTAATCATTGTAAATCATTAATCGTGTCAGTAATCAACATTTATATATGCATTCAACATGAAAAATATCTACATGTCATTCATACAATTATTTATAAGTCGAAACAAGACATACATAAGAAGAAATTGAATTTACATTAGAAGTATGTCTCCTCGATTAAGTCGTGTGGATGTGCTCATTCTCCTCCTCAGTACAACCTATTATATGAAATAACTCTTCTAAATATTTCTAATACATGAAATTCATAACTGAAACTCATAATTAACCCAATCTTACCTGAAATTGATATCTCCTCATAAGCTTTCGAAATACTGGAGTACGACTCCAAGGTAATCTCCTAACGCCAATACATACCTGATTAAATTAACATAAAGGTAATAAGATTCCTTGTTTGAAAAATTAACGCATTCATACTACGACACACACACATTTTGCATATTTCCTCCCCAAAACCCCTTTCACTTGGCTGCTAGCTTAATCGGTAAACCCCACATTACCCCTTTTATTTTCTTTTCTACAACCCAAGTCAATTACTTAGAAAATGGATTGCATAACTTACCCAAATTCCTTTTAAATCCGCTCTCTCGATCGATTCACGAAACTCCCGCTTCTGATCGCCATGACGTCGATTCAGCGGTTTGGGGTTCTGACAAGTCGGGCGGCGGTTCCGAGATCGGTTCAGCGAGGCCGATTTCCACAACTCGACGCTGCGCCACACGGAGGCGCACTGCCGCAGGAGAACGGCCGACCGACGCCAGGAAGGCACCTCGCGTCACACGGAGTCCGCCGGGCCGGAGGGAACGAACTCAGCGAAGGGTGAGGCCGCTAGGAAGGAAATGAAATAGAAGCTGGAGGGATCCAACCATACGCGTAAGCTTTAATCCCGATGCATGTAGCTACGATCTACAAGAACACGTTAATTAGCTTAAACAAAAATTAATTAGGAAATAATTAATTGGATATTACAATTTCCCCCTCTTAACAAAATTTCATCCTCGAAATTTCTTCTAAATCATTCAAACAGGAAGGGAAACTTCTGCCTCATCTCTTGTTCAACCTCCCAAGTAGCTTCTTTGATTGGTCTGTGCTTCCATTTAATTTTAACATAGGAAATTTGTCTATTTCGTAATCTCTTCACATCAAATTCTAAAATCTTTTCTGGCTCCAATGCATAAGTCAAATATGGTTGTATTTCAAACTTGGTATATGGAATCTTCTGCTCTGCATCTGTGATCCATTTTCTCAATATTGAAATGTGAAAGACGTTGTGAATGTCTGCCAATTCAACGGGTAAGGCAAGTTTATAAGCCATATTGCCGATCTTTTCAATGATTTCAAAAGGTCCTATGTACCTAGGGCTCAATTTACCTCCGTGACCAAATCTACTAATTCCTTTCATAGGTTTGATTTTCAGAAATATAAATTCTCCAACTTGAAATTCTATAGCTCGGTGCTTTAATTAATTCTGGCGGCGATCGAGCGACTTTCAATCTATCTCGATTAATCGATTTTCTAGCAGTCACGACTCTGGAGCATTTGTCTTTCTCCCCTTGACCCAACTTAATGGAGTTACACTTTCGACCATACAATGCTTCATATGGAGCCATCGAATACTAGATTGGTATTGTGTAAGCAAACTCGATCATAGGAATATGATCTTCCCATACCTCAAAATCTAAAACACATAGTCTCAACAAATCTTCTAGGACTTGATTTATTCTTTCTGATTGTCCATCAGTCTGCGGATGAAAAGCTGTACTTAAGTGTAACTGTGTGCCCAAGCCTCTCTGAATTCCTTTCCATAATTGGAAGTGAATCTACCATCTCTGAATCTGGTACACCATGAAGTCTTACAATTTCTTTAACATATAATCTGGACAATTTATCAAGTCAATACGTTTCATGGGTAAGAAATGGTGACTTGGTCAATCTATCCACAACAACCCATACTATCACGCGCCTAGATCTAGGAAATCCCATAACAAAATCCATAGCAATTTCTTCCACTTCCACTCAGGTATAGGTAATGACTGTAACAATCCAAGTCTTTGATGCTCAGCTTTAACAATCTGACAAGCTTGACATTTAGAGACATATTCAGCTATGTCTTTCTTCATACCTGACCACCAAAATGTTGCTTTTAAATCTTTATACATTTTTGAACTACCTGGATGAATAGTATATCCGATGAGCCTCCTGTAAAATTTCTTGTCTCATCCGCATCACCAGGTACCCATAATTGTGAATTCTTCGAATAACACCCTCGCATCTACTGATAAAATTCTAATCTGGATTTGTTCAATGAATTTCGATATCCGATCCAGTTTACGTGCGACTTTGATTCTATCAAATAAAGTTGATTACCTTGTCGATTGAGATAATTGCCCGATCGAATCTTCTAACTTCCAGCTGTAGAGCCTCTAATTCTCTAATCAACTCTGACTTTTGAGTAATAACCCAACTGGCATTTCCCATGGACTTGCGACTTAATGCATCAGCCACTACATTAGCTTTGCCTGGACAATACTGAATATCTAAATCATAATCTTTAATAAACTCAAGCCACCTTCTTTGTCTTAGATTCAGTTCTTTTTGTGTAAAGATATATTTAAGACTCTGATGATCCGTAAAAATTTCGCATTTCACTCCATATAAGTAATGTCTCTAAATTTTAAGAGCAAAAACCACAGCTGCTAACTCGAGATCATGCACGGGATAATTTCTTTCGTGAGGCTTTAATTGTCTTGAAGCATAAGCAATTACTTTTTTTGTTGCATTAAAACAACCCAACCCTTTTAAGATGCATCACTAAATATTTGGAATCCCTGGTTCGATGGAATAAAATAAAAGCGGTCAAATGCTTTTTCAATTCTTGAAAACTCTGCTTGCATTCAGCTGTCCATTAGAATCTGATATCCTTTCTCAATAAATTAGTTAGAGGCATTGCAATATGAGAAAATCTCTTGACAAACTTCCTGTAATAACCAAAGCTGAACTTACGTAATATTCTTTGGTTGCGGACCATTCTAAAATTACTTTTACTTTTGAGGATCAACGAAACTCGCCACGATAATATGACTAGAAATCGTATGCATCCAAAATTCACATTTTGAAAATTTGGCATATAATTGATTTTGTCTTAACAATTCTAAAATAATCCTCAGATGATTTGCATGTTCTTCATCAGTTTTAGAATAAATCAGAATATCATCAATAAAGATGATAACAAATTGGTCCACCAAGGGCTTGAAAACACGATTCATTAAGTCCATAAAGACTGCAGGAGCATTAGTTAAACCAAATGGCATAACAAGAAATTCATAGTGTCCATACCTGGTTCCAAAAGCTGTTTTAAAAATATCAGTATCTTTAACTCTAACCTGATGATATCCAGATCTCAAATCAATTCTGGAAAATACAGTGGCTCCCTCCAACTGATCAAATAAATCATCAATCCTCGGTAGTGGATACTTGTTCTTGATTGTCACTTTATTTAACTCCCTGTAATCAACACATAATCGCATAGACCCATCCTTTTTCTTAACAAATATCTTGGTGCATGGTGAGTTCTTTGGGCGAATAAATCCTTTGTCTCAATTCACTGGCACTTCAATTCTGCAATTCTTTAGGAGCCATCCATAAGGAGATTTATGTATAGAAGTTGTACGGGTTGTACATCAATCCCAAACTCCACTTCGTGTTAGTGGCAACCCGGTAATTCCTCCGAAACACATCGAAATTCAAACAAGCGGAATGTTTTTTCAAACACCTCCTTATTCAACACATCTAATTTGGTAGAAACAATTTCACCGCTTCTTAAATATTTACTCAACTTCACCGCACTAATCAAAGAAGACGGCATTCTTATCACAAGAAAAATAAAATGATTTTTCACCGGGCATGCAAAATTTCACTCTCCTCTTCCGGATTCAATTGTTGCAAAATATTTGATCAACCAATCCATAAGTATAACGTCAAAATGTCGATTGGTAAGATAATTAGTTAAGGAAAGTGTTTATCTTGAATGCTAATGTCAACAACACATTTCTATTTGTATTCAAACTATCACCGTAAGGCATTACCACATTCAATCAATGTATGAAATAAATAGCATCAACCGTAAAGGAAAATCGAAATGAGCGAATGCGGCGAATCAAAACTAAACCCAAATGATCTAAAATTTTAAGCATACCTGACACTACTTCATTTGATTCCTTCACTTCTTGCGGAGTGATAGCAAAAACTCTTGCTTTTACTGGAGGGTTGGTTTTTTCAAGTTTCTCCTTTTCTTGAATTGAAGGTCTTCCCAAAATTGTGTTACGGCTTCGCTTCCAAAATTTTCTTTGTTGATCCTGTCCCTGATAATTGTATGATTTTATATCCTTCTTCTTCTCCAATGGGCAATCCATTGCACGATGTCCGACCTGACCACATCTGTAGCATCTCCCTGATCCAGCCATACATTGACCAAAATGTCTTTTTCCCACACTTGTCACAAATAAGTTTCTCTAACTGAATTTGTTTTTGTCTGTCATCAAATTTAAATTTCTTGCTAGGCAAATCTGGCCTTCTTTCGAAGCTTTTGCGTTTGCCCGCCTGTAAATCCCACTGTTGCTTGGAAAAATTTAACTCATTTTCAATTCTTCTAGCCCTTTCAACTAACACTGAGAACTCACTGATATCAAAGGGTGCTAGTGCCAATCTTAATTGATCTCTGAGGCCTCGCAAAAATCTATGACATTTCTCTTCCTGTGTACTGATATAATGTGGAGCATATCTAGAAAGAGAAGTGAATTCAGCTTCATATTGCATTATCGTTTTTGAGCCTTGAGTTAAATTGAAAAATTTGTCTTGTAAAGCCAGTCTGGCTGATGGAGGAATGAACCAATCTTTGAATACTTTGACAAACTCATCCCATTTGATCTGAGTAATGGGTATCATGTCAAATCTTTCCCTGTTGAGCCACCACCTTTCGCCTCTAATACAAAAGTACTACTCTTTCGTTTTGGCAAATCATTCCATCCGAATTTTTCCAATTTTAAGCGACCAATCTTCCGCCACTATAGGATCCGCTTGAATCTTGGTGGTTTGAGCGTTTGAAATATCCTCAAATGTTGGTCCACTTAAACCATACTCGAGATATGAGTTGCAGATTTTTCCATAGATCTTATCAACAACTGGAAATCAACTGAACTACCCGCAATTCATCGGATCTACCTTCACCACTTGCTCTAGGTTGTATTTCACTCTGTTAATTATCTTCAGATTCGAGGGTCATTTAGTCAGTGACCTCTAACCTTCGGCATTTCTTGGGCAAATTAATAAATTATAAAAAAGTATTTATATGATACATATTTATTAAATATCATACATGCATGAAATTAAGAACATATAGATTCCTAACCCAAACTTAATCGTCTATAGCTGATTGATCAATTCAACACTTATCCCTAAATCCAAATCATGCTTCCATTCCTATCAATCTTTTTTGCTCGTTTCAACCTTATTGCTCGATACCACTTTTACACCCCGGATGACCCCTTATGCTTGGTCAATCGATGTAACAGAATAGGATGACTCGATTGGACACAGATTCCACCAACACGTTCCAACCTGTGTTTCTGCGAGCAAGTGAAAGGTGTATCTAATCAAATCATCACTAAACTATTTATAATTCATATACTACTTAACTTAATTCATATCACAAATACCGGAAGCATAAAATCTTTAAGTTTGTAAATAAATCTGAGCAACTAAAGACATTTAATTTATGCATTAAAAGCCTTTAAGCTTTCCAAAACTATACAATTCAACAAAACAGACTAGCTTCACTTCTCTTTTCACGAAATTATCAACGGTAGCATCATAAGCTAAAAGCTTAGTGAGACAAGAATGCTAAAATAAGCTCAGTACAAGACAGTAGAAACAAGCGTGCATGTACATATAAATTTATAAAAATGGTAAAAGCTGTCTTTAGTAATGTGTAATGTCTTGAACAATATCTTTGTATCGTAGAAATATGACAATATAACTGAACAATGTGCTGTAGGTAATAAGCTATCAAGGAACAGTAATTTTCATTAAATCATTTCAATTCTCAGTTCTATATCAAATCATTTTCTAAAAATATCATTTATAATTGCATAGATTTTGACTTCATATAAAAAGGGTCGTCACCCGGCTCACTAAAAAAGTAGGTAAAGCGGTAGAACCATACTACATACTATGACCCCCACGACACCGGTTGGACTAACGACCCCAACCTCAAAATGCAGTCGGGATACTAAGATCCCCTAATCGGCTCATCTCGTCAACTTTTGCCTATATCTAATTCACGTAACCTTCTATCATAATTTTCGACATTTCCTGTTTATCACATTCTTGCATTTAACATGTTTCTATATGCCCAATGAAATCAATCTTGAACTACGGCTTATGTCATTGTAAATCATTAATCATTAAGGTCAAGTAATCAACATTTATATATGCATTCAACATGTGAAATATCTATGTCATTCATACAATTTATCTGAAGTCGTAAATGACATACATAAGAAGAAACTGAATTTACATTAGCAAGTATGTCTCACCTCAGTGTCTAGGTCAGTGTCGTAATGTGCTCCTCGATTCCTCCTCGGTACACAACCTGTGAAATAACTCTTCTAAATATTTCTAATATGAAATTCATAAATGAAACTCATAATTAACCCAATCTTACACGAAATTGATATCTCCTCATAAGCTTTTAATCGATGCGACTCAAGGTAATCTCCTAACGCCAATACATACCTGATTAAATTAACATAAAGGTAATAAGATTCCTTGTTTGAAAAATTAACGCATTCATACTAAGACACACACACATTTTGTATATTTCCTCCCCAAAACCCTTTTCACTTGGCTGCTAGCTTAATCGGTAAACCCCACATTACCCCTTTTATTTTCTTTTCTACAAGTCAATTACTTAGAAAATGGATTGCATAACTTACCCAAATTCCTTTTAAATCGCTCACTCGTGCGATCGATTCACGAAACTCCCTTTCGCATGATCTGCGCTGACGTCGATTCAATCAGCGGGTTCGAGGTTCTGAGTCGACGGCAAGGCGGCGGTTCCAGCGAATCGACGGGTCAGCGAGCGGCCGTTCGCAACTCAGCGGCCTCCTGAGGCGCACTCCCAGCCCGGCCGAGGGAGAACGACGCCACGCCGAGGAAGGAACCGGTTCGCGTTCAGTGTCCGCAGGGGAGCGGTCCGTCGTGCCAGGAGAGCGAACTTCGCGTGAAGAGTGAGGCCGATGAAATGAAATAGAAAGCTGCGGGAGGGATCCAACCATACACGCGTTGAAGCTTTAATCCGGCCGATGCATGCGTAGCTTCTACATTCCTAATGCTACAGTAACGACGGGTTAATTAGCTTAAACAAAAATTAATTAGGAAATAATTAATTGGATATTACAACTAGGCAGAAATTTTCAGTCATACTTGTGAATGCGACAACCCTGCCAGTTGAATCTTTCACACTATAAAGGTATGATACTGAAGTATAATCTTCTGGAGGAAAATTGAGTAAAAGGCAAAGAAGAAGAAACACTAAATTGCAAGCTTAGTAGTTGCTGTCTGAATCATAAGTCATACAACCAACTTACAACCAGAAGCGAGTATTTCCACCTTATAATAAATTTGAAAATTTTGAGATGGGTGGAAAGGAATAGCTCTACTGGTGATGTTAAGCAGTATTTTTGGGCTCAACAACAGTCGGCTTCAACCTTTCTAAAGAAACAACATGAAACTCTATCTACTCGAGCACATAGAGTTCTGAAGGTTGTTAAGAGAAAATGTCTTATGAAGAACATGAATCAAATGTCAATTATGAAAGAAGCCAAAAATGCTCCACTACAAAAACTACAATCAGTGGTAGTAAGCGCTCAAGACTGTTCTAAGCAACTCCTACATGGTGAACATCGGGGCGTGACACCTGAACCGCATGTTCAGGAATCCATTACCGAAAAGTCCTGGTAGAAAGAAACATAAATATGGAGGCCAAAGCCTTAAGAATAACCTAGAGATTGTGGAGAAAGAGAAATGCTAAACTGCATGCTCAACAACCATTATTCAAGCAAAAAATTATACAGCCATCTGTAGAACCAGAAGTGAGTGTTCCAATCCATAACAGATTTAACAGCTTAAGATGGGTAAAAAAGGACAGCTCTACTGGTTAAGTCAAATAGTCCTTCTGGACCTGACAATGTCAGATCCCAACTTCTCTTGTAAGAAAATTTGAAATTGTATATGCAAGAGTGCATCAGGTTCTCAAAGCTACTAAGGAGAAATGACTGATAAAAAAAAATATGAAGGTCCAGTCATCAAGGAGGATAGAGTTCTCCTTCAAGGAGACCTCCTCCTATAACCCCGGCAAGATATCTACTAATTCAAGTCCCGTACGGTGAGCATCGATGTGTGACACTTGGACCACATGTCCAAGAATCTACCATCGAAAGGTCCCAGCAAATAGGTGAGCAAATTTGGATTCCAAATCTCGAAGTGAAATTCCTTTACAAATAAACAACATCATGAAATCTAGACTGTACTCCCACAAAATCCACTCCTCATGCTAAAGTATTTGGAGCTGAAGCATCCTTTCCACTTGAAGTTGAACTACCTTCACTCTGAGTAGCCACTCAACACAATCTACTCAAGATGAGAATGTTTGTCTATGGATGTGAGATTTTGATGGACTTGACGAGGTCATGCACCAAGCTCAACAAAATCTAAAAATCTACCGAGCAAAGATGTCCAAAAATTTTGTCATTATATGTTATCTCACAAGATTACCCTCATCTCAAGGATCGATCCGCTGAAGTACTTGATGACAAGACTAGCATTGATAGGTCGCTTGGTAAAATGGGCAGTATTACTTTTGCAATTTAATATCACATATGTTCCGCAGAAAGCAGTGAAGGGATAAGTCTTAGCAGATTTTCTTGCTGCACATCCCATTCCCACAGACTCTTCTCTTAATGACGATTTGCCCGATGAGAAAATTATGCTCATTCATGAAAGAGAAAAGTCACAAATTTGGGAAATGTATTTTGATGGAGGCTCATCGATCAAATAAGTCCAACATCAAAATTTCCCAAAAGCAATAGTAGGAATCGACATCATGTTCATAACACTAGAAGGATGGATAATGAGATGATCATATAGATTGATCGAGAACTAATAATGAAGCTGAATATGAAGCATTAGTAGTGAGTCTCGAAGTTGCTATTTTCATAGGCATTCAAAACTTGCATATTTTTGGTGATTCTCAGCTTATTATAAACCAAGTACTTGGCATCTATAGAATTAACAAGCTTGAGTTAGCTTTCTATCATAAGCGAGTTCTTGAGCTAATGAAGCAGATACCAAATATCATACTAACTCGAGTCTCTCGATCTGAGAATAGAAAATCTGACTGCTTAGCAAAACTAGTTAAGGAAATGACAAGTATGAATGGTGATTATGTCATGATCGGCATATTTACTCGACGAGTCCTAGAGCCAGTAAAGTACCAATCCCCGCAGGTAGAGGGGTTACCAAATCTGACCCAGTAGGAAGCGACTCTGGTTGCTCCTCATACTCTCCAAAATCAACAAGGAGTTGTACCAAGAAGAGCTAAAAATGACATTGACTCAGAAAAGCAATGTGAAGCCTTTGTTGCAGAAAAGTCTCGTGATTGGAGGCAGACCTTCATCGACTACTTTAAAGAAGACAAATTACCAAATAACAATTCATTGGTAGCTCAAATCGAGAAGAGAATGCTACGCTATGCTTTTGTCAATAGCACTTTATATCATAGATCCTTCGAACAAATGTGGCTACAAATCCTGGGAGTAGATGAAGCTAGCAAAGTATTGATTTAAGTTCATGAAGGACTTTGTGGTGCTCATCAGTCAGGTCCCAAGATGACAGTAAAGATCAAAAGGATGGGTTATTATTGGTCGTCTATGGTGAGAGACTGTATTAATCATGCTAAGAAGTGTCATGAGTGTCAAGGACATGGGGATCTCATCCATCAACCTCCAAATCCATTACACCCAACAATAGCATCCTAACCATTCAAATGTTGGGGTACAGATGTAATCGGACCAATTGATCCACCATCTTCAGTTAGACACTACTTCATTATAGCAGGGACTGACTATTTCTCTAAGTGGGCTGAAACTACTCCATTTAAAGAAGTTACTATCGACCGAGTGATCAACTTCTTTACACATAATCTAGTCTATAGATTTGGAAATTCCACACCAAAAATTTTTTTATAATGGAACAGCTTTCAAAAGTGTAAAGATTTATAGATTCGTTGATCGACACAAAATTGATTATCGATATTCTTCGATATACAATCCAAGAGCAAATGGCTTGGCGGAGGCCTTCAACAAGACGTTAGTCAAGCTACTCAAGAAGATTCTTACTAAAAATAAGAGAGAATGGCATACCAAGCTAGTAGAGGCTCTATGGGTGTATCAAACTATTTACAAGAAGCCGACTAAAGCCACTCCCGATTCATTGGTATTTGGAACTGAAGCAGTTCTTTTGCTTGAAGTTGAGTTTCCTTCACTTCGAGTAGCCATCTAGTATAATCTAACCGAAGATCAAAATACTCATCTGAGAATGGAGGAACTCGATGTGCTTGATGAAGTTAAATTACAAGCTCATCAAAATCTAGAATCTATCGAGCAAAGATGTCCGGGGCTTTTGACCATACAAGTCTCGAACATTCCAAAAGGAGAATTGGTCTTTGAAGAGCAATTATCCCCAATCAAAAATTTGGTGAAAAATTTGAGCCTAATTGGGAAGGCCCTTTTGTCATTGAAAAGGTATACCAAGGAGGGGTGTACCAACTCATCAACTTGAAAGGTGAAAGACCAATGCTGCCAATTAATGGTCGATACTTGAAAAAGTATTATACGTGAGGAATACATTCCCGAAGTATAATAAAAATCCCCCTACAAGACATAAGGAATTTTTTTAGTATATTTATTTAGGTTGACATCATGCTTAATGCCGAGATCCCTAAATAAACATACTCCAGATGAAAAACTTTGCTGTGAAAATTTTCCTTTTACACAGGGGGCATTTTTAGATTTTGATACACAGATGAAATCAATATTGTATGTTAAAATCCCCTTTAGAGTACATCAATTCAAATATGGATGTATTTATATATTTTCATCCTGAAAATTCTTCTAAATATACTTTAGAAATCTCCTTGCAAGACAGTGGGCATTTTTTTTAGCTTTTATTAAGTTTATTTGAGTTGACATCGTGCCATGAGACGAGATCCTCAAATACACTTTGATTCAGGTTGACATCGAGCGTCATGCCAAAATCCCTGAATATATCTATTATTATCACTATTAAGTTACAGAGTCTTGCAGGAACAAAAAAATCTATTTCTACATAAGAAAGGACAACCCAAATGTCAGAAAATTATCTCCCAGTTTTGTCAAATTCTGGAGATCAAGTTAGAAGAACTTTCGATTTCGAAAGCTTCAATCAATTAAGTTGGAAAAACATCAACCTCTACATCTTAAAGTCTAGGACACGATGAGTTCTAAAGGTCGAACTCAACACTCCCAAAAATGGCCGAGTTGCTAACACTCTCCTCACTCAACAAGCCACAAGAAAAGGCCACAGTGAAAGAGCCCACATTCGTCAATCTGATGACAAAACCACCAACCCAATACAACTTAAGTCGAAGACTCAAGTAGGTTCTAAAGGTCGAACTCAACAAGCCAAGATGTGGGATTCGGCGCTCTCCTCACTGCGTAAGAAAAGGCCGTAATGAAAGAGCCCCTGCTCATCAGTCCAATGACGATAGCTTTTCAATCTCAAATCAGATCCAGTTTAGTGATTACAAGCAACCAGGATCTAAGAGATCTCTCTACTTGATCGATAAATCAAGGTAAACTGAGGAAACGCTCAATTCAGGGCTGCCTCAAATCAATCTTCATATTACTTGCAAGGTGATATTTCAATCTATTCTCAAATGATCTGATCAAGCTCAAAGCACGGATCAAAGCCTATCCCCTCATCAAGTCCGTCAAAGCAAAAAGCACAGGACCGAGGAAGCAATTCCATAGTTCATATAAAGTCGATGGTCGAACTAAAGGAATTTTGTGGTTATTCAATCTGTTAAAGCACATATTGCTAGACTAATAACTCAACATTGACCCTATATAAGGTGGAAGGCTGGGTCATCTATATGTACCCTCCAACGAATCCTTCAAAGCAGCAAGCACAAGGTTCATGGAGTGCATACACTTTTTGACAAGTCGATAGGGACAAATCAGGTCAATCCTTCATCCAGTCCATCAAGCTCAAAGTTAAGACAGAAGGAATTTCAAATTCGTTCAAGCACAGATAAATCGATTCCCCAGCGGAATCATTCATCAAAATAACCAGACCAATTCTTCCATCAAACCCAACCAAGCATGAAGCTAGGGTTGGGGGAAACTCTAATCTACAACGACATAAAAGAAAAAAAATTTCAGCAAAGCCATTAAAGTAGATAATAAATGGTGTAAGAACTCTTATCTATCCAATAAGTTGATTCTAACAAATCGATCAAACCCATCATTTAGCATGTCCTGAATAGGACAACATACTAATGATAAATCCTATCAAAAGCTCTCCAAGCTATTGCAATCGAAGCTGAAATGATCCAAGTTCTATGACCAGCCCAAAAGGTCAACCACTTTGCAACAAACGTGACTCGCTTCAAGCATGAATCACATTTATTGGGGGAATTTTTTGACTTCTATATGTGTGCCATAAAACAAGACAAGCCCATAAATCGAATTCGACGGACTTCAGAGGTGACAGTGCGCAAATCGAGGCTCAAAATGCACTGTATTTCATCAAAAATGATCAAAATGACCTCCGATCTATGAACAGACATCGTCGTTGAATTTAGAATGTCGAAATCAATCAAAATATAAATATTACAAAATCTAACAATCAATTGATTAAGCACTCGAGCTATGAAGGTGTCACGCATATATCGAATTAGAAGCAACGATATCCGAACAACCTCAGTTCATGAAATTGATTGCTCCATTAGTTTCAAAACATTGAAAAATATTAAATGAGACTACCCACACTCAATTCGGATAAGTCTGTGCAAATGTCGAGTGATTTAAAGTGACAGCGCATAAATCGAGGCTAAAATGTATCGGACATCATTGAAAATGGTCGAAAAGATCTCTGATTGATGAACAGACTTCTCCATCGCATTCAGAATGTCCAAATTAGTCAAGATATAAATATGGCATGACTTAATGATCAACTAATCAAGCGCTCAAGTCATCAACATGCTTGCACACATATCGAGGTTAGGAGACGCCGACGTAAGTCAAATGACATCCGTTCACAAAATTGATCATGTCATTAGCTTTAAAACATTGAAATATGTTAAATAAGACTGTTTACACTCAATTTTGATGAGTATACACAAAAATCGAGTGAGCAAAAAATGCATCTCAGTTAGTTTGATTTGATCAACCAAACGGCCTCCGATCACAAAACGGACTATGTCATTATGTTCATAATAATGAAATTATCCTAAATTGATATATATATTAACTATGTGCATTTAACAGTGAAAAACCCAAATTAAAATAATTTAAATTAATTTAAAATTAATTTAAAATTCCTAAATTACCCCCTTTTCTCCCCTATTTTCAGTTTTCTGAAAAAAGTAATTCAAAAAAAATTTGAAAAGAAAATACTTTCTCTCTCATTCTCTCTCACTCTCTTCATCATTCTCCCCAACTCTTTCTGGTCTCTCTCACATCGGAAGAAAAGAAAGTGTAATTCCCTCTCGATTTATTTTTTTTTCCATTCACGGTAATCCGGTGAAACCCGCACCGGGACCTCGACATGCCATGTATCGGCAGCGCGACCATACTGCTTTCCTCCCGCCCGGCGTCATCCATCAGCCTGTGACGCATTTGCGCAAAATCGCACCCCATCGACCGGCGATCCGGTCATTGCCTGCGTGCCGTGACGCACTGCCGACCCCGGCCTCTTCGCGTGACCCGCGTGATCCACGATCGATCGAAATCGACAGCCGTCGACCCGCGCTTCCTGACCCTACCGTCAACTTTCAAACTCATTTCGTTCACGCCGCATCCCTTCCTATACAGAACCTCTACTACGCGAATCGTGAATCAACATCATAAATGTGAATTTCTTTCTTCACTTTTCACACTTCTCGCTCGAATATCCCATTTCATTGGAAGAACATCACAAGAAGCTGAATTTTTTTTCAATTTTGCATCACTTCCTCACTTTAACTTCCTGCCAGATCGCAAATCGGGGAAGAACATCGTAGTAGTAAATTCTTCCTTCGATGCCGTTCTCAAATTTCTTCCCGCTTCATACTGCCAGAATCGGGAAGAACATCATCGCAGTGAATTCTTCCTTCATTTTGCATCGCTTCCTCGCTTAGCCGTCTGCCCGCTGTTTCTCAAATAGAGAAGAACAACGCCGAGCGGATTCTTCCTTCAATTTTCGCTGCACCCTTACCTTACATTCCCAATCACATACCTAACCCGCCTTTGTCGAAGTCTTGCACCAAAAAATGCATCGTAACATGTGATATATATATATATATATATATATATATATATATATATATATATATATATGCTTGTGTTTCTTTGTGTTCAAGACCTTGTGCTCAAGACACACGGATGAAAATAGTTATGGTGTCGCAAAGACACCACTCACTACCAGGGCATACCAGTAAACCACCACTTGTTTGTTGTCGCTCCCTGTAAGAAAATATTGTCTAAATTTTAGACTTAAAAAAAGGGGAATGAATATATATATATCAGATGTATGTCTTTTCAAGTTCTCGCCGTGTCGCCAGAGCACAACGAGATGAAAACCGGTGTCATTACAAGACACACGCCACGCCTCAGTAGGCATACCGAAAAAACCAAAACACCCCAATGCGCTCTCTATATGGGGATGACGGAGGACGTCAAATTTTGTCAAAATGACTTAGAAAAATGGGGTAAAATGACGACTTTAAGAGCTTAAATAGAAAATCAGAACTAATTTTAAACTAAAAGTGGGAAATAAGAAAAAAGGGGGGAAGCCTTTAAAGTAAATTTTGAAAAGAATAAAACATTCATTTAAAATGCAAACAAACTTTGGGGAAGGCTAATATTAAACTCACAAACTCTAATAGCTATTCTATATGGCTTAAATGGAAGTAATGAGTGAGTTCTCTTTTCTTATAAATTACTCAAAATTAGGCAATCTTTAATTAGAATTTGGGATTGGACTAATGCCAAACTCATAACAAATTTGCGATAAACTCAAAATCTAATGGTAAATCTAAATTGAGTTTAATAACACTTGTACGAATGTGGAGGTGCTTACTATAATAGTTAATAAGCATTAGTGGGGGTTAAAGTAATACACACTGAAATCGGCATAACTTATCAAAATTGATGTAAATTAAACATAATCAAATTGGAGAGAATTACAAAAAAACTCAACAAGCAAACTAAGTGCAAGAAATGTGTTAAGTTGTAATCTAAATCGCCATCGGATCTACAACCCTTTGTACAAGCAAACATAAGACGACACTAAATCAAAATCTATAAAATCATAGAGTCTCATTTAATCAAAAATTAATAAATTTCATAATTATGATTTTCAAAATCAATAATTTCATCAATTAGATGAAATTAGCTAAGCTATAAATGCATGTGCTTTGACATAGAGATTTCAAGTGCAAATTTTAATGTCTGAAAAGGCTGCACAGGCTAAATTGGAATAAATTAAATATGAATCTAAAAAATCTAATAAGATATTAGATCAATTTACAACACCTTCTTCGCCACCAGATTTGTAACCCTTTGTACAAGCAGACAGAAGGCGATACTAAATCAAAATCTACAAAAATCATAGGGCCTCCTTTAATAAAAAAAATTAATGAATTTCATCATAATTATGATTTTTAAGATCAATAATTTTATTATGAAATTAAATAAGCTATAAATTCTGTATATGCTCATAGAGATTTCGCAAATTTTATGTCGCGCAGAGTTAAACTGGAATGACAATAAGGAAAATAAAAAATCAATCTCATAATTCAAACATAAAATTACTTAAAATTACAATACATCCGCATAGGCCATGACACTATGCTGAATGCCTAAATTCAAGTGTTTGAGGATGTTGCATGAGTTACTTCTCAGTTTAGTCTTAGGACTGGGTTCGGATTAACAAAACCTAAAAACCTATAATAAGAGTTTCAAAATCAGTGAAATGTCTAAAAGTTGATTCTGTCAGGTGACAGTAGATATAATCCTTTTTAGCAGTTAAATAGAGTTGACAAGATCTAAAGCTCTTAAAGATATTAAAATTAATCAATTTTTCAAATCAAATCAAATATCAATCTAAAGTTACTTTTGGTTTAGCTTTGGATCAGTCCGAGTTAACAAAACTTAAAAACCTATAATAAGAGTTCCAAATCAGTGAATTATCTGAACAACTGATTCTGTCAGGTGATTGTAGATCTAATCATCTATTAGAGACTAAATAGGGTTGATATGATCTAAAGCTCTTAAACATATCCAAATTAATCAATTAATCAAATTTTCAACTCAAACCAAATATTAATCAAAAATTTCTTAAATAAAACTCTATCATTAAAAGCTTAAAATCAAGCTCAATCTATCCACTTTCCACAATTATTTGTCAAGGGTGACAAATTAAGAAAACTCTAACTCACAAAGGAGCCAATCAAGTGTCGCTATTCCACTCAATCAATCTCACGCTAGTAAGGAGCCCGTGTCCTCCAATTGTGTTTGATCAAGCTCCACAAATAAAGTAGTTCACCGAGTTCTCTGGTTGGCCGCCCCGGCTCCATTATATTACAATCACACCATAGCTCAGATGTTCTCAATGGCTCGCCTTTGTGGAATCATAGGGTATACTTGATAGGGCAAACAACTCTTTATTAGCTAAGGTAGACTTAAGATTGCCTCCCTAGACAAACACCACCCTAAGTCTACAAGGATTTCTTGGACGACGTAACTCATGTGTTGCTGATGAGGATCCTTCATTAGGTCTACCTCTTTGACAAGTAGACTGGACCTGACGCCTGGGATGACTATGGGATCTAGATCGGGCACGTCATCATTCCCCCAACCATCCGGTTGAAGCTGAAATAATAAATTTCATGATCTAAATTCTAAAACTCTACATGTTGCTACTATACACTACGCACATCCAACGATAATCGAAAGTTCCTCTCCTTATTGGGAGGGTAACTATGGGGCTTGCACCTATAGAAAACCTGAACCAGATCTAAAGTCCTCACCAAATGAGGACGAAATCTCAGGGTAGTGTCTTATCTACTATCTCATCTGCTTATTAAAAATTACACCGAGACTTTAAAATACTCTTTTCATCGAAGAGGTCGGTGGTGAATTTTCGGAGCCCACATGGTTGCTTTTTTAGTTTTTTTTAAAAATTTTTGAATTAGGAAAGTTTCTTTTTCAGAAAACTGAAAATAAGGGGAATGGTTGAGCATGGGGGCAATTTGAGAATTTTTAAATTATTTTTAAATTAATTCAAACAGCTTTAATTTGGGTTTCACACCAGTAAACACACATAAATATATATATATATATATATATATATATATATATATATATATATATATATTTAGGTAATTTTGATGTTCAAAGCAATGGCATAGTCCGCTTTCATGATCGATATTTGGTTTGAAATCAGCCAAATTGAGTCCATTTCAGCTCAAAATGCACATCGTCGCTTTCGACCGCTCGATTTTAGCATAGACTCATCCAAATTGAGTACAAATAGTCTTATTTGGTAGATTTTGATGTTTCGAAACCAATGGCATGACAAATTTCATGAACGGATGTCATTTGATTCTCGTTGCACCTCCGCACTCGATATGCGCGTGCACGATGACGCTTGACGCTGATCATCAAGTCGCAAATATTTATATCCTGACTAATTTTGACATTCTGAATGTGATGGAGAACTCTGTTCGTCAATCGAAAGTCATTTTAGTTAATTTCGATGATGTCCAGTGCGTTCCAGCCTCGATTTGGTTGTCACCGCTGATGTCTGAATTAGGCGCGGGTAGTCTCATTTGATAGATTTCAATATTTTGAAGCTAACGGTGCAATTAATTTTATGAACGGGGGTCGTTTGGCTTGCATAGACTCTTCCCCGACTTCGAGCGTAAGCATGTTGACTCGCTTGATCAATCATTAAGTTGTTATATTTTATCTTGACCAATTTCGCTCAACATGGCAAAGCACGCTCGTCAATCATCATTGAGTTAATTTTGATTCAGCATTTCACGCGTTTTTCACTTCAAATCACTCGACATTTGCACAGACCCGTCTGAATTGAGCGCGGATAATCTCATTTGATATATTTTGATGTTTTGAAGCTAACTGCATGATCAATTTCATGAACGGAGATCGTTTGATTGTCATCGTAGCTTTCCAACTTCGATATGCGCATCGATACATTGATAGCTCGAGCGCTTAATAAATTGCTCATTAGATTTTGCAATATTTATATTCTAATCAATTTAGACGTCCTGAACGCGACAGTAAAGTTCGTTTGTCGATCGGAGGTCGTTTCGACCATTTTCAGTGATGTCTAGTGCATTTTGACCTCAATTTGCGCACTGTCACCTCCGAAGTCCGTCGAATTCGATTTGTGGGCTCATCTTGATTTATGACACATATGTGGAGATCAACATACAGTCGCCTATAATACCTCAATTTTCAATGCCCAAGATTTAGCAAATCGAGGGACCTGACGCGACGCGGGAGAGAGCTGAGCCGTGAGGAAAATTCAAAAAAAGAAATCCCAAAACTATTCGTATGAAGAACGACACACGTAATTTTTTCTCCCTCGCCGCTTTAACGCCAGTCCTGCGTTAACGTACGGCGTTTGTCATCAAGTTACATCGTTGTTAAGTAAAATGATCATATTTTAATACGGATACATATCAGATATGCCCGACGTAAAGCTACATCCGAACTCCGCACGTAATATTTTCTCCAGATCGAGGTGGGAGGAAAAGTCTCTTAAAGATTATTTACTTGCCTGAATAGGGAAGAGGGACATATCACGTGATACGGAGTAGGTGAAATTCAATTGGGAGAGGATGTTGGTACGGAAGATTTTAGAGGATTTATGAGTGGGAAATAAAACAAATAATTTAATTTAAAATATTATCATATATATATATATATATTTATAATAATGAAAATTCAAAAGAAATAAATATTTATTTATCTTATTCATATAATATGTATGCAACTGAATAATTTTATTGCTCAACGGATCTGTTAAGATATATTACACTTTATATTACTTATTATTATTCTTTTGTTATTTTTATACCTACTATATTTTATTATTAGATATATTACACTCATATATATTTACATTTCATCTTATTAATATTATACCATATAATATATATATATATATACAAGCTAATTTAAAAGTAATAGATTTTTTTTAAAAAAATATATATTATTAATTGATGATGTCATACTTGTTTAGTGTGAACTAATGCATATATACTTTTAACTAAATAAAAAAGTTATTTTGAATTTTATTAATCTAATATATGTATATATTCTAAAATATTAATAGAAGGCACACAATAGTTAAAGATGTTTGTTTAAACTTAACAACGGTAACCTAATTTTAATTTTAATTAATTTTAATTTTTTGAAAATTAAATTTAATTATATATATATATATATTAAATATATATATATATATATATATATATATATATATATAGTTATTTAATATAAATTAATATATGAATTTATTACTGCTATATATGTATAGTTTTAGAATTTATTTATAAATATTCTCCATATTTTATTTTATTACATATATAATTAATGTATCTATATATATATATATATATATATATATATATATATATATATATATATATATATATATGTGTGTGTGTGTGTGTGTGTGTGTGTGTGTAAAGTTAAGGCAAATTAAAACAATGAATTTAGAAGAAGAGAACTCACTCAATTTATAGGCAAGAATCGACTTTTAAGTGGACCCCACCATAACTCATGATAATCTTAACCAAATAATTGGTGAATTATGAAATCAAAGAGCCCATTAATGATATGCTATGAAGACGATAGAACTCATTAAGAGAGCTGTGAATGTGAGAGGCTTTGAATAAGCTTCATATGCATATCATAACATAACTAACTCCAATTCAAGCACTTGAAGTTTCGACAGTAATGCCTATTAAAATAAACATTCGCATGAGGGAATTCTATGGAGTTGAAGGTTGAATTGAAAGAGAGGAGAATATTCATAGCATGGGTTAATCTATTCAAGCTTGAAATATCTAAGGATGTTTCATAAGAATGCAAATCCATAAGGTATGAGAATAAATAGCCTTATTAATCAACAAGTTATAAAAACAAGAAACAAGCTAAATGAAGAACCTTCAAAAGAGGAAGAATTAACGAATATTATTACACTTCATTGATTCATTGAAGTATTTTTGAGGAGTTGAATTTTCATGAAAAACTATAAATCAAACTATCGTTTGAATCTATAGTTTTAAAATATATGTAAATACTTAAGTAAAGTGAACGTTTTAAATTCATTTTCAAGCAATTTTATACAATATTCAAATATTTCAATTTACGCGAGCTTGCAAATATAATAGTATGATGTTTTCAATAGCTCAACTTAAATGTTGAAAGATATGTGCAAATATCTTAGTGAACGCAAATCTATTATACATCTCTTGAAGCAAGCTTATGTCATATTTAAGTGGTTTGGAGTTTATGCAAGCTTTTAAATGAATGAATTAAACGCCACCGAATTTGCAACTCTTCATACAAGCAGACAGAAGGCGTTGGCTTAAATTCTGAGTAGACTTCAAATGTATTAATTTTGCATAAATTATGGAGCCAACTATCACTCAATTCAAGTACTTCAGAATTTGTGCAATCATTTGAAAGAAATGAATTCTTGTACAGAATATAAAGCAATCATCAATTCAATTTGAGCTTTCCAAAAATTCGTATAAGTATTTTAATCACCCGCATGGGCCCCGACACTACGCTAAATGCTTAAACTTAGTGTTTGAAGATGTTCTGAGTTCTTCCGATTTGGTCTTAGGGGAGTCCGGTTAACAAAATCTAAAAATCCAATTATTATAAAATTTCAACTTATTAAAATATCGATAAAATTTAATTCATCGTATGACTAGATCTTCTATTGATTTTGAGCTAGACTCGACAAATCATGCATGGAGGTCAACATCTTTGTATCAATAGATATTTTTAATTGCTTTGTATGTTACATCTAAGATTTATCTACAATCAACAGTTTTCTCCCTTTGGGATGAGTTGGGTGCTTCTAAGTATCATTTCTTTCAAGGGCGAAATTTCTTCATAAACTGCATTTCTCCATTTAGAATTTTTAACCATCTTGACTAATTTGAAGCTAGAAAGATTTATAGTGAAAGCATAAAGCTTAGAGATAATTTGTCATAAGAGATTTAATGACGACTTGGGTATTAGAGTTTCTCTTGAGAGTAGTAATAAGTATGTTAAGATCATCATCAAATTAGTATTACCCTTGTTCTTGTGAATCAATGTCAAGACCTGTGTCAGACATTGGATTTGGTTCATGAGAAATGCTTTGTTCTATCTTGTTGGTTGAATTTTTCTATCATTTAGAATGCATAATTCCTTTGTATCCTGCTCGTTATATGTGATTTTAAAGGTTAAGATTTATATTATTAAGATTCAAATAGGCTTGGAAGAGGTGCAGGTTGTGATATCAATAAAGTAGGATTGATATTATCAGAAAACTCATATTCACAAAGAGAGTTGATGTTCTTCCTCTGAATGTGAGTTCATGAAAGCATTATTTTTTTTAAGAAGGTTACATGGTAGTGTAATTTTTTTTTTTTCAGTATTGGAAGAATAATATTTGTATCCTTGATTGTGAGGAGAGTAACTAATAAAAATGCATTTTATGGCTTTTGGGTCCAATTTACTTTGTTGATGAGGAAAGTGTGTACAAGAGCATCATAGACGAACAATTTGATAGGAATGATGAGATTAAGTCTATTTGATGAGTTTTTTGAATTTTAGAATTCGTGATGACATATAATTATTGACATATGTAGTTGTGAGGATAGCCTCCCCCAATAATATTTTTTGACATTCCTAATGATCATAAATGATCAAGCAACCTCTAGAATGGGTTCTTTTTGTTAGTTATCTCATTTTGTTAAGGAATATGAATGCAAGACGTTTGGTAAACAATTCCTTGTTGGAAGAGTTACCATTGTTGGGTTTGGAATTGGATATAAAGGGGTGAATTTTTTGGAAAATGGAATTGATTTCAAACTTGTCTTTTATTAGGATGATCCAAGTGATTCTAGTGTAGCTATCAATGAATAATATAAACCATTTAGCACCCAAGATATTGTTCACCAGATATGGGTTCTAAATGTCATTATGGATTATTGCAAAGGGGTATGACGCTTTATAAAGATGACCAGGGTAGGAATGAGTGTATTTAGATAGTTGTGAAGTTTCACACTAGATTGCCTTTAAATTTGTTTTGATGAAAGAATTTTCTCATCAAGTCGATATCCTAGAATTCACAATGAGTGGGAAGAAAATTTTGTTGCTAGCTAATAAGTTACATGAAAGCGTAGGAACCAAGAAACTTGGTTTAAGAACTAGTGAGCTAATGGCATTGATGGTCTCAATGTCAGTTGCTTGCAATATTGATCCCTTGGCAATTTTGACTGTATTTTCCTACAAACGAGAATGAAGGGTTTGACATAACGATGTATCCCCTGTCATGCGATCAGAGGCTTTAGAGCTCTTGATCTAAGATTTTAAATTTCTCTGTTGGATGATAAAGGCATTCAAAATTGTACCTTTTTGAGCAATTACATCGATGATGGTTCCTGGTTTAGAAGACTTTGATTTGAATTGGATAATCGGTGACTTGTTGAACTTGGATGCCAGTGTTGTCATGGGATCTTGATTCATGGCAAGAGGTTGTATTTGAGGAAGATCTTGATTTATGCCAGTGTTGTCATGGTTCCTGGTTCATTTCATGTTTAAGAATTGAGTGTCAGAATTGAATGCCAAAATTTAATGTTCTATCTTTAAGAATTTCTACAAATTTTATTATGAGTTATTATACGTGTCATGATGATCTGACATCATCTATATAGTAAGTTTAAAGGAACTGTTTTTGAATTTGCAGTTTTGTTTTATCATGCAAATAAGAGGCACAATACTTGTCTGGAATGATTCATTTGGGCATCGCTTATGATATATTTTGAAAAAAAAATATTTTCCTGTCTTTCAATTTGATCCATCTTTATGCATTCGATTTTTTTTAAATTCATTCACTAGTTATTCAATTTAGTTCTTGTTTGTTGCAGAATTACTTATTTTCATGCAAAACTTTTACTTGAATTTTCAGACTGTGCTAACTCTTATCTTTGACTTTAACCATGGCTTGTTTATGTTTTTTATTTCATGAATTCAGTTCCTTCTGCACATCAGAAGCCGTTAATTGGTTTCGTTCCCAGGAGCTGCTTGAATTATTTTTGAAGTTCTCACCATGATTCATCAGGTTTTGTGAGTGGAGGATGCAAGCACCCTGAATGTGTCTTCCCCATCTGCGAGAGTGACAACTGTTTCCCTAAAGCCATTTACTTGCCTTATTTCTAAGAAGATTTGATTGAAATAAGTGATTATGGTACTTCTTTCTTTTGGTAATGAATAGTAGATCAAAACATTTGAATCTTATGCATATATAAGTCACTTTAAACAATTGGATTAATATTTATATCAGAGGCTGGATTCTCTAGCAGACACCACACTACGGCTCGTTTCTGCTGATGGAGTTTTGGATCCTGGGCATGTCCCTCTGGCTTTAGTTTTACAGTGTTCAACAAGCACCTCGGAAAGCAGTAAGAGGAGCTCGGGAACTGTTTGCACATCCTCTTCAGCTTATGTGGCTGATGAAGACTGTTCCATGGATCTAGATTTAAATTTCGAACTTAAACTTAACACTGAAAATACAAATTTACACAAGGTCCCTTCTGTTACCACTTCAAACCCAGTATCTGCAAAGCCTGTCATCGATCTTCAGTTGAGTTCATCTGTAGGAGCATCTGCATCTTCTATTACAAGTGAACATGAAACCCCTGCAAAACATCTAATTATCCTAGAGACTTCAACGGTCAATTTTCATCATGCTGGGAAAATGGCAGCAGTCGAATTCCATATATATACAGCACAGGATCAACAAATTTATTACCCCATCGTCAACCTGGTTCTCCAAAATCAATCAGAGTTCCAAGTACAAGCTTTTATCAATCTTCCTGAGGTACCAAAAGTCCAGTTGACTGTACTTCAGTGATCATTGAAAAGCAAAATAGAAGCAGCAGCATCAAAAATTGTCAGTTTCACGGTTGTCTGAAAGGAGCCAGGGTGCTTCTGGACTGTGCATAGCCCATGGTGGAGGTCGAAGGTGCCAGAAGGTTGGTTGTCAGAAGGGCTGAAGGACTATATATATTGCAAGGCACATGGAGGCGGTCGTCGCTGTGAGCAGCACCTTGGTTGCACAAAAGTGCGGAAGGTCCTCGGATTTCTGCATTGCACATGGTGGTGGTCGCCGCTGCAGCAAAGATGGCTGCACGAGAGCTGCGAGAGGAAGGTCTGGATTATGCATCAGAGGTGGCAAGAGATGCCAGAAGGAAAAACTGCACAGAAAGTGCGGAAGGCCAGTCCGGCTTTATGGATCGCCCATGGTGGAGGCTAACGTCAACTCTGAATGCACGAAAGGCGCACAGGAGCACGATGTGTTGCAAAAGCTCACGGTGGAGGAAAGCGATGCTCTGTCAAGGAGTAAGTGTAAGTTCGCACGCATGGACCCAGTTGCGCGTAGCCCATGGTGGCGGTAAGAGGTGCTGATCCGGAGTGCACTAAGAGCCAGAGGTCGAACGGACTATTGTGTTCGTCATGGGG